>JAUKNK010000264.1:0-42500 GCA_030765055.1 Mantis religiosa
GGGTCATAATATGTTCCACCTAACATCTTTTGATCCGCAAATCTCTTAGCACTATTACAGAACTGGTATACAGAGTGCTTATCATGTGTTTAACAGGATTTCTCAAAAACATTGACCTAACAACTTGTGAATCTGACTGCTTCATTTCTTGGTTTAAAGATGTTGAAACTCATAGAAGGGCAGAGGACGAGAAATCCTTAACTTGTCAATTTACGGAGCAATAGCCGCACTTATATGTGGACCTCAGCACTTCTGGCCATTGGACCTGACAACTGAGAGTTCACAACCAGCGTGTCTTGTGAACATTGGATGGACACGGTGGGTAGAATGTTTTATAACTTTGGTAACATTTGTGGTGATGTAATGCCAAAAGATACCGGGATAAATTATTTAGCCCCGCCGCCGTCTCTCTCTGGTTAATTGTTCCTATGTATAGCCGCAGTTATGGGCAGGAGTAGAGTAGTCTAGCTTGAATACTCAAGAGGAGTCTTACCTTCCGGAGATAGTCTGTACGTGGTGAGGAGACGTCGCAGTTTCGGCGTGGCTCCAGTAGTAGAGAAATGGACGATACCTGGAAAGATTTAATAAAAGATGCTTTTAATTTCCGTGGATAAAAAAGAGCAACTTACGAGAGCAGATCAAATATAAACGGGAATTTTAATATAATGCTACTGTTGGTAAAGTCTAGTGCAGTTCGGAGTCAAAGGAAGCTGACCCGACCGCCCACTAATGACCGTCATAAATCTATCTCCACACTTCAGAAATGGAACACTGTCGTTGAGGACCAATATCAAACCTGATTTTCTCGAAGTGACAGTCACATGTCTATTCCACGTGGAGTCTCAGTTGCCAAAGTTCCAACTTCCAGTTGATCTGTTTCATTACGTGCAGAAATTTATTGAGTGTTACAATGTAGAGACCGTAGGAGGAAAATGCAGTGATAAATGCAAATGAAGTAGTAGATAACTTTTAGTGACGTGAAAATAATCAAAGTGATGACAATAGTGTGAATAACTGGGCCGAGTTATGTTACTGGAAATGCCTTAAAAAACAAAGCTATAATGGGAACTATTTCTAAGCAAATTCAAGTGCTTGTTTTGAACGCATATAAATATGTGCTGAAAATTAATCTTGGTAAGGGGTTGAGCAATGAACCTGATGATAAATTCTGGTATTCACGGAAATACAGTAAGAAATATTGTGACGAAAGGAATACCAAAGACGCCGATCAATTGTGAAAACAAAAGGAAACGTTTCTCTAAAGTAGATAATTTCACATGCGATTTAATTCGTCGAGCAATTTATAGATTCTATTCAAAAGGGAGAGCGCCCACCTTAGACGAATTGGTTGCACATTTGCAAGAAATGTGTGATTTCCCTTATGGGCACTCCACTTTGCGCGGTCTCCTAAAGGAGCTGGGTTTCAAATACCGGACTCCGAATAAGTTAAGGGTTATTATGGAATCCAGTAGAATTGTAGCTTGTCAAAACTAAGGAAGTTTCGCAGTAATCGACATAACATTATTTAGACGAAACCTTGTACGATACCCATGACGTATCAAGAAAGGTGGCAACCTTTCAGAAAGGACTGCCAGAAGGAGGGTCTGTCTTGTAAAACGACGTGCACACGCGTTAACTAAACAGACTTTATTAATTTTCAGTAGAGACTTTGTCAGTATGTTGGTGGGGGTATCTCGAGAGTGGAGATTGCACTCGCACGCACCGCGGAGAACGGGACTGCGTCAGTACGCCATGAGTGAGCAAGACATGCACACGTCTGTTGCGAAACGCATCTCATCAGATTTCTTGCAAAAGAAGGGCGCCAAACCATCGGGAAATTTGAGACACTTCCGTGCACAGTTTGGGAAAGAAACGCTCTCACAGACTCGAGTGTGAATGGGCTAAAATGTTTGTGGTGCGAAGAGGTTCATGAAAATGACTCTCATAGGAGGAGACCGCCGACAAGCATTACTGTAAACAACATTGTTGCTATTCGTGATATTTTTGAAAAATATCGGCGCATAAAATTATCCGAAATTGTTTTTTCTCTAGGAATAACTTAGAGACGTGTTCAAGCAGTCTTCCTAGATGCACTCCAACACAGAGTGTTATAATAACACTTGTTCCAACGAGGAACAAGAAACGTTAAGCCAGGAAGTTTGTCAGAGACACCTGCATCGGTACGAGGATTAGGGAGAAGAATTCTTGAATCGCATCGTGATTTGTGATGAAATCCTAGTGCATCAGCACACTCTGAAGCAGAAACCTCAGGTTCCAAGAGGGAAAAGATAACTAGAGATTAATACAACAGTAGAGATCATAAATAATCATAATGGGAATAAAATGGGAATAAATGATATCAGAAATAAAGTTAGAAAGAATATTTGAAATTGCAATATAGTGTAAATGAAAGAAAAATCGGACAGGAGTTGCTTATGAACACAGACACGAGGCAGGAAATATAACAATAGAACTATAAACCCTCGAAGGTTACCCCCGACATTGAGACGCCAGCAAGGTATGCAAAGCTTAAGGGTAACGCAGCCAAGCACGATATTGTACCGTTATGACGCTGATAGGTCATACAACCCAAAGGGGTGGAAATGTAACTGCTGCATAGGAAAGACAGACGAGAGTGACCAATAAGAGAAAATTAAAGAAATAAACCCTGCCAATAAAAGTGTAGAGTAAACCACGTGATAGGCGTAAAATAGTAAAGGAATAGAAAATGGGCGGTGATAGACGAGAAAAGCTAGAAGAGAAGCTGGGAATACGACGGGGAAAAGCGTCACTCTGGTACTTAATACGACGGGAAGAAGACGTATTGTTGGAAGAGAAAAGTAGGACCCGATGTCGCAGTCTGAAACAAGAGTTATGGTCTTGAAGACAGCGCAAAATAGGGAATAAAAAGGGAGTTAACAAAGCAACGTAAAAAACGTGAAGGTGAAAGGAAAACTAGAAGGCAACGAAAGTGTTAGCAAGAGAGTAAGGAGATAGCCAGGTCAATAGTAACAAGAAAAAATAAAGGAATAGAGAGACGGGAAGCACGACTTTTCATCAACGAACCCTTAGAAGGAGATCCAGCTCCCCGACAATTAGACAGAACACCAACCTTTACATCTCACCGTCAAACTCCTCATCATCAATCCCTACCAAAGCACTCAAAAGAACAACGAACCAAAAAGAACCCACACCAACTCCAGACTCAAAGCAAGCAAGCATAGAGTGGCGGCGAGGAGACGAAGCAGCTCCGGGCAAGCTCAGAACACGCCTATCTGATGGAAGAATGCTTGCAAGCGTTTTATGAAGTTCCGCGGACGTTTTGATGTTGGATTTTCTTCACGAACAAAGGAGAATTGCTGCAGCCTATTACTTTCACATTTTGAATAAAGCAAAGCAACGAGCGACGCCGACAACCAATCGGAAACGCCAATCTTCTCCATGACATTGCGAGGCCACATACTGCCACTTAAACGCGGGGAAAGCTCTGAGAAAATGCATTGGATACCTTGGAAACACCCTACTTACAATCCAGATTTATAGCTCTGCGACTATCATTTGTTTCGACTACTGAAGCAAGACCTAGCAGACCAGCGGTTTAATGATGACACAACTGGCTCCGCACGCGTCCTTTTTCTTTCTTTAAAGATGACATCAAAAACTTGCCAATCCAACGGAGAAATGTGCATCGAAGGCTGGACACTATTTAGAAAACTAATCTATATATGACCATTTTTGTTTATTAAGAAATAAGTTTAAGAAAAATAATTCTCTTTTATATTTGATCTGGCCTTGTACATGACTTCTTCGATAGCAAACCTTTTTTTCATTAATTAATTATCAAGTTAAGACACATAAGTACCTTCAAAATAATACCATATCTGTATTATAATGCATCAGAAACCTCGATCCATATTTATAACATAAAAAACTTAAAACAGTATAATCTAATTTACCTATATTCAACTGTTTAAGACAAACCGAGCAATTTATACACGAAAATACCACTCCATAAAAGTAATCTGATTATACGAGTCTCCAAAGTCTCCAAAGCGCTGGAGCCGTGAAGAACGCTATTACGCCAGATCCGGCAATAATGGTGTGTAGCTCACTTTCACCCCTTTAAATCCCAGCAACAACGAACCGGTTGCAACCATTTGTCTTGGCTGGGCAGCCTTTTGCGATGGAGCTTCCTATCACTTCCTCCGCCAAGTGACAGTTGCGTGCAGTGATCCGTTTTTTGAGTTCCAAGGGCACCACACTGACTGAAATTCATCGTCAGTTATGCGAAGTCTATGGACCACCGTGTATGGACGTCAAAAACGTGCGAAAGTAGGTCAGAGAGTTCAAAGACGGACGTACAGACGTCCATGACGAACAGCTCTCTGGTCGGCCTTCGGTTTCAGCGAAACAATTGCAGAAGTGGAGCAAGAAATGCTTAAAGATCGGCGTGTGACAGTTGGCGAGCTGTGCGAACTTATCCCTGAAGTCAGTAAGACTACGATTGACAAGATTTTGACCGAACATTTACATTATCGCAAGGTGTGTGCGAGATGGGTCCCCAAAATGCTCACCGAAGACCATAAACGGCAACATGTTGAAGCAGCCCAACGATTTCTGGAGCGCTATGCAGAACAGAACGAGGAGTTGTTGGATTCAATTGTCACTGGTGATGAAACCTGGGTGCACTACACAACAGCAGTAACTAAAGAACGTTCTCGTCAGTGGCGGAATTCGAATTTGCCGAAGCCTTGAAAGGTCAAACAGACATTTTCTGCCAGCAAAGTGATCGCCAGTGTGTTCTGGGACAGAAAAGGTGTATTGTTGTGTGAGTTTATGCCTACAAGCACAACAATAAACGCCGCAAGCTACTGTGAGACCTTAAAAAATTGCGACGTGCCATTCAAAATCGAAGGAGGGGAATGCTGACAAAGGGAGTGATTTTTCATCATGACAACGCTCGTCTCCATACTGCATATGCAACGTCTGAACTCCTGGCACAGTTCGGATGGGAATTCCTCACCCATCGCTCCTACAGTCCAGACTTAGCACCTAATGACTATCATCTGTTTCCTGAGTTGAAGCCACGCCTGGGTGGAACACATTTCCAGACCGACGATGATTTGAAGAACGAGGTTGAGTGCTACCTGCGTAACTTGGCAGGAGAGTGCTATGACAAGGTTATACAAATACTGCCACACCGCAGTTGCATCGATTGCAATGGTGATTACGTTGAAAAATAGCTGTAAGTTCCGCCATATCATCTAATTAAAATTCAATGACAATAAACCGATAATGCCACAGGTTCTACTCTCATTATTCCTGGATCCGTAGCACCAAGGACCGGCGCCTCCTTCGACCAGGGATTTACCGAGCTGTCCCAATAGGGCGCCCGGCGCCTCCGTGGGACTTCCCATAGGGCAAGCCCTAGAGAATACAAGCCCTCCCATCTGGTCCTGTGGACTCAAGACGGGATGGATGTGGATACGCCACTTACGCGCGCCAACTCCAAAATGGGAAGGCTACCGATATGACCTCGGCGGGGCTGCCTGTTGGTTTAGCATACCTTCTAATAACAATGCATGGTATTACGTGGGAATATTAATGGCTTCCCTCAACCCCGTCCGGAGACGTACCCGATCTCCCACGGGTATAGGGAACCTCTGCCCCCTCGAGTCCAGCCCAATCCGAACAACTCCCTATCATTGAGGGGCTCAAATGTTCGGCCCGATGTTCTTCTAGTAACGTCAGATTTACCACGAGTGCTAGAGGTCCGCAGCGCCCGCACCACTGCAGCTGAAGGGGACGGATACCCTCCCCTATGGGAAATTGACAATTAACATCTTTTTTTATTTAAAATAAACTTGGAGACCTTATTTTACGGACACTGTTATACAGGCTGTTTCGAAACAAAACCAAAAGATTATAGCCGTTGCGTAGTTTATAACTTAACTAGTCCGAATTGCGGTGGCGCAGCTTCGAAGTTCTGTTAGGTATAACTTTATGCAGTATTAAATATTACATTATTTTGTGATTAGGCAGCGCAGGAACCACTGGCATGCGCAGCTCAAACTATGTTATTGGGACGTAACGACCACGAAACAAAAACATTACTCCTTGCTCTTTATCAGTGACCCTAGCCTACCTTTCAGATAATGAGACAAATGACAGTTACTTGTGAAAAAGTCGACTAATAACTCGGACAGTTGAAGGTTACTCTTCAGTGTAAAACTACACATTCCGTCCTAACAGAGAGGATTTTGCGTGAACTTAGATAACAAATCCAAGCAATATGGAGCGCTATACGAACGTCGAAATGA
Organism: Mantis religiosa; assembly: GCA_030765055.1. Classification (NCBI taxonomy): domain Eukaryota; kingdom Metazoa; phylum Arthropoda; class Insecta; order Mantodea; family Mantidae; genus Mantis; species Mantis religiosa. The sequence goes on from JAUKNK010000264.1 coordinate 6,321, forward strand.
CGGATATGGTTTTGATGTATGGAGGAGCTGAAGGGAGTTCAACGAACACTTAATTAATTTAGTTTTATTAAAAATGTGAATTGTAAAAATAGTTACATCAATGATAATATATATTTGTTTAACTTCAGAGCATTTTGTTATTATCTTAATTGTACAATACTTTCAACCACTTACTGTAAATATCAACAACTTCCTTTTCAGTTACAAATGCTTTACTTAGTAGTATCAAACACGTTAAATAAAATGCTCGTCTCATTGTAGAAGCCATTTAGTTTTGTTTAATTTATCTACAATTCTTTGATGTTTTCTGTTCTGTTTATCATTTAATACTTCCATCCTCAACCTCACTAACATTAACTTCCCTCTACAAGGTATAAGTTGTATATGTCCATCAGTTTATTTGCCATCATGGACTACTATAACGAAATTTTGGAACACGTTAAACACTCATAAGCAATAATTAAGCAATTGCTTCTTTATTGCAGTTTCATAAGCCAAAGAAATTCTTGATAGTAGCAAGCTACTGCGGAGTATGTCGGTATGTTTACAAACAGATACAGCACGTGGCACGGCGTGTGACCTATACCTGCGAGCTCCGACAGCGTGAGGCACGCGTCGTTGTTCCTGTCACTGCTAAATCTACACTAATTCTGGAGCTTTTTGTGTGGCTGTATTGGTAGTAAAACCGATGTACATGTGTCATATAGAAGCCCCCCGGAGGGGAGGGAATCCATCTCTTTCAGCTGCGTGTTGCCGGCGCTGCGGAACCTTAGCACTCGTGGTACCTCTGAAGTTACTAGAGGAACTTCAGGCCTAACACACGAGCCCTTCCCGGATTGGTAGTTGTTCGGATTGGGATGGACTCCAGGGAGCAGTGGTTCCGATACCCGTGGGAGATCGGGTACGTCTCAGGACGGGGTTGAGGGAAGCCACATATTCCCGCGTACTAGCCAGCATAGCTAGCAGAAGGTGTGCTAGATCACTAGGTGGCCCTACCGAGAGCTAATCGGTAGCCTTCGCCTTTGGAGTTGTCGCGCGTATGTGGCGTATCCACTTCCATCCCGTCTTGAGTACACAGGACCAGATGGGGGGGGGGCGGCTTGTTAGTCTCTAGGTGCTGCCCTATGGAAAGCCCCACGGAATTGCCGGGTGCCCTTTTGGGACAGCTCGGCAACTCCCTGTTCGCCAGAGGGTGGGGTAAATCCTCAGTATGTGTGGACTGGCCTGGTAGATACCCTTGAGCTGAGCAACTACTTCTATATGTTCGTTCGGTGTGATTTTGAAACATCCTGTGTATATGTAGGTAGGTAGGTGGGTGGGTGGGTTGGTGGGTAGGTAGGTGGGTAGGTGGGTAGGTGGGTGGTGGGTAGGTAGGTGGGTAGTCGGGTAGGTGGGCAGGTGGGTGGGTGGGTAGGTAGCTGGGTAGGTGGGTAGGTGGGTGGGTGGGTAGGTAGGTGGGTAGCTGGGTGGGTAGGTAGGTGGGTAGGTAGGTGGGTAGGTGGGTAAGTGGGTAGGTAGGTAAGTAGGTAGGTAGTTGGGTAGGTAGGTTGGTAGGTAGGTAGGTAGGTGGGTAGGTAGGTAGGTGGATAGGTAGGTAGGTGGGTAGGTAGGTATGTAGGTAAGTGGTTAGGTAGGTAGGTAGGTAGGTAGGTAGGTAGGTATGTAGGTAGGTAGTTGGGTAGGTAGGTGGGTAGGTAGGTAGGTAGGTGGGTAGGTAGGTAGTAGGTAGGTAGGTAGGTAGGTAGGTAGGTAGGTGGGAAGGTAGGTAGGTGGGTGGGTAGGTAGGTAGGTAGGTGGGTAGGTAGGTAGGTAGGTGGGTAGGTAGGTAAGTAGTTAGGTAGGTAGGTAGGTATGTGGGTAGGTAGGTAGGTAAGTGGTTAGGTAGGTGGGTGGGTATGTAGGTAGGTAGTTGGGTAGGTAGGTGGGTAGGTAGGTAGGTAGGTGGGTAGGTAGGTAGGTGGGTAGGTAGGTAGGTAGGAGGGTATGTAGGTAAGAGGTTAGGTAGGTAGGTAGGTATGTAGGTAGGTAGTTGGGTAGGTAGGTGGGTAGGTAGGTAGGTTGGTAGGTAGGTAGGTAGGTGGGTAGGTAGGTAGTTATGTAGGTAGGTAGTTGGGTAGGTAGGTGGGTAGGTAGGTAGGTGGGTAGGCAGGTAGGTGGATGGGTAGGTAGGTAGGTGGGTAGGTATGTAGGTAGGTAGGTGGGTAGGTAGGTAAGTAGTTAGGTAGGTAGGTAGGTGGGTAGGTAGGTAGGTAGGTGGGTAGGTATGTAGGTAGGTGGGTGGGTAGGTAGGTAGGTGGGTAGGTAGGTAGGTAGGTAGGTGGGCAGGTAGGTAGGTATTTGGGTAAGTAGGTTGGTAGGTAGGTAGGTAGGTGGGTAGGTAGGTAGGTGGGTAGGTAGGTAGGTAGGTAGTGGGTAGGTAGGTAGGTAGGTAGGTAGGTAGGTAGGTAGGTAGGTAGGTAAGTGGTTAGGTAGGTAGGTAGGTATGTAGGTAGGTAGGTAGGTAGGTAGTTGGGTAGGTAGGTAGGTTGGTAGGTAGGTAGGTAGGTAGGTAGGTGGGTAGGTAGGTAGGTATGTAGGTAGGTAGTTGGGTAGGTAGTTGGGTAGGTTGGTAGGTAGTTGGGTAGGTAGGTGGGTAGTTAGGTAAGTAGGTAGGTGGGTAGGTAGTTAGGTGGGTAGGTAGCAGGGTGGGTAGGTAGGTGGGTAGGTAGGTAAGTAGTTAGGTAGGTAGGTAGGTAGGTAGGTAGGTAGGTAGGTAGGTAGGTAGGTGGGTAGGTAGGTAGGTAAGTGGTTAGGTAGGTGGGTGGGTATGTAGATAGGTAGGTAGTTGGGTAGATAGGTGGGTAGGTATGTAGGTGGGTAGGTGGGTAGGTAGGTAGTTGGGTAGGTAGGTAGGTAGGTAGGTAGGTGGGTAGGTAGGTGGGTAGGTAGGTAGGTAGGTAGGTAGGTGTGTAGGTAGGTGTGTAGGTAGGTGGGTAGGTAGGTAGGTGGGTAGGTAGGTAGGTAGGTAGGAGGGTAGGTAAGTAGGTAAGTGGTTAGGTAGGTAGTTAGGTAGGTGGGTAGGTAGGTAGGTGGGTAGGTAGGTGGGTAGGTAGGTAGGTGGGTGGGTAGGTAGGTAGGTAGGTAGGTAGGTAGGTGGGAAGGTAGGCAGGGAGGTATGTAGGTATGTATGTATGCATGCATGTGTGTATGTATGTATTTTTTTTTCTTTATTGATAACAATCAGCATGCCCCACTACATAGTAGTATTACATGCATTACATTACATTTTTCCAACATTTGATTTTACAAATTGTACATATTTACATGTTAATATTACATTACATCTTTTAGCAGTTGATTTCACAAGTTATACATATTTACATATCTTTACAGGTTAATTGAATTTATGTATTTACAGAATGCTTTTAAGTGGTGTTTTACAAGACTCTCGTTGGTTACTGGCCACTTGCTTCCATTTGGAGTTACATATTGTATTAGCTTGGCTCTTTGTTGACTTTTGTCTACACATTCATATATTAAATGGTTTACAGTTTGTTGGGAGCTGTTACATGTGCATTTTGGATCGTCCACTATATGGAATCGGTGTAAATAAGCTTTGGTTTTTCCGTGGCCGGAAATTATTGCTGTGAAAATTGGTGATAAAGGAAGCTTTCTCTTCAGTCTATCTTTTATTGTTGGAAAGAATAATTTGCTGAGAGCCCCTTTGTCCGTGGCATTCCACCTATTCTGCCAGACCTGCTGTCCTATTTCTTCTATTTCAGAAATAATTACATATTTAGGTATCAAACTGTAGCTATTGGGCAGATCTCCATCTAGAGCAGCGGATTTCGCTAGTTTGTCTGCTAACTCATTTCCACATATACCTACATGGGCTTTCACCCAACTGAAATGTATTCTCCATTTTTGTATTTGTCAGGTTTTACATATATTAAGGGTTTTCTCTGCTATGGAGTTATGTTTATTATTATTCCGCAGAATGGCTAGGGTTACTGTACTGTCTGAATACATCGCTACAGTCTTCTCTTCCTCTGGTGTGTTGTTAAAGTTTTGAATTGAAGTTCTTGTAGCGCTTTCAATATGGCCAGTTGTTCTGCCTGATTATTAGTACATCTTCTGTCTAGCTTGTATTTTAACTCTCGAATTGAAGTCCCTTGTTTGAATATTACAACTGCTGCACCCACTTGCTCTCCTATTTTGCTTCCATCCGTGTATATTTTGAATATAGAGTCTTCATCATCAGCTTCTTTAACTTCAGGTACTTCTGCAGGGTGGTTCCAGTCACTGGGGGGCAAGGGTGCGTCATAGTCTTGTTTATTTTGCGTGAAGTTGTACAGTTTGACTTTCCCTTCAATTGTGATATCAATGGGTTGGATGCCAGCAATGACACAAGATGCGTCAAATGAAATTGTCCTGTATGCCTTCGTAATTTTTATGTTAAACAACCTTTGGATTCTCTGGATTTTTCTCAGACTCTTCGGGTTGTGTAATGCAGATGCCCATAAGGGTGCTCCATACGTCAGTATAGGTTCTATAGCTCCTCTGTATATTGTTTCTAGTGCTTTGCTTCCAAGTCCCCAGGTAGTTTTGCTGATTTAGATAAACTGTGAATTAGGCTTATAGCTTTATCATGCACTTGGTCAATATGATAATCAAACTTGAACTGTTTGTCGATATGAATGCCTAAGTATTTCATGGTGTCTACTTGTTCTATAATTTTGTTATTAAGATAGATGTTTATCTTCTCGTTTGCAGCTTGTTTCTTTCATGATATCACTAATACTTTTGATTTAGCGTCATTGAAAGTAATTTTATTTTTCCTTGCCCAATATTCAATTTTCTTAACGTCGTGATTTGCAAAGTTTTCTACGTCTATTATGCTCATTTCTTTCGTCATGAGAAGTAGGTCGTCGGCAAAAGCGATTAATTCAGTTCGTTTTGTATAAACTAAGTTGAGCAGGGAGTTGTACAAAATATTCCAGTAGCCGGGTCCGCAGCATGAACCTTGTGGGCAGCCCCCTTTGGCTTCTTTCTCAGTGCTAAATTCATTTGTTCTTAGACTGGTTGTCCTGTTTTTGAAATAGCTCTGAGATAATTGGTATAAATTTCTTGGACATTCCAGTTCTCTTAAGTTATTTAATATGCTGGGCCACCAGGCAGCGTCAAAAGCTCCTTTTACATCAAGGCTTATGAGAGCAATATATCCGTAACTATTCAAGTTGTTCTCGATGAAAGTTTTCATAGTCATAAGTGCGTCCACCGTGCTTTTCTGGGACCTAAATCCAAACTGTCTATCATTCATAAGATTTCTGGTGTTGATGTGATGCTGAATCCTATTCATCACAATTTTTTCTAAAATTTTCCCATTTATATTTATGTATGTATGTATGTATGTATGAATGTATGTATGTATGTATGTATGTACGTACGTATGTATGTACGTATGTATGTACGTATGTATGTATATATGTATGTACGTATGTATGTACGTATGTATGTATGTATGAATGTATGTATGTACGTATGTATGTACGTATGTATGTATGTATGTATGTATGTATGTATGTATGTATGTATGTATGTATGTATGTATGTATGTATGTATGTATGTATGTATGTATGTATGTATGTATGTATGTATGTATGTATGTATGTATGTATGTATGTATGTATGTATGTATGTATGTATGTATGTATGTATGTATGTATGTATGTATGTATGTATGTATGTATGTATGTAGGTATGTATGTATGTATGTATGTATGTATGTATGTATGTATGTATGTACGTATGTATGTACGTATGTATGTACGTATGTATGTATGAATGTATGTACGTATGTATGTACGTATGTATGTATGTACGTATGTATGTATGTATGTATGTATGTATGTATGTATGTATGTATGTATGTATGTATGTATGTATGTATGTATGTATGTATGTATGTATGTATGTATGTATGTATGTATGTATGTATGTATGTATGTATGTATGTATGTATGTATGTATGTATGTATGTATGTATGTATGTATGTATGTATGTATGTATGTATGTATGTATGAATGTATGTATGTATGTATGTATGTATGTATGTATGTATGTATGTATGTATGTATGTATGTATGTATGTATGTATGTATGTATGTATGTATGTATGTATGTATGTATGTATGTATGTATGTATGTATGTATGTACGTATGTATGTACGTATGTATGTAAGTATGTATGTACGTATGTATGTAAGCATGTATGTATGCATGTATGTATGTACGTATGTATGTATGTATGTATGTATGTATGTATGTATGTATGTATGTATGTATGTATGTATGTATGTATGTATGTATGTATGTATGTATGTATGTATGTATGTATGTATGTATGTATGTATGTAAGTATGTATGTATGTATGTATGTATGTATGTATGTATGTATGTATGTATGTATGTATGTATGTATGTATGTATGTATGTATGTATGTATGTATGTATGTATGTATGTATGTATGTATGTATGTATGTATGTATGTATGTATGTATGTATGTATGTATGTATGTATGTATGTATGTATGTATGTATGTATGTATGTATGTATGTATGTATGTATGTATGTATGTATGTATGTATGTATGTATGTATGAATGAATGTATGTATGTATGAATGTATGTATGTACGTATGTATGTACGTATGTATGTACGTATGTATGTACGTATGTATGTACGTATGTATGTACGTATGTATGTATGTATGTGTATGTATGTATGTGTGTATGTATGTATGTATGTATGTATTTATGCATGTATGTATGAGAGACAAAGACAGAGTGTGTGAGAGAAGTAGATGACAGAATCAAGGCAAAATGAATGAAAACATAATAATGGAGGAATTTTTGGAGTGATGGTAGGGCAACCCGGAGATTTCGGAGAAACTGTACTCTAGCGCTGGTTATCCACCCCAAATCACTCAAGTGGTCACCTGGTATCGAACCCGGTGCGCCTTGGTGAGAGGCAAGCAGCTTAACCGCTAGACCACGTCACGGTCAAGAGATGAGTGTGAAACATCAAATTACTTATGTTGTGACTATGTAAAGAAAAAGTACATCAGTAATGTTTAGCAGTTCCGTTATTATAATCCAGTTTCATTTCAACAGATACGGGGCCCTAATAAAGCTCTCTCAGAGCTGGGTTTAGTAATAAAAGAGAGTTATTTCACTGCATGTCTATCAAGTGCAAAGGCTGGGATTAAATTGTAAACGATGCAGGTGTTTCGACCAATACAGGAAGAATGGCGTGCTTTGGCTACACTGGTGAGCTCATATTTCTAATGAGCATCCCTGCAGCCCACTCTCATTAATGCAAAAGGAAAACACAGTAACGAATGCTCCCCCGTGCGTTCATTTGCTGCGTAATCAAGCTCTAAGCAATCAATAAAGATTCCATCCCTTGGATCCTAGGTGTCCAATAGCATCTAGTATTAATAACCTTATCAAATAAATATACCAAATAGTTATGCAGAAAGCTGAGGCTGCTGACGGTGAAGTAAACTAGGGTATCAATAATAACTAAACACTAGTAACACAACTTCACTTATCTTATTCAAATCCTGGGACCGGTTTCAAAGCAAACATCTGCTTTATCCTCAGCCACTCAGCTTGACACTCACCAACTAGCTGACTGACTGACTGACTGACCTTGACCACTACCGGAGTTTGAAGGATAGCTCCTTATCTAACTGCCATCTACCGGGGACAACACAAACTTATTGATGATGTCTATAGGAGGAATATCAAAATTCATTACGCGATCCTTATCTTTCAAAATAAATATATTCTCCCAAACCATTAAATCTATCGGTTCTTTCAATTGTTTCAATAATTTAAATTCTGGATTTACTTCATGATTATATGACCAAAAATGATCAGCCACTGCCGATTTCTCTGTCTGTCTATATTTAATATTTCTAAAATGTTCCTTCGCTCTGGTTTCTAAGTTACGCTTGGTTCTACCAATACAGATCTTATCGCATTCTAAACGGTTAACTTGATAAATACCAGATTTTTTGTTGTCTGAAATTTTGTCTTTTTAAGAAAATTGTAGCAAATTCTTTATACTGTAATTACTATGAGGTGCTAGTATTATACCCACTTCTTTGAAAAATTTTTGGAACTTTTTGTTTGCCCATGGATAATAAGTAAATTTTTTGAAAATACAATCTTTTTTTACTTTTTTAAGAGTGGAAACATCATTAACATTGTTTGATATTTAAATTTTTCTACTCTTCTGATTGTAAAATATTTATTAAAGCCGTTAATTAAAGCAGTGTTTATAATATGTTTATATTCCGCATTAAATTCTTCTTCGTTTAGAGGTATGTTTATCAATCTGTAAATCAAACTATTAAAAACAGCAAATTTGAATGACATAGTGTTAAAACTTTTATTTTTGATATAATTATCCGTGTGAGTTGACTTTCTATAGATGCCAAAACTTAATTTATTGTTATTTTTTATTATCTTTAGATCTAGAAAGGGGATGTAACCATTGTTTTATATTTCTATTGTGAACTTGATACATTTATCCTGTTAATTTAGAATATTTAAAGCCTCATCTATATATCTCTCAGGAACTATGGCAAAAATGTCATCTACGTATCTATACCACACTTTAAAAATTGAAGGAAAAGCTTTAGTGACTTCTATTTAAAAAACTCATAAATAGATCAGCAAGAAAGGGTGAAAGGGGTCTACCCATAGCTACTCCTGAAATTTGTTGAAAAACATTTCCATTGAAAGTAAAGGAATTTTGATCTAAGCACAGATTAGTAAGTGTTACAAGTGTTTAGTTATTATTGATAAAATATACCAAAACTCAAAAATGTTAAATATGGTACTTTGCCACCCAATATCTTTAATTTACATGTTTATAACTGAGCGGCATGGCGTAGACGGTTTCGTATGTGGCATTCGGTAGGTCCTAGCTAAACTTCCTGTGGCTGGCCTACCAACCGATGTGTTCTTTGGGGATTTCCCCGCTAGGCAGGCGATTCCTGCAAAAATTAATTACATCCCCTCAATGTGCTCTCCTTCCATTTCATCTCCTTTATTATTTCACATACTCTGCCTCTTACTAATGTTTCTTTTTAATCTTTTATGGAATTGAAATGCTGTTTGAGATGTCCTCGGGAAACAAGCCAGCTGAAAAGACGATTTGAACTTAGCCAACTTTCGGGAGACGACCATCTTGGCAAAATGCAACAGTTATTGTGAGCAGAGAGTTAAGGAGGCTTTGGCCACTTCCTCCGAGAGGAGCACGCTTAATCGTGATGCTGGATTTCAGTTCAGCTCCTCTTGGCGCAGGTCTCGTCGACATGCCTACATCCCACCGTAGAATTGAAGAAATGCCTGGAAAAGCGGGTTAACCCACATTTTTTAAAAATGGAGAAAAGTGTTTTGTGAAAGAGGCTGAAAGAAATTGTTAACATTATTTTATTTCATTTCTGCGAATATGAGTCTCAAAAATACAGTATATATTATCAGGGTTATCCTTAATAGAACCCAAAACATGACTGATCTAATAACAATAAAAATAAAATAATGAAAATAAAGTGAAAACCTTTGTCAGTTTTTACTTAAGTTTTATTCTATATACATTTTACAATTTTAGGTAAAGCTAATAGGTGTGTCTTTTGGCATATTTATACATGGTATACTTTGGATTGTTCCACTTTTCAATTAGTATATCATTTTGGAAACTAGGTACAAACTTTTTAGCTGTAGTCAGGTTGATAAAAAATGCTTTATCATTAATATTCTCAGAAACTGTGGTCTCAGATTTAAGAGTTTTATAGTACTCATGATAAATTGGTGGGAAATAATTCATCAGATCCTGTAAGTTCTTTAATTTTTCAGGATTTATAGGTGTTGGGCCATTGTATTTTGGAGGAAATGGCACGTAGGTAAGGGATGGTTTGCAAGATATTATTTTCCTTCGAATGTCCAAAGTGTCGTAATCATCAACCCCACCGTAAGTGTATATAAAATATAACTTAAAGCGGTGGTCTTTAAATATTTTCATGCATGTCCTCTGCTCAAGAGTACCTTTTGCCCAGATTCTGAAGCTGTTATTTTCTGTACTTTGTCGAGAAGCGTCTTTGCAGAGATGTACATGTTAGATGTCATCTTTAAAATATGAAAAGGATTGTTTACAATGGTTTTTCTCACTAGTCCCATCCACTGATCTGGATCATAAATGTAAGCTGCTCGCCTCATCTTTTTCTCTATAAGGCCAAAGTCACGATCACAAGGCGAAAATGTATGACCAGGTACTAGTTCCGCCATTGTTTGTTTACATTCACAGTAGAGTTTATCAACATAACGGACTGTTGAAGCACTACGGTTTGTGGTAGTTATTACTTATGAAGTGGGCTAAATACTTGTCTATTTTCCATGTATCGCTTTATTCTTATAACTAAAACTATACTGGTTTCATAAAATATAATGATAGCTAAACTGAAAGGATACAAATATTTAAAACTTTTGTAGCTCTGTTGGTTATCCTGTTTATATGTTAGTTATCATGAGTGCCACTAGATGACAGGCATACAGGTTAACCCATTTTTGACATATGAAGAGTATATCACGAAACGCAAGAACATCGCTCGCAGATACTGGTAGGCTTGTGTTAGCCTGAAGATTGTTGCTGTGTGCCCACCCAGAATAGGGTTTAACCACAGATAGGATTTTCTTTTTGGGATGGGTTAGGATGACTGTTTTTATTTGAGGATGGTGGAATGCATATGAGGTAGTCTATTGACTCCTCTAAAAGGATAGAATGCTATCACTAGCACCCTGGCGTAGAAAGAATTATTTTATTTTATTTTAGTTTGAAATGAATTTTGACTGATTTTTTGACTGAATTTTTGTTTAATTTTGAGACCAACAACTCTTGGTAGATTATGGGAGCTCAGCTTTTGCTGCTGCTGGAAAGCAAGAACATCACCTCTCTCTATTTAGCTTATATGATTGCTGGAGGATAGACCAACACAAGAAAAGGTAGCTCTCTGTTGCAGCAACAGAGGGCAGCACTTATCGCAATTTATTTTTTTATTTTGAGGGTTAGCCCGTTTTTCCGGGCATGTCTTCAATTCTATCTTATCTATGTACACATTTGTAGCCCCTTTGAAATATATATCCTGAGTTTACAATAATTTGAAAAATAAAACTGTATGTGTGTATTTACGTGCCTTAAACACTATAAATTACTTGTTTTACATTAATAAGAGTTTATTTTGGTAAAATGTTTGATTGGAATTTTAATTTTTGTTGAATAAATATTAAAATTCTAATAACACAATTTACCAAAATGAACTCTTAAATAATGTAAAACAGGAGTGCTAGAGGATGAACATCTATAATAGATTATGTTCTGATAAACGATAAATTGGGACCACAGTCTTCTCAACACAGCCTATAAAGTGTATGTAAGGATTATAAATAAAAGATTGAAAAGAATAGCCAAGGTTTTAATAGAGGAAGAGCAAAGCGACATTAGAACAGCACGATCGACAACAGATAATATTTGCAACAAATAATTGAGAAAAGACAAGAGTATAATTTACAAACACATCTGGCATTCCTAGACTTCAAGAAGGTATTTGACACTGTTAATAGGGAAAAGCTATGGAAAATTATGGAAAATAGTGGATATCCACAAAAATTAATTAAAGTAATCAAAAATATGTATAGCAATTCCAAAATAATAATAAACACAGGAGTTCATAAAACCGAACCAATTTTAATTAATAGGGGCGTAAGACAAGAGTACAGTATATCACCTACTCTTTTTAATATATATATATATATATATATATATATATTTAAATGACATCATCCAAAATTGGAAAAGTATTATTATATCAGGAATAAAAATAAATAAGAACAAAGTTTTAAATATTTTACTATATGCAGACGACGTGGTTTTAACACAAGAAACGGAGGAGTGAGTGAGTGGTGAGTGAGTGTGTAGTGTTTTAGGGCCCGTCGACAACAAGGTCATTTGGGCCCGAAGTCAACTCTAAAAACTAAAAGCTACACAAAGTTAAAAAGTAAGATAAAATATAAACACTCAAATATTAAAAGCACATAAAAAACCCATCCCAGTACTAAAAATTTAAAATCCCTAAAATTGATAAATATAAAATACAAGTCAGACTTGTTTATTAAAACCGATTTTAAAAACAAACCGCAGAGCCTTATCCACTACCACTGGGTCGTCCCCTAAAATATCGTGCACGTTAGTTCTTAGGCCCAAAGACTGGCGGGCGCGGGTGTACTGCGGGCAATCCAGCAATACATGCCGCACAGTGAGGCGTACTGCACACGGAGCACACACAGGGGCCGGTTCCCCTCTTAACAGATGGTCATGAGTCGCTCGTGTGTGTCCAATTCTCAGCCGGGTAAGTATCACCTCGGCCCGCCGGTTATCCCTGCAGGAAGTTGGCCATAAATTATAATATGCACTACAGCGTTTGAACCAAGTATGCGAACAGTGTGATCTTAAAATATCGACGGAAAAATCTAAGATCATGAAAGGCCTTTTGGGAAAAGCAACATATAAGATCAAAAATAATTTTAGACAACAAACTACTGGAACAACTAAAAGAATTCAGCTATTTAAGATGTAATCTTAATTATATGATGAAAACAGACAGAGATGTGAGCAAAAAGCTTGCAACATTCCAAATGATTTGTGAAACAGTGCATAGAACGTTGAGGAATAAAACAAGAAGAGATACAAGATTAAAGTTGTACAAAACAATGGCAGTCCCTGCACTACTTTATGGAAGTGAGGCATGGGTACTCACGAAGAAAATGAAAAGTGCAATTCAAAGTGCAGAGATGAACTTTTTAAGGAAAACAAAGGGATGCACAAGGTTGGATAGAACAAGGAATGAAGACATAGGAAAGGAACTCAATGGATGCAGCATACACAAAGTATGTCCGAAACAAGACTGCCTAAGATTGCATTCCAATATCAGCCACAAGGAAAGAGAGATGTTGGTAGACCTAAAAAGAGATGGAAAGAGCAAGTATTGTGAGACGGAACGGGCACTCTGCCCGTGCCGTGAAGTGCAGAAAAAGAAGAAGTTCAATAAATATTTAAAAAAGAACATATATTGTATTGATAAAAAATTAATGAATAGATATTGTGACTTTGTGGTTTTGTAGAATTAAAAGGCCGAGTTGCAGAAATTAAAAATCTCCTTTATTTTCGTAGAAATACTCTTATAGATTACAGCAGCATTACGTTACGTACACCATCAGTCTACCAAGGTGAATCACAATAACAAACAGTGATCGCAGATTACATCCTTAGCTCTCGTTACAACAACACAGCTGGCTGTCTCTCGTTTCACAAAACTATTTCACAACTAACTCTTTGCGAGCCATCACTTGCTTATACACCTAATTATAGATTCGAAATTTTTCCAGAAGAATAAAGAAACCAAATAATAAAGATATAACCAGAAATTTCCATTTATCTCAGTTTGTTTGTTTCGTAAGTCTTTTATCTCAAGTGCTATGTTTATCTACTTATGCAAGCTCGTTATCTGAAACTTTATCTGCAGACTGTTTTCATATTTGTGTCGAAATTTTTATGCCTGTTGGCGTGACACTGCTCCCTCCTCAAGGCTGGTCGTCCCGAACAGCTCCATCGTAGCGCACCAGACGATCCAGGTGTACCACCAATATCTTCCCTCGGGCACTTTCTCCACGTCGCTAATCCTCTTCACCATCCGGTACGGTCCTTGCCACGGTAGTTGAAGTTTGTCGATTGTTCGGTTTGCTCCCAGGTGTCCTCTTGAAGTACCAGCGTGCATATACTCCATGACCTCCGTGGCCTTACTTCGGGGAAGTTCCAATTGCGCCATTCCATCATGCGATACCCATACCCGGATCAGCACGACCTCTCTGATCTTCAGCGAGTCTCACTGGGCCCTGTACGACTTGTAGGTGGCGCTCCTCGGTGCGATGTCCTCCGAGGTTGGTCTTGTCCCTGCCTCCACATCTCTCAAGAGTGGCCCCAAGTCTGCGTCCGCCAGCTGCTCCCTCCTCAAGGCTGGTCGCCCCAATCAGCTCCATCGTAGCGGGCCAGACGATCCAGGTGTACCACCAAAATCTTCCCTCGGGGCACTTTCTCCACGTCGTTAATCCTCTTCACCACCCGGTACGGTCCTTACCACGGCTTTTGAAGTTTGTTGATTGTTCGGTTTGCTCCCAGGTGTCCTCCTGGAGTACCGGCGTGCACTTACTCCATCACCTTTGGGACCTTACTTCCGGGAAGTACCAATTGCTCCCTTTGCGTCTCCCCATCAGGCGGTTCCCATACTCGGTACAACCCTCGTAGGGGAAGGGATCCGTCCCTTTCAGCTGCCAAAGTGCGGGCGCTGCGGAACCCTAGCACTCGTGGTACCTCTGGCGTTACTAGAGGAACCTCGGGCCGAACAGCCCAGCCCCTCCTTCGGCAGTTGTTCGGATTGGGATGGCCTCGAGGGGGCAGTGTGTTCCCGATACCCGTGGGAGTCGGGTACGTCTTCGGACGGGGTTGAGGGAAGCCATTAATTCTCCCGGGTACTAGCCTGCAAAGCTAGTAGAAGGTGTGCTAGATCACCAGGCGGCCCCACCGAGGTTGTTCGGTAGTCTTCAACTTGAGTGTTGACGCGCGTAAGTGGCGTATCCACTTCCATCCCGTCTTGAGTCCATAGGACCAGATGGGGGGCTTGTTAGTCTCTAGGTCTTGTCCCATGGAAAGCCCCACGGAGGACGCCGAGCGCCCTTTAGGACATCTCGAATAACTCCCTGGTCGAAGGAGGCCCGGGTCCAGTTCCTACGGGTTCAGGACTAATGGGGTGGAACCTCTGGGCTAAACCCGGAACAGCACGCCCTCTCTTGTTTTAGTGTCACACATTGGGCCCAGTAAGACTTGTAGGCGGCGCTCCTCGGTGCGATGTCCTCCCAGGTTGGTCTTGTCCCTGCCTCCACTTCTCTCAAGAGTGGTCCCAAGTCTGCGTCCACCTGCTGCTCCCTCCTCAGGCCTGCGCTATCCCAGCCATCCGCAGGCACTGTCGTGACTACTGGGACTGCTGCGGCACGCTCCTTCTCTTCCACTGTTGTGCATTGGCCGCAATCCTTTAGGCAGGGTCTTCGGGACATGGCGTCTGCGTTACCGTGGCTCTTCTCTCTACGACGTTCAGAGGTGAATTCGTACTGCTGCAGCCTCTGGACCCAACGTGCTCTCTGGCCTTCCAGATTTCTAAAGCTCAGTAGCCAGTTTCAGGCGGAGTGGTCAGTCCTCAGGTGGAATGGCTGACCACACAGATACTTGTGGAAGTGCTCCAAGTTCTTTACTCGCTGGGTGACGCAATTGTTCTTCTCTGCCTTGTCTGAAGCCGCGCTGGTATCGTCTCAGCGGCTGTTGAACCTTCTCGAGCTGTTCTGCGGACAAGTGATCGGCTTGCGTTGGAACTGGCTCCTGAGTCTTGTCGATAGCTGTCACGATGGCCACGGGCTCGCACGTCCCCATCTCCGTTCCGGCCTGGACGTCGTGATCGATGTCCATTAAGTTCAGCAGCCTCACTGGCATCTCTCGGCACGGCAACAATGTTCTTCATTCGCTGTCCTTCCAGTCGCGCCGTCAACACCACCTCCTTTCTCGCGGGGATCCACGTCTTCCTTCAAGATAACCCTGCAGATTTCAAGGCGTTCTTCGGGTTGCCGGAGTATGACCTCTTCTCCATTGAGCCGAAGGCATTCCTGCCGTCGTCGACCGTCGACTCGTGCCTCCTTAGGGCATCCAGTCTGTGCGGGCCAACCCAGGGTCATGGAATTAAATTTAAAGTCCTTTACCACTATTTAGACGACCTAGTAGTGTACTCTCGTGATTTTGATTCCCATATCTTACATTTACGTGAGGTTTTTGATCGCTTACAGAAGGCTGGACTCACGGTTAAAAGGTCTAAAGTGAAGTTTGCTACCGCAGAGATTTCTTTCTTGGGTCATTGGGTGTCGCCCGCCCGCATTACCATTGATTTAGAACGCACCAAAGCCGTGCGCAATTTTCCACCCCCTAATAACTTACGTGCATTGGCTCGGTTTGTTGGTATGGCGAATTTCTTCTCCAAGTTTATTCCTTCCTTCGCTGCTCGGGTTTAACCTTTGAATCGCCTTCGGCGTAAGGGTATTAAGTACGTCTGGGGTGATGAACAACAGCGTGCGTTCGAAGACCTTAAGTGCGCCATTTCCTCTCCTCCTGTTTTGGCGTTTCCAGATTTCAATAGAACTTTTATTCTTCAGACTGACGCTTCTAGTTATTCCCTGGCGGCGGTTCTTCTCCAGGATTTTCCGGAGGGGCGCCGTCCCATTTGCTATGCTTCGCGAACTCTATCCGAAGCTGAACGCAAGTTTTCCATCTATGAGCTCGAAACTTTGGTAGTTTTGCTTGGTCTCGAGCAGAATAAACCCTACCTGGAACATGTATGTTTCATATTGGAGTGTGTGCCTGGCTCGCGTCGCGTCTGTTTCTCCAAGGGTAAGTGCTCCATGTTTGGGTTTCCCGATTCTCTCTTTGGGTTTTCATGCGTTTCTTTTTGGTGAGCCGTGTTGTTTTATGGGGCTCCTTCCTCCCAGTTCGGGACCAGAAGTAGATTGTTACTTTTATGTGTCTGGCTTGATCAATACAAATTGTAGCTGGAAGTAAACGCTATATGAACATATGACAGAAGTATTGTTATTGTATGTTTATGTACTGGAGAGCGCAAAGTGTAGCAAGAAAATAAATTCAAATTAAGGTTTGATAAAAGCTTTATGGTTTAAATTTAATTCCATGACACTGGGTTGGCCCGCACAAGTCCCGGTATCACCTCCTTAGCCACCTCCTCTTTTATCTCCAGCGCTATGCTTTTTTTTCCTTGTTCCATTTATACCCCGCCTTTAACTACAATGGTCATATCGGCGGTCGTTCTCCTTTGGAACATATCGAAGGTGTTAACTCGTATTAGATCACGTACACATTCACACTCCCATTCATACTTCCAGACTCTGGGGAAGATGAGGAATTATCTTGGTCGGAGAAAGCCTTTAACTACAATGGTCATATCGGCGGCCGTTCTCCTTTGGAACATATCGAAGTTGTTAACTCGTATTCGTTGGGTTTTAATCATTAGATCAGGTACACATTCACACTCTCATTCATACTTCCAGACTCTGGGGAAGATGAGGAATTATCTTGGACGGAGAAAAATCCCCATCCCCACCGCCGGGAATCGAACCCGGTACCCCTAGAACGGCAGCAGGTACTCTACAGACTGAGCTACGGGGCCAGCGCTATGTTTATCTGCTTATGCAAGCTCGTTATCTGAAACTTTATCTGCTGACTGTTTTCTTATTTGTGCCGAAACTTTTAAGTCTGTTGCCGTGACACTAATTTCTGTTACTAAATTACAGTTGGTCAGTATTGTTGCATTTCAGGGAGCTTGCGTGTTCACAAATTATTATTACAGTGTGGTTAGTTTAGTAATTATTATGACCGTGGCTTATTTTTAATCCACGCCCTCCAATGTGAAGTTATATAGGACATGAATGACGATGAAGTGATGGTCAGATGAGCCCAGGTTCCGTAGAGATTAGAGTTACTCAACATTAATTTTGGATTATAAGAAAGTCCTATGACCGAGATTTAAATTCGAGCGTTGAACGTGAGGCAGACACGCCACCACGTTCCGCTATAATGGCGGGAATTATGACTGATTTAAATGTATGTGTGGAACATTCCAAAGGGGCGACCTTAAAAAGTTGTAAGAACCTGAAGTTTTTCTTAGCAGTTGGAAATGCTTGTGACAAGATAACAGAAGTATCTAATAACTGTGTTCTTCATTGTGTAAACACAAATGTTTCAGCTATGATTTCAAAATGTGTTGTCAAACGAAGTAGCGATGTTAATGAGATGTCTATGAGATATTTTAGAAATAAAATAACACAGATGTTTGTTTATGCCGGACAGTTGGTTCAATCTGCAGATTGGTTTTTGGCACGCTTAAATATATTGTTTATTCATTTGTTCTGTTCACATCAGGTTTCCCTCTAAGCTAACTTAAATAAATGAGTGATGTTTGTATCAAATTGGACAGCTGAGAGTGATGTACTGTCCACACTTTGCATTCAGCGTGCTTTAATATACCAGGAGGTCCAAACAAGCCTTGAATTTGGCTACCCCGCATAACGCGCACGCCAAAAGGTTTGCCTAAGCACGTCAGAAAAGGGGAAGCGATACCAACACAAAGGAGACCTTGCTAAAGAAGACCAGAGCTTGAAGACGAAGAGCTAACTAATGCAATTGGTACCACAGCTAGTCACTAGAGCACTTGCTCACTGCGATGAGGGACCGTCTTCGGTCCTTGGGTTCGGGAAAGTTGTCTCTGACCAAAAAAGCACGCACAAGGGTCAAAGCATATTTGGATTTCATTACGGAGGGATTCGGTACATAGACCACCATCCTGGGCCGATTGTGCCTATGCCCCCAAGTAGGGTAACCCCAAGGAGAAAGTATGAGACGAAGGAGACAGACGGCGGCCGAGAGTGCAGAGGGCAGGGTCCCTACAGCTTACTTCCATAGAGACTTACACAGAGAGTCCAGGACAATGAGCTCGCTCCCCCACAGCGCAGCGGCAACGAGTCCAGAAGCCGAGCCCTAATGGACTCAAGGTAGGCGATCCAAGCCCCAAAGCTCCCTGACTGACGGTCATGAAATGGTTCCAGCAGAGGAGCGGAGATCGGCAACCGGCCTACCGGAGGAGGAAGTAGTTTACCTCAGAGCATATCATCCCGCCTTGCATCGCCAAGACACTGGCCGACACTTCTATTCTGAAACAGACCAACAGATGTACGATGATATTAAATGATAGTGGAGATGGACAGGAATTTCGGGGGATGTAATTAACCTACCCAGCATTCACCTAGCAACCCAGTAAACACCCCGAAAAACCCATGGGTCTGGTAGGTCAACCACGGGAATCGAATGCGGGCCACAGAGGACACCTCCTGAGCCATCCCGCTCGATCCAAAGCATACTAATGAACTGTTTAAGGCAACTTACAGCTAATTTATAATCAACACGTAATCCAACAATCTGTGCTTCACAGTTAGGAATACTAAAACAAATGATGTACGACACACTGTAACTGAAAAGATCTTTCGCTTCCTAAACACATCTCCGTACGTCTAAAAACACTTGCAAAAGGTGGGCGTCTCCTTGGAAACAGTTGTGAATACAGCCATCGGCCTTCAGATGCATTGGGATACGTCTCTCCATAGGTCATTAGTTATATTTACATTATAATTGCTATCTTCTTCACTGTAAGACCTGACCCGAACTGTAAACAGATGCCGGCTCTCGTGATCGTTAGTGTGTATATGAAGTGTTCCGCCGCGTAGAGGACCATGGGTTTGAGTTCCCCGTTTGGCATATGTTTATGAGTAAAAACACGAAAAACGAACGGTAAAACAAATGGTAACGATAAAAAACGAGAGAGCAAGTAGAAGAAAAATGCGTTCAAGTTATAATGCCTTCTATTTTTTAAGGACTGGGACCAGAGAGGACCTTCTGATTCTTTAAAATACACGTTAGCTCTTTTCGAATGCATGATAGAGATGGCAGCACTATACAGTGCATAGAATTCTCCAATGGCTGCGACGAGAGCTAGGACTGTTTTGGTACCTAAAATGGCGAGTTTTCATTGTAAGAATAGCATCTAATCATTCGTTTTCTCAATTTTCGTGACAGCTATTAAAATTCCTCGCCAGTTGAGTGAGGCATGTGGTGATGGTACCATGGATGTGTCTAATGTGTGTTCCTGGGTGCAACAGTTCAATCAAGACAGAACATCGTGTGACAACAAACAAAGACAGTTGAGTGAGGCATGTGGTGATGGTACCATGTAAGTTTCTAATGTAAGTTCCTGCCCGCCTCGGTAGCGTAGGTAGTAGCGTGTCTGCCTCACGTTCAAGAGGTCCCGAGTTCGAATCTCGGTAAGGGTGAGTTACCTGAATAAGGCTTTTCCAGGATTTTACCTCATCCTGAAACACGAATATCAGGTAACTGTAAGTTCCATGGGTCCCGGGTACATTTGAGCTCCATATCACCTATTCCATTCATCGTCCGATAAGACTTAAAGTTGGACGACGTTAATTAATAAAAAATGTACGTTCCTAGGTGCGACAGTTCATTGAAGGCAGATCACAGTGTGACAGTTGCAGACATAGCCTCCAAATTTGGCATTTCCGTGGGATCTGTGCACACAATCCTGCATGAAGATCTGAAACTGATTAATTCCTCAAAACAAATTTCTACACTTGCTGGATCATGCCGTCAGACCGCGTCGTGTGAGGACGTGACTCTCTTGGTTTATTGTCACACGATGATCTGCCTTCATTGAACTGTCGCCCCAGGAACGTACATTAGACACATCCATGGTACCATCACCACATGCCTCACTCAACTGTCTTGGTTTGTTGTCACACGATGTTCTGCCTTCATTGAAGTGTCACACCCAGGAATGTACATTAGACACATCCATGGTACCATCACCACAAGCCTCACTAAACTGTCTTGGTTTGTTGTCACACGATGTTCTGTCTTCATTGAACTGTCACACCCAGGAACGTACATTAGACACATCCATGATACCATCACCACATGCCTCTCAACGGACTTGGTTTGTTGTCACACGATGTTCTGTCTTCATTGAACTGTCGCACCCAGGAACGTACATTAGACACATCCATGTTACCATCACCACATGCCTCACCTAACTGTCTTGGTTTGTTGTCACACCATGTTCTGCATTCATTGAACTGTCACACCCAGGAACGCACATTACACACATCCATGTTACCATCACCACATGTCTCACTTAACTGGTTTGGTTTGTTGTCACACGATGTTTTGTCTTCATTGAATTGTCGTACGCAGGAACGTACATTAGACACATCCATGTTACCATCACCACATACCTCACTCAACTGTCTTGGTTTGTTGACACACGAAGTTCTGCCACCATTGAACTGTCGCACTCAGAAACGCACATTAGACACATCCATGGTACCGTTACCACATGCCTCACTTAACTGTCTTGGTTTGTAGTCACACGATGTTCTGCCGTCTTTGAACTATCGCACTCAGGAACGCACATTAGACACATACATGTTACCATCACCACACGCCTCACTTAACTGTCTTGGTTTGTTGTCACACGATGTTCTGCCTTCATTGAACTGTCGCACCCAGGAAGGTACATTAGACACATCCATGGTACCATAACCACATACCTCACTCAACTGTCTTGGTTTGTTGTCACATGATGTTCTGTCTTCATTGAACTGTCACACCCAGGAACGTACATTAGACACATCCATGGTACCATCACCACATGCCTCACTCAAATGTCTTGGTTTGTTGTCACACAATGTTCTGTCTTCATTGAACTGTCACACCCAGGAACGTACATTAGACACATGCATGCTACCATCACCACATGCCTCACTCAAATGTCTTGGTTTGTTGTCACACAATGTTCTGTCTTCATTGAACTGTCACACCCAGGAACCTACATTAGACACATCCATGTTACCATCACTACATGCCTCACTTAACTGTCTTGGTTTGTTGTCACACGATGTTCGGTCTTCATTGAACTGTCACACCCAGGAACGTACATTAGACACATCCATGGTACCATCACCACATGCCTCACTTAACTGTCTTGGTTTGTTGTCACACGATGTTCTGTCTTCATTGAACTGCCACACCCAGGAACGTACATTAGACACATCCATGTTACCATCACCACATGCCTCTCTTAACTGTCTTGGTTTATTGTCACACGATGATCTGTCTTCATTGAACTGTCACACCCAGGAACACACATTAGACACATCCATGATACCATCACCACATGCCTCACCAAACTGTCTTGGTTTGTTGTCACACGATGTTCTGTCTTCATTTAACTATGGCACCCAAAAAACACATTAGACACATTTATGGTACCATCACCACATGCCTCACTCAAATGTCTTGGTTTGTTGTCACACAATGTTCTGTCTTCATTGAACTGTCACACCCAGGAACGCACATTAGACACATCCATGGTACCACCACCACATGCCTCACTCAACTGTCTTGGTTTGTTGTCACACGATTTTCTGTCTTCATTGAACTGTCACACCCAGGAACGCACATTAGACACATCCATGGTACCATCACCACATGCCTCACTCAAATGTCTTGGTTTGTTGTCACACGATTTTCTGTCTCCATTGAACTGTCACACCCAGGAACGCACATTAGACACATCCATGGTACCACCACCACATGCCTCACTCAACTGTCTTGGTTTGTTGTCACACGATTTTCTGTCTTCATTGAACTGTCACACCCAGGAACGTACATTAGACACATCCATGCTACCATCACCACATGCCTCACTCAACTGTCTTGGTTTGTTGTCCCACGATTTTCTGTCTTCATTGAATTGTCCCAACCAGGAACGTACATTACACACATCCATGGTACCATCACCACATGCCTCACTTAACTGTCTTGGTTTGTTGCCACACGATGTTCTGTCTTCATTGAACTGTCACACCCAGGAACGTACGTTAGACTCATCCATGTTACTATCAATACATGCCTTACTAAACTGTCTTGGTTTGTTGCCATACGTTGTTCTGTCTTCATTGCACTGTCACACCCAGGAACGTACATTATACACATCCATGGTATCATCACCACATGTCTCACTCAATTGGCGATGAATTTCAATAGTTGTCACACCACGAAAATGGAGAAAACTAATGATTAAACGCTGTTGTTGCACTGAAAATGTCACTATTTTAAATATCAAAAACATTCCTAGGTCTCGTAGCTGCCACTAGGGTTCTTTACACTGTACAGTGCTACCATCATGCTATTAATAAAGACCCCACGTGTATTTTAAAAAACCAATGTTCCTATTCGGTCACAGCCCTGAGAAAAAGTAAGAGGTATTGTAGCTGAACGCATCTTGTACGTTTACTTCCTCTTTGAACAGCAGCGAGCAGGCAACCCTTCCTGCATCAACGTATGCATATTGTTGCAAACCAGGATTGTAAGGGGGAGGAAAGACTTACAAACCTAATCTACAACTGGGGTTGTAGCTATAGGGATGGTAGAGCAAAATAAAACATCAAACAGTCAACCTGAGCCGACTAACTCTATTTAAAGAAATCTAGTAATTATACAGAGTATTTCCTGGGTCTAGAAGAGACCAGGGGTGCTTTGGTAGTACTTGGTGACATCATGATTTAATAAGATCTTACCATTGGTGATGTGTTGGGTGTATGGCTGGTCCGAAGAAGTATAATCTGCTGAGTCTGGCGGGGGTTATGGTATTCGTAGAAACACTGTCAGATAAACCGACATAGAGTCCCCTCTGGCATCCCTACGACGTTTCACCCTGAGGGCTAACTTTACCAGGCTTAAATAGCGGTTCTACAAAAAGTCAATTCAGCGATTCCCACTAACTATAAATCATGCATTTTTGCGTTATTGAGGAAATGTTTAAGCCTGTTACCTACTTCCTCTTGATCAGCAGAACCAGCCTGGGTCACCTGTGAATTATTTCCTTATGCCAACAGACTGCCAGTCAGCGGAATTTACGTTTGACATGCATTTCTGTTAGGATCAATACCCTTTACAGAATACCGAAATTTCCAAATCTAATTCAGCCTATACACGTAACACATCCCCGTCGCCTAGATTTTGCTGCCCTCAGCAAATCCAAACGACTGGTAACACAATTGTTTTAAATACATACAATAATAATTTACACTTCATAGGCAATAGAGCTTACAAACATTTACATGTACACATTTTTTTTTTTTTTTTTGAAAAGTCATAATTGTAACACCTGAAAAAGAAAATCAGAGGACAGGAAAATGGGAATGAATAGATGCGGGTTGGTTTCGAAGTATCCCACGCTGAATGAAGTCCATAGTTCCATAGAAACACACTGTTCCACCACTATGAGTTTATAGTTTTGGGAGACACTTCACAACACTTGGTCACTGAAGGGTTGTAATTACTACTTTAAGTTTGTCTAACAAGGCCCTAGCTATTACAAGTAATGTAAACTTCAAAGAGAAAAGAGTTTAATGTGCTTCCTGCTCCAGTTTGATAGTCTGTACTTAGTCTTTTAGAACAGGGAAGCTGATGAAGAACCTCGGTTGTGGCTTACTGTTTATATGATATCGTGTTCAAGCGTACGGTGCTCCTTGGTAATGCTTGGAAAAGTCTGTACTGAAGAGCCGATGAAAAGTTCGAAAGTGGAGTTTATGGTTTTTTTTTAAATAGTCCGCTTAGCTTACACTCGCCTACCTCAGCTGGGTCTGAGTTCTTGCAGGTGAGAACACGAAAGAGTGACTTATAAGTTATTGTATTTGAGCCACTGTAAAAGCTTGCTGGGTAGAGTTGCTTTGGCTTTTACCCAGGGTTTCACAGCGAAAGCCATGAGTCCATGAAGTTGAGGAGGTCCTCTGGAAAGATTAAGTGCCTTTCTAGACGCGAATAGTCTTGGGTGCCACTCCTGATGTGATACTTGGTCATCTGGGGTGCTTTGGTTCTCCCAGGAAAGAGTAACTGCTAGGGACCCAGGTGTCTCCTGCTGTCTCCTTATGGTGGTGGTGTTTCCTGATGCTTCGACGTGTTTGTTCATCCATGCCGCAACAGAAAAACAAATGATCCAGAGTTAGGATTGATGCACAAGAATATTTCTATGGGGTGAGGATGGGTTAAAGTTCACGGGAATGTAATTAAATGAAAGGGATTTTCAGGTATCACATTACCAAATGAATATTTCTTATATCTATTTACAAATTATGGTTATATATAATTAACATAAATGGAACATGTATGGAATATATGTGGAATCATTTTTAGAGGTAAAAGGCAGAAAAAAAAATGGTTAAAGTTTATAGAGTAAAAAAATGAAATTTTATGTTTGCCTTATGGCTGAATGACATAAGTAAATAACCTATAAAAACTGCATAGATGTTCCACTTAAGTATGGTTGTTCACACATTAGCGATAAACTTGGAATAAATTACAAGTATTCTTCATAAAATCATCATACAATTGAATTATACATAATTAGTAGTAATATTGATAACAATTTAGCTAAAGAAAAAAAAAATGAAGTTCATTTAAAGAATAGTACTTGTTATAAATTATAGGACATTATTTACAAAAATCATGTTTAATGACTTGCCATAATAGCATCCATATACTGGATTAGACCTACGCCTAAAAATGTCTACTGTTGTCATGAAATTAGTCAAATATCAGAGTTAACCATGTCTTTCTATTTTGTTACAATAAATCTTGATGCTACTGAAGTGATTGTTTCTAGAGTTACATAACATACCTTCATAATACATGGTAATTGAAGTCACCTTGATACAATCATCTTACAATCTATAAGGGTATCCTATATCTTTATCTTTTTACATAAATATAGCAAAAGTAACTCTGACATTTGCTGGTTTAGCACTGATTGTTTAAACAAGAGGTATAATGTTTCTTTTCTTCTTTTCGCAAAAAAAGTGTGATCAACGATATCGATAAACAATATCGATCTTATTATATGGAGATATGATGTACTCTAGTGTCACTGGATGTTAAAAACAAGTGTTAAATTACAGTGCATTGGGTTGTCTTATAAATGAAATGTTAATTGATAATAATGAAATCTTCTCTTGTTTATTAATCCCTAACAAATTTAGGCATGCTTTTATAGCATGGTAATTATGAGTGATAGCAAAAGAAAGGGGAGGGGGTTTGTAGGTTGTAGATCTCATCGTGCTGTGACCTGTAAACAGAACTTGATATAACGATTAGTTTAATCTTGGTCATTGGTCATGTCTCAGATCCATAATGAATATTGTCAAAGGATTTATTTGAGTTATGTGCTGTCCACTGAATTAAAAGTTCAATAAATGATAGAAAAACTGACTGGTGTAAGAGGAAGTACCCTTAGAATAGCATACCACGATAATTATATAAAGTTGATCAGTCTGCTTTGATAGACAATAAATATAAGTCATGGATTTCTTTATCAATACTTAAAGGAGAATTGGGGAAACAGCTGAGTTCTATGATTTAGAACCTTAGGTATCACCTTAGTTAAAAAAAAATTCTGTGCCTTTCTTTTTGTTTATTTTGCTTTCAATCATTTTCCTTGCTGGTGAATCATCATTGTTAATACAATTATTTATTAAATCTTAGGATTTGCGTTGATTTGTTCTCTTTCATACTAGCATCATTCTTTACTATAAGCTGATTGAGGGACGTCTCCCCCACAGCAAAAACTTCACATTCACGCTGCGCAGCTCTCATTCATACTTAAACATTAATGCAACTTTGTCTTCAAAACTTCTTTATTTACACTGATCAGTAATTATATAGCTTTAACTAGGGAAAACACTTGCGTGACAAATCCCATTTTATATTTTAACAGCTGTATCTATATCAAATCAACATGAGAGGTATACACAACCTAAGGATCTCGCGAACACCAAAGGATGTACCCTCTGTCGCTCATACACAAAACTCTTATAGCTTGAAAGCTTGAAACTCGAAGATACCATGGTATATGCATACATATTCACTAAAACTGTCTCCGAAAATCTTGCGATGTATTCGGAACAGAACACATTACTAATAGAATCTATAAACACTTAAAAATAGCCTCTAAGAACGCCTCGCGGTTGTTCTTAAGGTCAAAGGGTACTACAAGCATACATTATCTTCACAAATCCTAAGCATTTGGTCACAACGATCATAACTTATAACTTTTAAGCACAGAGAATATAAGGTCACATTGAAATGATTTATAATAAAAAACACGGTGTACCGCTGGTGTAGTTGTTGTTATTATTTTTTTTTATTTCTCGGAAGGGAGGGAGTAAGGAAAGGGCTGAATGTGTGCCTTTAATACTGGGTAATGTTCCAGAGGAGGATTGGTCGGGTTACTAAGGGCTGGGGATCTATTTGCCGAGACATTGCTAAAAGTTTATAGTAACGGGAAATAATGAGTATAACCAAATAATCATTCATAATAGTGACGATTTATAAAGGAATTAGTTGTCTATAATAACGGGTGAAGGTAGGGCTTTTTACTGAAAATAATATTAATACGTGTTAGAAATAATACCTATTCAGAAACTATGATTATAACGTTGTATTGCTTGAAAATATAAATAATGTGTTAGATATGAATCACGGGACTTATCCACTATGGAAGTTTTTTCTTTAGCGTGAACACGTCTGTCTTTCCTGTCGATCAACGTATAGCTTGCAAAGTTTCATATGTCACAGTGTAATCGCAACGTCAGTATTTTAGTTTTTGCTGGCCTATGAAAGTCGGCAGTGTGCCATTTCCTGAGCACCGCGTACTAGCGTGTACAGATATGTAATTATTAGATTTGTGGGTCAGTTCTACGTATTTATAATTTTGGAAGAGAAAAATGCAGTAAAATAACAGTGTGTTAAATCGTGTTCCATCGTTTAATGGGTGAATGTCATCTTAATACGTCGCGTGCTATTTTATTGAACTTAATGTGTATTATTGTGTACGTATAGAATGAAATAACGTGCTAGCTGGTCCAAATCAGGTCAGTGAAATACCAACCATTGTAATTATAGATTTAGAAAGATAGTTTATAATCAAGAGACAGAAAATTTTTTTTTTTTTGAATGAGATTAAGCACACCGAGTGTTGTAAATGGAGTTACATGTGAGGGTAAACGAACATTTTTCTCTGTATTTGAGTGTGGGGGTTCGTTAGTTATAAATTGTAGAAGGTATAACGCGTTCCCAAGGTTTGAAATTGCTTAACATCAGTGGGTGAGGTGAACATTCATTTGTGTAACTACGAAACGAATTGATTCCTGTTTCGCAAGAGCGTAACGCAGAACTTAAATTTCATGTAAAGTCATTCATTAAGTGAGATTGTAGGTACTAAATATTAATTCAGGGCACATTTCAATAATTTTATGTATTCTTTGTCGTTTGTTTTATTTTTTTTCTGAAGTATTATGGGCTTTTCCGGGAAATTAGATTGGTCACAGAATCAGCTCATAGTTATTAATTCTATAGAGCATTTCTTTTTTCTTTCTCTTTTTATGAAAACAACGTACCACTGTGTTGATTTCACGGCCCTTGGCCATTAGGGATAAGGCAAAACAAAATTTAATATCTAAGAGGAA
This sequence comes from Mantis religiosa, assembly GCA_030765055.1. Lineage (NCBI taxonomy): Eukaryota > Metazoa > Arthropoda > Insecta > Mantodea > Mantidae > Mantis > Mantis religiosa. Next base: position 34,680 of record JAUKNK010000264.1, read on the forward strand.
GGAAGATAGAGACCGACAGTTTTTGAAATTTGATTGTTTTTTTGTGTGGATTGTTATGAATTCTAGGAATTTGGATTAATCGTAGAATCACCTTATTGAGTGAGAATTTAAACAAATTATTGTAAAAGTAGTTGAAAACTATATTGGATTTGTTGTGGTAAACTATCTAGGAGAAAGAAAATAGAAAAAAAACATTTGAACACATTGGAGGGGAGAAAGATAGAGATAGACAGACCTGGAAACATTTGTTTGTTTCTTTTTTTTCGGTTTGCTTCCATTCTTAATCATATATGGAGTAATACTGCATGCTCAATCTTAAAGTAATTGTAATGAAATTGTGACAGGTACTCTATAACTAAATATATCAATAAATTATCAAGGTGCATAATAGGGATGTAGTCTTGATACGTGTATGATACTATCATATTTCTTTCGTCCAGTAACATTTTTAATGCGGTAGTTTACGGGACTTGTTTGTTCCACAATGCGAAATGGTCCATGATACCGATGAAGCAATTTGGTCGTTTTGCCTTTCATTCTCGTTGGGGTGAATACTTTCACTAACTGTCCGGGTTGAAATTTAATGGTGCGTCTTTTTCTGTCAAATATTTTTTTGTACTTAATTTGTTTTTGCCTGATCCTTTCCTTAGCTAGTTGACGAGCTATCTGAATGTGCTTTTGTGTAGTTTGGACAAAGGGGTTGTCCGTGGTGTATCTTAGTTGAACTTCGTTGGGAAGGGTGGGATTGCGTCCATACAAGAGGAAGAAGGGTGATTTTCCCGTAGTTTCTTGTTTACTCGTATTATATGCGAAAATGACATGCGGGAGTGCTGTGTCCCAGTCTCGTTGATCAGTTGACACGTAATGTGATAGCATATTTATTACAGTCTGGTTAGCACGTTCTGTAAGTCCATTGCAGGCTGGGTGATAGGCTGTGGTAAATGACGGGTGCACGCCCAGGATCTTTAAGAGGTGTTTCATTACATCACTTAGAAACACAGTACCTCTATCGGATAAGAGCTCGGCAGGGGAACCGTGCCGACAGATAATTTGCTCTAACACAAATTTAGCTACGTGCTCTACAGAACCTTTAGGAATAGCACGAGCTTCTACCCATTTTGTAAAGTATTCAGTTGCTAGAACAATCATAGTGTTACCCTGTTTGGAACGATGAATCGGACCGATGAGGTCAATGCCAAAGCGTTCTGCGACATTATTAACGGGAATTGGCTGTAAAAGACCAGCTGGTTTAACATTTGTCCGCCCTTTTCGCCCTTGGCAAGATTGGCATGTGCGGACGTATTTTTCAATGTCTTTCTTCATCCCAAGCCAGTAATATCTGGAATTAATTTTTGTAAAAGTTTTCTGGAATCCCAAGTGTCCTGACAGAGGATCTGAGTGACACGATATTAGAATTTCGTGTTTCAGCTGATCAGGGATGACCAATAAGTGCAAAGGTCCTGAACTTCCCGCATTTTTGCGGTACAGGACTCCTGCTTGTAAAGTATAGGTTTTTGCCTGTCGTTGTAACCTAGGTGAGCCGGATTGGGGATTTTCTAACGTAGTTATTAGGGGTAGCAGCTTGGGGTCAGCTCTTTGTTCATTTGCTACTTGAACTGGTGTTAATAGACAAGTTGGCAAGTCGTCCAATTGTTCCACTAAATAGGGGTTGGGTTTATCCACTGGAAAACGGGACAGAGCGTCTGCGTCCGTGTGTTTTGCACCTGATTTATAAATGATGGAATAATCATATTCCTGGAGTTTTAAAGCCCAGCGTGCTAGTCTTCCTGTGATGTCTTTTAAGTTACGAAGATAGCAAAGGGAATGATGATCACTTACAACATTGACGGGGAAACCATAAATATATGATCTAAAATGTGTTAGGCCGTATACTATCGCTAGCAATTCTAGTTCCGAGATACTGTAATTTTTTTCATGCTTGTTTAGAGAACGTGAACAGTAAGCAATTGGATGCAATTCGCCATCTATGCGTTGCAATAGAGCGCAACCAATTCCTGACGTAGAGGCATCAGTATGAATTTCTGAATAGGCTCCTGGTTGATAGTGAGCTAATACTGGGGCAGTTGTTAGTAACTGTTTTAATTTATCGAATGAGTCTTGTTGCGTTGCTGTCCACTCAAAATCTTTGTTTTTCCGAGTTAGTTCATGGAGAGGTGAGGCAATAGAAGCGAAATTCGGGACAAAACGTCTATAGAAGCTAAATAAACCAAGCACTTTTCTAACGTCACGAGTAGTCTTAGGGACTGGCAAATTTTGAATAGCTCGTACTTTATCATTGTCTGGTTCTATACCCTTAGCGGATACTTCAAAGCCTAATAATTTTATTTTTGACATACCAAAAAAACATTTTTCTGGTTTTAGTTTGAAGTTATGTTTACATAGTTGACGAAAGACTTCTTCTAAATTTGTTAATAACTCCTGAAATGTTGGAGCAAAAACAACAATGTCATCTAAATAGACTAAAGCTTTTTTATAACAAAGATCACCCAATAATTTACGAGAAATTTCTGAGAAAAACCTAGGGGCATTAGCAAGTCCGAAGCTTAGTCTGTTAAACTCATATTGGGAAGAACTTGTAACGAAGCTTGTATACTTCTTGCTTTTCTCATCAATAGGAACTTGAAAATATGCGCTTAACAAATCCAAACTGCAATACCATTTTGAGTTGCCTAAGTAACTAAGCAAATCATCTATGAGGGGTAGGGGGTAGGAAGTTGTTTTTGTGACTGCATTAAGCTTCCGATAATCTATACAAAATCTCATTTCACCACTTTTCTTCTTAACTAAGACCACGGGTGAACTCCAGGGACTATGGGATCCGCGAATAATCCCGGCATCTAGCATTTCTTTAATTTGAGAATCTATGATTTCTCTTTGTGCATGAGATACACGATATGGTTTTTGTTTTATGGGTGTTTCATCTGTGACTTCTATTTTGAATTCTCCTATATCTGTTTGGCCTAATTCTTGCAATTTTGTAGCAAATACATGACGGTATTTCTGTAATAAACTAGTCATTTGAGATTTCTGTTCGAAAGTGAGTTGTGAATTAATGTTAAATTTAGCGTTTTTAAGCTCGATGGGTTGGGAATCTGTAGAAGACCAATTAGAAGCCTGTATAAGGGCTACTTCATAAGCATTGGCAAGGGTTGTTCTAGCAAAAATAACTTTCGGTTCAGCAGTATTGTTATGTACCGGTAGTGAACATTGTCCTGCATTATCAAATAAGATAGGTGAAATTTGTAAACATTTCTTTTGCAAAATCGAGTCTCTGGGTTCTAACAAAATTTGTCCTGGTTTATCAAGATTAATTTTTACTGGTACGTTCATGGAAGTGAAAGGAGGTATACGAGTGTCCTGTGTACAATATGCCTTAGGTACCGTGTCAGGGTCCTGTTCTGGTTCAATTGTAATCTGAGCCAAGTGACAGTTTTGTTTCTCGCCACAGTGTATATTTACTGTGCTATCGTCAGAAGTCTTAAGAGTTATATCGTAAGAAGCTAAATTAATAAGAGCTTGATATTTGCTTAAAAAGTCCATTCCTAACAGAAGGTCGTGAGCGAACTCTCGTGCTACTAGTAATTCTTCTGTAAATTGTACTCCTGCAAGTTGAAACTGAAACTGGGTCGAATGACCAACGTCTAGTAATTTGTTGTCTGCTGTGCGAAGGAGTAAACTATTAGATATTGGAAATACGAGTGACGTTACGAAACGTTCATGCACTATGCTAACGGCACTGCCGGTGTCAAACAATATACTAATCACTTGGTTGTTAGCTGCAATCCCCTGAGTCGTAAGTACATTCATAGGCCGAATATGTGCAATTGTAAAATCTGGAATATTAGCTGCTACGGGCGCCACAGGTTTTACTCCTGTGACGTCCTTTGCCCGTTTGGGTGACTTTGCCTAAGTTTGCAGTTTATCGCTGTGTGGCCTTGTCGGTGGCATGCGACGCACACGGGCCGTGCATCAGCTGTTCTACTGTATGTTTGCCAGCTGACATCTTGTTTAGCATTAGGGGGTCTCCCAGAAAAATTAGTTCCGCGTTTTTTGTAAAAACCACGTGTAAAATGATTGCCAAAGTTAGCACCGCGAACGTGTCCACGAGGTGATGTACTATGTCTGTCATTGTGTGAAAATTGAAGTCTTTGTATTTGCTTTTGTAATTTTTGTACGGCTTCAGTCAACGTGTCAATGGGGTCTGATGCATTGGCATCGTTAATGGCTGATACAGGTCTCGATGTAGGTCTCTGCATTAAGTCTACACGTTGTCCTGCCAGATATCTAGCTGTTTCTATCCTACGGACAAATGTGATTAGGTCGTTTACAGTCTGTGGGTTTGCAGGGAGCACTTGCTCCAGTAAGGATGGTTTAAGTCCGCGGGTAACATGACGTAAGCGTTCTCTCTCTGTCATATTGGGGTTCACTTGATCACATAGGGCTAGAACATCATAGATATATTGTTCTGTAGGCTCGGCCAAATCTTGCATTCTTTGCCTAAGCCGACATTCTACTACATCTTCGTATGCTGCTGGCACAAAAGCTTGTTGTAAAGCGGACTTTAAGTCTGTCCAGGTATACTGTGTATGTCGGGGAGCAAATGTTTTAAACCAAGTGGCTGCAGCGCCACGTAAATAACATGGTAAATATTGTGTTTTTGCGTGGTCATCCCAGCCATTAGCTGCTGCTATAGTATCAAAATTGTAGAGGTAAGCAAAAATGTCCTGTCCGAGTCTGCCTTCAAACACGCCCGGGTCAATAAACGGTCGTGCATACGGCATTTCGACAGATAATGCAGGTTTAACGTTTATGTCCTTGCTAGTTATAGAACTGTTCTGAGGAACCGAAGCGTTCATGATTTGATCATTAAATATCGACTTAGAGAATGCTTCTGAGGGGGTTGGATGAGTCTGTATGTCCGGGGAAGTTTCTGTTAAATCTCCTACACTTAAACTTCTTCGTTTGTCTGGGATGTATGAAACAGGTGATAATTTACGAACTCGGCGGGAGGTTCTAACTGTCACTTTGTGCATAGATCTCCAAGGTTCTAGAACATCAGGGGGAAAATATTTAATGTCGTCAGAGGTAAGGCTATGAGTTGAAACTAACTTATTAAAAGAGAATTGCTGGTCCGGTGTGAGTTTACAAATTTGCTGAGTTGTGGTTCTATTATATGTGACCTGGGACGTTAAGTCAATATAGAGGTAATTAGACAATAACTTAGGGGTGCTTACAAAAGTCAATGAAATCAGCCCACAGCACAAAACATCAAATACACACAACACATATGTCAATATAAAACATCCAATCATTACAACAACACAAGAAAATGCAAAAGCAATAAACCTGAAAAAAAACTATGCATTAATAATCTGTATTCATAACACAAAAAGATTGCATCATTATCACAATTTTAACCTGAAATCAATGAACAAACAGAATTAAATTTCTAATCTTTGAGTTTGCAAAGAAAGAGAAAAAAAAAGTTATTCAAGTTAGAAAACATAAAAAATAGTGTTTGACATTATTTATTATGTCTGGTATTGGAAAAATCTATATGTGACAAACATTATAATAACAAGAGTAATTTGTGAATTACAATAAAACTGATTTCACACTTGTAAAATAATCTAAACTCTGTTAGGGTGGGTTGGGAGGGTAGTCAAGATACTATTATGATTAAACTTGAAAATAATATATTTAATAAAAGTAGCTATAAAATTTAAGCAAACTTAAGAGAATTTTAAGTACGAAAATCATTATTTAACTATTGCAAAATGGAACACCCTGGTACTTTGCCATACTATTACATGAAGATAGGGGGGTTTGGATGTACAAGGATCGAAACCATATTTCTGACCTTAAGGGTGGTAGAAACCGAGCGTCTCCACCACATTGTTGCACGAAGGTGTGGGTGTTGATAGGAATTACGAGAGGTACCAAATACAGGATTCGAAACCCGGTGCCTCCACCACATGTTGCAAACCAGGATTGTAAGGGGGAGGAAAGACTTACAAACCTAATCTACAACTGGGGTTGTAGCTATAGGGATGGTAGAGCAAAATAAAACATCAAACAGTCAACCTGAGCCGACTAACTCTATTTAAAGAAATCTAGTAATTATACAGAGTATTTCCTGGGTCTAGAAGAGACCAGGGGTGCTTTGGTAGTACTTGGTGACATCATGATTTAATAAGATCTTACCATTGGTGATGTGTTGGGTGTATGGCTGGTCCGAAGAAGTATAATCTGCTGAGTCTGGCGGGGGTTATGGTATTCGTAGAAACACTGTCAGATAAACCGACATAGAGTCCCCTCTGGCATCCCTACGACGTTTCACCCTGAGGGCTAACTTTACCAGGCTTAAATAGCGGTTCTACAAAAAGTCAATTCAGCGATTCCCACTAACTATAAATCATGCATTTTTGCGTTATTGAGGAAATGTTTAAGCCTGTTACCTACTTCCTCTTGATCAGCAGAACCAGCCTGGGTCACCTGTGAATTATTTCCTTATGCCAACAGACTGCCAGTCAGCGGAATTTACGTTTGACATGCATTTCTGTTAGGATCAATACCCTTTACAGAATACCGAAATTTCCAAATCTAATTCAGCCTATACACGTAACAATATATATATAGTAAAATCTTGGTGTTCATATTGTGACGTTGTGGGTTCGTGAAATTAAAACTGCAGGTTACAAACACTAAAAATTGCTCTTTTTGTCCGAAAAAACACACTTTTATCAACCTTTACAGTCCAGAATAACGTCACATACACATAAAACTTGCAAGGTCAACGACACAGTTCACACAGCTGTCCACGCAGGCGAGTTCAATTAACGACTGACTCACTCTGGCAGGCGGGCTCCCTTTTTTATCTATTACTCACATTATGGAATGTTCTACAACAATCAAGACAGCTAGAACAAAGACAAACTCTCGAGAAATTCGTCTCATTCCCCTTTTTGGAGGAAACCAGGAATAAAGGTATAGGAAAAACCAACAGGGTATATTGGGCAACTGGGTAGGACGAAGGTTGGGGTACGGGAGGGATGTTGTTCTGAGGTGATTCTGTTTATTGGGGCCTGTGGTGCTAATTTAGTTTGGGCTGTTGAGGCGAAGGTGATGACCGGTACCGCCGAAGCAACCTGGCTGTTCGTGGGTGGAAACTAGGAGTTTGCGGAAAATCCGCTTGTGGCGTTCAGGTAGCAGCCATGATCCAGGGGACCCTGACTGCGACCTGTGAACTGTGGTGGCTATTGAACTTTAATTTTGGCAAAATGCGCAACCGCCAGGGCCGCAGTCATCGATGGTGTGGCCGATGCCTTCAAGGGCTCGGTTTCGTGGAGGGTTGTTTCGAGGCAGGTCCTGTGGCGGCGGCGTCCAATGGGAACGGGAGTCTCTGCGAGGCTGGGCGTGTGGCGACGGTGCTCCGTAGTCTCGAGCGAGGGTTCTCCGGAGGTCATCAATGCTCTGCGTGATGTAGCCCTGGTGTGTGCGGAGGGCCTCCTCAAGCTTCCTGCTCGGCACCCGGGTGACGTAGATGTAGCCGAAGATCTTCTCAAGCTTGGCCTTGCAGTAGTATAAGGCCTAGGAAGTGGCGCTTTGCGGGGCTTGGACGGCTTCTCTGACATCATCCAACGTCTGACGCAGGGCTTCCTCCCATGTAGCCAGCCGCGCCGTCAGCTTCTCGATGGATGCCTGCAGGTCTGTGAGTGTGGCGGTGACGGTATGCAGAAGTTCTCGGTGCTCGGCGCTGGTCTGCGTCCCCTGGTGCTGTATGGTGATTTGTGCGTATGT
>JAUKNK010000264.1:47500-345000 GCA_030765055.1 Mantis religiosa
GTCGTCACAAAAAGCATGTACGTCCTTGCAAAAGATTCGGCTTATAACTGCCGGCTCGCATAGAGATTGACACCACTGGGCCAGTTTGACGAATGGCATCATATAGCTTAACTCTAGACTAACTTGTATCCACAGTTACAGGCCAATGCTTTGTTTAGTTTTTGAATTACAGCATTCGAAGCAATATATGTGTAGAGGGATCACGAAAATGGACAAGTATTGATTAAATACTTTCATTTGAAGGTCTCAAAGCCTAAAGAAGTCAAGGAGGAAATGGACAGTACATTGAAGGCTCTGTCCCTTCATATACAATAATTAAATGGTTGGTTGTTGAATTTAAAATGGAACGTAGAAACCCTAGTGGTGAGCCTCGCTCTGGTCGTCCAGTATAGTTCACATCTCCAGCGATCATTCAAAGACTCTGTCCCTTCATATACAATAATTAAATGTTTGGTCGAGTTTAAAATGGAACGTACGAGTACTAGTGATGAGTCTCGCTCTGGACGTCCTGTGGAAGTCACAACACCAGCGATCATTGAAAGACTCTACCCCTTCATATACAATAATTAGAAAGGTGGTTTGAAGAGCTTAAAATGGGACGTACGAGTACTAGTGATGAGCCTCGATCCGTACGTCCTGTAGAAGTCACAACTCTACAGATCATCGAAAGACTCTGTCCTTTCATATACAATAAACAAAAGGTTGGTTGTAGAGTTTAAAATGGGACGTACGAGCACTAGTGATGAGCCTCGCTCTGTACGACCTGTGGAAGTCAGAAATACAGAGATCACTGAAAGACTGTGTCTCTTCATATACAATATTTAAAACGTTGGTTGTAGAGTTTAAAATAGGACGTACAAGCACTAGTGATGAACCTGACTCAGGACGTCCTGTGGAAGTCACAACTACAGAGATCATTGAATAACTCTACCCCTTGATATACGATAATTAAAAGGTTGGTTGTAGAGTTTAAAATGGTACGTACGAGCACTAGTGATGAGTCTCGCTCTACACGTCCTGTGAAAGTCACAACTACAGAGATCATTGAAAGACTCTGCCCCATGTTTGGTTGAAGAGTTTAAAATGGGACGTACGAGTACTAGTGATGAGTCTCGCTCTGGACGTCCTGTGGAAATCACAACTACAGAGATCACTGAAACACCCTGTCCCTTCATATACAATAATTAAAAGGCTGGTTGTAGAGTTTAAAATGGGACGTACGAGTACTAGTGATGAGTCTCGCTCTGGACGTCCTGTGGAAATCACAACTACAGAGATCATTGAAAGACTCTGTCCCTTCATATACAATAAAAAAGGGTTGGTTATAGATTTTAAAATGGGACGTACGAATACTAGTGACGAGCCTCGCTCTGGACGTCCTGTGGAAGTCAGAACTACAGAGATCATTGAAAGACTCGGTCTCTTCATATACAATAATTAAAAGTTTGATTGTAGAGTTTAAAATGGGACGTACGAGTACTAGTGATGAGCCTCGCTGTGTACGTCCTGTGGAAGTCGCAACTACAGAGATCATTGAACAAACTTCATGGTTTATTCGTAGACGACCGCAGAATAAAGTTGTTTGAGATAGTAAAGAGGCTGTAAATATATCAAATTAACATGCAGGTAATATTGTAACTAATTTTTTGGGCTTTCACATGGTCAGTGCCACGTTTGTTAACACCTGATCAAAAGTTGCAAAGAAAATTTTTTTCTGTTAAGAATTTGGAGCTCCACGTAAAACTCCCATGAATATTTGAGGCGGCACGTTACCATGGATTAAACTTGGATTCATCACTAACCAATGAAAACTGTAGATTGCGCCAGGTGAAATAACTGTAAGAAAGGCAATGTCAAGTCTGTCAGCTAACAAGGATATGGTGAGTTTTTTCTGGCCTGTACAGATAATTGTTTTATTGGAAATTAGTTGTTCTTTCAGTCTAGCCGTGTGTAAGACGCACTTTGAAAGTGTAGAGTCAGACTGATAAATTCAATGTCATAGCTGGGATTTAACCAGGAATCTTATGGTTTCCTTAAAATATTCATTTTACCATGTAATTCTTCAGAAAAAAATAAAATTATATACTGGGAACTTTGTGAATAATTTTAAATAAACTGGTATGCATTCAAATTTGTTTATTATTTTAAAAACGGCAAATAAAACTGCACCCGTCAAACGAGTTGGTCCTTCTCGGTAGGCCATACTCGCCGGGTCTTCTAGTGTAAACCTACAGAAATTATTTACAGCAATTATTTACAGTTGAACTACGAAGCGGCAATTCCAGAAACAAGGTATAAACTGATGGTCATCGTATGAAGTGAAAGCTAGGATTAGTTGTGTGACGTACATTTTAATGTATGACTTATGCTTTCCTCTCAGAACAAAATAATGTAACAAGCCGACAGCAACTAACAATAATTAATCCTCATATAGCCTGGGAGTTTAATTCTGGAAAGCTGGGATTTGTGTCGTGTTGCTCACCTGCGCAGAGGGAATTGGTATTACTGATTCATCAATAGCACTCTGCGGGCGTGCTCTCACGTACGACTGACATCCACTGTTTTGGGTTGCAAGAGATCAGGTGTTACAGTGATACCCATGGGTACCGTTTGTGCATCAAGCCTTTGTCGCTCTGCTCTAAAATATCTGCCAATGATTGATTTTTTTTTGTCGTCCATTCTCTGCTGCAGGGTAGTTGATTTTAAATGCACCTCTATAATCTGCGCGATAGGGGTATACAGTTTCAATCACCAACTATCTGAATACGAGTCCCAGATGAGCTCATCAATCAAAAAGAACTTTTTGATAGTTCTAAATACCTTCTGCTAAACAGCGCAATCAGTTAGACTAATGCAACCAAAGTGAGAGGAGCTTGTTAAAACTAGCAGCCTTAACGAACATTGCACGGTTTGCCTTTTAAACTGAAATGACAAATTAATTTACCTCCCTCTATACATTTTAACTTGTATATTACGTTTAATGTGGATTGGTAGATCCTGTGCTGACAATATATTCACCATAAGGCTTTTGATACAGAAGAACGTCCAACCTACCCACATATATGGCATTTATCAATTTGGAGAGAGCCTTTGATTAAGTTCAAAGGGAAACATTGTGGGATGATTAGAACTTGGATTTATATACGCTATAATCTATTAATATATGCATACATCTAGGCACTAAGAATCTTCTAAATATGCCCTAAAAATACGTAAAATTTGAAGCTATTATCAGTGAAGCAAATAAATATCTACAAATAAAACAATTTAAACTTAAAACTTCACTTATCTTATAAGAAATAATTATAATTTTCTTATAAATTATCCGGGATTGCGATTTCATGTTAAACTTTTACATATCCTCAGCCGGAAACAACAAAGCTGTCACCAACGTTACGAACGCTAGATGTTAATACGTTCTTGTTAGTACTGTCAAAATCTAAAAATAAAAAAAAAAAATTGAAAACAGAATCGACTGCTGGTATTTCAAAATTTATTACGGGATGTTTGTGTTTTAAAATACAGGGTGTATATAAATGAATATCGGGGTTTAACTCCTTATAATATTTATTACACTCAACTTACAGTTATAAATGTTATGTCAAATGAAAAGGCAGCTCAAACAGTTTTATCAGGAACCTTATGAATGTTCAATGCGACTACCCTTTGTCACACGACACACATCAAGTCTATAGCCGAGTTCTTCCCAAATGGTGATAACTGTGTATTCAGTTGCTTCAACCCGGTTTCTTAATTCAGGGAGGTCAGCTGGTAGCGGAGACAGGTAGTCACGATCCTTGATGAAGCTCCAAAGGTAAAAATCTCATAGCATTAGGTCAGGAGAACGTGGAGGCCATGCATAGCAAGCCCTGTCATTGGAGCCCCTGTGGCCTATCCAGCGCTCGGATACAGTGACGTTCAACCAATTGCGTAATTCGTTATGCCAGTGAGGTGCCGCGCCATCTTGCCGGAAAATGAAGTTCTGTGGCTCATTTTCTTCCAACTGAGAAAAGAGCCGTTGCTCTAGTGTATCAAGGTAAGAAGTGCCAGTTACAGTAGATTTACTAGAAAAAAAGGCCCAAAAATTTTTCGCCAGGATACGGCACAAAAAATTCACTTTAGGGGAATCTCGTTGCATTTGTACCATCTCGTGAGGATTTTCTGAGCCATCAGATGCGCATATAAAGGGTGCTAACATGTCCAATAAGGTGAAAGGTCGATTCATCACTGAGTACAACACGATCCATAAAATCGTCATCGTCATGAAACATTTCGTTTGCGAATTTGGAACGTAATCCGTGGTCTGTCGGCTTTAGAGCCTGTAATACCTGTAAACGGTAAGCACGTAGCTGTACAACTTTCGAAACAGTCGACACAGGAGCTTGTGAGTCATGACTAGCCTTCCAGATTGATTACTTTGGGCTACGAGTAACGACCTTCTCACTCTCTCAACAGTCTCTTCACTCACTCTTGGTCGTCCCGTACTCTTCCCTTTACAAAGACAGCCGGTATCTTCAAACTGATGATATCATCTACGAATGTTCTTATCACTAGGATGATCGCAACCAAACTTTGCGAAACGCACGTTGCACAGTAACTAGAGATTCCGCCTTTACAAACTGCAGAATAAAAAAAACGCTTTCTGTTTACTAGTCACCATCTTTGCTACTACCGCTGTCTAGCGGATTACGGCAGAAACATTGCACACATGCGCACTGGTGCCAACAAACAAAACTAAGTTTCTTTTTCATTTTACATAACCAAGTAACTAAGTTTAGTGTAATAAATATTATAAAGGATTAAAACCCGGATATTCATTTATATAAGAAATTTGGACAGTGACAAGAACTTGGATTTATAAACTATAAATACATATAAGCACCTAACATCTGCTAAATATGTCTTAAAAGTTTTATAATATTCATTTATAATAATAATGGCACTCGTTTTGAACTACACTACTCTCATTATTCGAATGGAAATATACCTTTAAGTCATGGTTTAACACAAGGGTGCATCTTATCAGCTACTCTTTTTGACATTTTTAGACGATTTCCCAAAACAATGGAAAGCAGAAGTACCATATTGTATTTGTATTGGTGGAACCAGAGCTCAATTTTTTCTAATGCAGACGACTTAGCAATTATACAAGATTTGGAGGAAAAACTTTATAGATCAGTTTATTTAGTATATCATATTCTAAATGGATCTCTACTTCTAAAGCTAAAATTGTGGAACTCCATCCAGCTAGAGCAAACATTATATTAGAAGATATATGGAAAAAGTTATAGCTTTGAGGTGACAATAAGTCCCGGACATTAAAGAAACAAGAACACCGAAGCGACAGATCATTGTTAGGATATAAAAAACCAGAAAATTATAAAATACAAAGAAATTATAAATGCATTAAGTATATATTAAATAAATCCAAAAGTACATGAATACAGGTATAGATGGAAAGAGCATTTGAGTAGATTGGATTATATAAACATGCCAAAAATAATCCCATCACACAAACCAAGAGAACGGCATGACCCAGGACGACCAAGGTAGAGATGGTATGATCCCGGTACTGGCCATTTGGTCTAAACCATAGGGCGATGCATGAAATAATCTTAAAATCAGTACAGGGTACATAGAGCTTAGAGTTACCAGACATTCATCATTCGGGATAAGGGGAGATGTCAAACGTTAAGTCATATGCAGCGCTGAATGAAATGACGTTCAAATGAGTACAGGGTACATAGAGCTTAGAGTTACCAGACTTTCATCTTTCAGGATAAGAGAAAACCTCCAACGTTAAGTCATTTCGGACAATGAATGAAATGATGTACAAATGAATACAGGGTACATAGAGCTTAGAGTTACCAGACTTTCATCTTTCAGGATAAGAGAAAACCTCCAACGTTAAGTCATTTCGGATAATGAATGAAATGATGTACAAATGAATACAGGGTAGATAGAGCTTAGAGTTACCAGACTTTCATCTTTCAGGATAAGGGAAAACCTTCAACGTCAAGTCATTTCGGACAATGAATGAAATGATGTTCAAATGAATACAGGGTACATAGAGCTTAGAGTTACCAGACTTTCATCTTGCAGGATAAGGGAAAACCTTCAACGTTAAGTCATTTCGGACAATGAATGAAATGATGTACAAATGAATACAGGGTACATAGAGCTTAGAGTTACCAGACTTTCATCTTTCAGGATAAGAGAAAACCTCCAACGTTAAGTCATTTCGGACAATGAATGAAATGATGTACAAATGAATACAGGGTACATAGAGCTTAGAGTTACCAGACTTTCATCTTTCAGGATAAGAGAAAACCTCCAACGTTAAGTCATTTCGGATAATGAATGAAATGATGTACAAATGAATACAGGGTACATAGAGCTTAGAGTTACCAGACTTTCATCTTTCAGGATAAGGGAAAACCTTCAACGTCAAGTCATTTCGGACAATGAATGAAATGATGTTCAAATGAATACAGGGTACATAGAGCTTAGAGTTACCAGACTTTCATCTTGCAGGATAAGGGAAAACCTTCAACGTTAAGTCATTTCGGACAATGAATGAAATGATGTACAAATGAATACAGGGTACATAGAGCTTAGAGTTACCAGACTTTCAGCTTTCAGGATAAGGGAAAACCTTCAACGTTAAGTCATTTCGGACAATGAATGAAATGATGTTCAAATGAATACAGGATACATAGAGCTTAGAGTTACCAGACTTTCATCTTTCAGGATAAGGGAAAACCTTCAACGTTAAGTCATTTCGGACAATGAATGAAATGATGTACAAATGAATACAGGGTACATAGAGCTTAGAGTTACCAGACTTTCATCTTTCAGGATAAGGGGAAACCTTCAACGTTAAGTCATTTCGGACAATGAATGAAATGATGTACAAATGAATACAGGGTACATAGAGCTTAGAGTTACCAGACTTTCAGCTTTCAGGATAAGGGAAAACCTTCAACTTTAAGTCATTTCGGACAATGAATGAAATGATGTTCAAATGAATACAGGATACATAGAGCTTAGAGTTACCAGACTTTCATCTTTCAGGATAAGGGAAAACCTTCAACGTTAAGTCATTTCGGACAATGAATGAAATGATGCACAAATGAATACAGGGTACATAGAGCTTAGAGTTACCAGACTTTCATCTTTCAGGATAAGGGGAAACCTTCAACGTTAAGTCATTTCGGACAATGAATGAAATGATGTACAAATGAATACAGGGTACATAGAGCTTAGAGTTACCAGAAATTCATCTTACAGGATAAGAGAAAACCTCCAACGTTAAGCCATATCGGTCGATGAATGAAATTTTGCTCAAATGACTACAGCGTACAGGGAGCTTACAGACACACGACATGCATCTTTCGAGATACGAGAACACCTCTAAAGTTAATTCATATCGATGAATCAAATTATATTCAAATGAGTACAGGGTACATAGAGCTTAGAGTTATCAGACTTTCATCTTTCAGGATAAGGGAAAAACCTCCAACGTTAAGTCATTGCGGAGAATGAATGAAATGATGTACAAAAGAATATAGGGTACATAGAGCTAAGAGTTACCAGACATTCATCTAAAAGGATAAGAGAAAACCTCCAACGTTAAGCCATATCGGTCGATGAATGAAATCTTGCTCAAATGAGTACAGCGTACAGAGAACTTACAGCTACACGACATGCATCTTTCGAGATACGAGAACACCTCTAAAGTTAATTCATATCGATGAATCAAATTATGTTCAAATGTGTACAGGTACATAGAGCTTAAAGTTCCCAGACATTCGTCTTTCAGGATAAGGAAAAATGTCCAAGGTTAAGTCATATCGGACGATGAGTGAAATGATGCTCAAATGAGTACAGCGTATATAGATCTACGAGTTACCAGACATTCATCTATCAGTTTAAGGGAAAATCTACAATGTTAAGTCATATCGAGCGATGAGTGAAATGATGTTCAAATAAGTATAGGGTACATAGAGGTTAGTTACCAGACATTCATCTTTCAGGATAAGGGAAAACCTCCAACGTTAAGTCATATCGGACGATGAATGAAACGATGTTCAAATGAGTACAGGGTACACAGAGCTTGGAGTTAACAGACATACTTCTTTCAGGATAAGGGAAAACCTCCAACATTAAGTCATATCGAACGATTAATGAAGTGATGTTCAAATGAGTACAGGTTACAGAGAGCATAGGATTCCCAGCTATTCATCGTTATGGTTAAGGGAAATCCTCCAACGCATATTGGACAATGAATGGAATGATGTTCAATTGACCCCAGGGTTTAAAGAACTTGGGGTTACAAGTCATTCATCTCTCAGGATAAGGGAAGGCCAAGGAAATTACCGCCCGCCTCGGTAGCGCATATGGTAGCGTGTCTGGCTCACTTCCAAAAGGTCGTGAGTTCGAATCTCGGTCAGTGTAAGTTACCTGGATAAGTTTTCCGGGGGTATTCCTTAACCTGAAAGACGAATTTCAGGCAACTGTAAGCTCCATGGACCCCGGAGTAATTTGAGCATCATTTCATTCATCGTCCGATTTAACAACGCTGGAGGGCGTAAATTACAAATCAAAGTAAATAAAAAAAGAAATCACCAAACTTAGATAACTCAATCTGGCCGAACTTTACACTCGGGAACTCTTGAGTGGGTTACGGTGACAACCTGGCCGTCACTAAAAATATATTGCTGAAACTCGCGGATTATTTATTTCGTTTATATTTATATTACTGTTTTGTTTTGTTTTTTTGTTATATTTCTTTTTTTTTCATTTCCTCCAACTTTAATTCATATGGGGGGTTGAATTAAATTGATGAAATGATGTTCAAATGAGTCCAGGGTCCATATATATCTTAAGAGCTACCGAACATTTATCTTTCAGAACGATAAAACCCCATAAAAAGCCGTGTTCAGGGCATTCACTGTGATCGAGATTTGAACTTTAGGTCCCCTGAACGTTTAAGACACGCTGACACCTACTCGACAGATGCGAGCTTGTTTTATTATTGAAACTGTTTGTTGCGAGTTCCGCCACTGTGTACATAGTTCACATTTGTCACGCAGTCTTGTCCGTCTTCCGAGTAGCATGGAGATTAGATTAACTGACCTTCTCTCATTATGCACTACACACGTTCCTGGGAGCCTGAGATCAGGTAGTAGTAAAGTTTTGCTACCACGGCGCTGCTAGCGGCTATTGATTTCCTGGCTCATGCAGCACAGAAACATTCTTTAAGTTCACGAGTCCGCAGGGTTGCTTTATTCAACTTTACGATGATATTCTGTAAAACGTTTTCACCGCCTGAGAGGTATACATGCTGCAGAACACTGAAGTCGGAGAAGTTGCCGGCACCTAGGCGCTGTATGAGAAGTTATAAATGAATCTGGGTTATGCTAGTAGGTGTGTTTTATTAAGAATGGTCGCTATCTCGTTTCCTTTTTAAGGAGAAACAAAATGAGAGGAGCAGACAGCAAGAACTTAGCTATATATAACGATTCAAAACGTGACTTACTTTGTTCCATAAACGGCGGAGTTCAGCTTAGGCGTTTTATTTATACAGTGCAAGGTAATAACTTCCAGCTTTACAACCGGGCAAGATGGTATCCCCTTAACGTTTAAGCTTCTCATTCGAGAGGTTTAGGGTTCGATTAAATTGGAGTTGAGATTGGTCACGTTCGTTTAACTGTCATAATACTTCATGGGCCCTAGTCCAGCATCAGTCATGGGTGTATTTGCGTTTATAACTCTTTAAATTAACTCTAAACTAACCCGAAAATACTGTGAGTGTGGGATCGTGAAATTAAAAGTCCTGGTTACAAATTCTAACAATTGTTCTTTATTTCCGTAGAAAAACACTTTTATCAAACTTAACAGCACAGAATTACGTCATATACACATACAACTTGCTAGGTCAACGACACAGTTCACACAGCTGTCCACGCACGCGAGTTCAATTAACCACTGACTCAATTTGGCGGGCGGGCTCCAATTTGTATCGATTCTCACATTCCGGAATGTTCTACAACAATCAAGACAGCTATAACAAAGACGAACTGCCCACCTCGGGAGCGTAGATGGTAGCATCACTGCCTCACGGTCAAGAAGTCCCGAGTTCTACACTCGGCCAGAGTGAGCTACCTGGACAAGGCTTTTTCCGGGGTTTTCCCTTATCCTTGAAGCTGAATGTCAGGTAGCTGTAAGCTCCATGGACCCTGGACATATTTGAGCAGCATTTCAACCATCTCATTCACCGTTAGATATAAGTTAACGTTGGAGGACGTAAAATTACAAAAAAGACGAACTCTCGAGAAATCCTCTCTTTCGGCGAGCTCTTGTCTACACACTGCACTGTCCGTCTCTTTGAACTAGTCACCCGCGCCGCCTCGATCAACAATGGTCTTGTTAAAATACCAACAATGAAGGGGACAGTGGAGAAAATAATTAATTAGAATTCTTAGAGAAAGTATTTATAAAAGTGCCGAAAATTTAAAGTAAATATACCTACAGGTTGTGTCAAAACTACACCGAACGATTATAGCTGTGTCGTAGTTTATAACTTAACTAGTCCGAATTTCTCGGTCGCAGCTTCGAAGTTCTGTTAGATATAATTATATTCAGCAATAAATATTACACGATTTTGTGATTCGGCAGTGCAGGAAACTACTGGTGTGCGAAAATCAAAATTTGTTATTGTGACGTACTGGCCACGAAAACAAAAGCATTACTCCTTCATCTTTATCAGTGACTCTTGCCTACCTTTCAGGCAATGAGACAAATCACAGTTACTTTTGAAAAAGTCGACTAATAACTCAGACAGTTGAAGGTTACTCTTCAGTGTAAAACTACACATTCCGTCCTAACAGAGAGGAATGTGCGTATACTTAGATAGCAAATCCAAGCAACATGGAGCGCTATACAAACGTCGAAATGACGGATATGGTTTTGATGTATGGAAGAGGTGAAGGGAGTTCAACGAACGCCCGATTAATTTAGTTTCATTAAAAATATGAATTGCAAAAATAGTTACATTAATAATAACATTTACTTGTTTAGCTTCAGATCATTTTTGTGATGTTAATTGTACAATACTATATGGCAAAGCGAGAAAGCATATCGTGAAAAATTCGAGACACAGAGATGTTTACCTCAGCTTATCGCACATACACGGCGAGTCCAGTGCATGTATAGACTGTTCAAATATACTAGATACAATATTTTCCGGGCTTGTGGGCCGTGGTCTATTGGGTTTCTTCTTCTTCCCAAACGTTTCGTCTGCGACTGCGGCAGACATCTTCAGTGGCGGCGAGGTCGAAGTTTCCTAGTGGAGATTTCAGCACCGACTGCGCTGGTCACCACCAGAGGTGCGGTATTTATGTCAGTGGCCGGAGGGGAGGTGTGTTGTGATTGGTCCGGGTGGCCAGTGGGCTGTACTTGTATTAGCGGAGTACTACAAGGAGCTGGCGTCTGATTGGCTGGTCTACCATCCGTAATCACAGGGGTTCTGCAATTGAGTACTACATCGAAAAGCACAACCTTGCTGTACTTGCTCCCTCATCACCCACAATATCCTATGGGGATCGCCGTCTGCCAGACTGGCTGGACTTCGCATTACTGCAAAACATCCGCGGCCACCCCAAAATCATGCCAATCCCTGAACTCTCTTCAGATCATTATCCTCTCCTGTTCCTCTATCAGGGTCGGGCTACTCTTAAGGCCGCCCCTATCTCACTTAATCCAAGACACACAAACTGGAGTAAGTACACTGAACTAATGGCCTTGCAGCCTGCTGAGGTTCTACCTTGTAACACCTTTGAAGAAGCTGAACAACTGGCCACTAACATCACAACCACAATGACAGCTATCATGGTCCAAGCCACTCCACCACGGCGCACTACATTTAGTTACAGGAAACCTCTCCCATATGAACTAAGGCGTCTTATTGCTGATAAAAACAAGGCAAGACGACGCTTTCAGCTTACACGCAACCCTATTCACAAACGTGAATGGAACCGGTTGCAACATCTAGTAAAACTAGAATTACTGGAACACAGTAACGCTGAATGGGAGAGGCGTTTGTGTTCTCTTGATGTAGAAGACAGATCTTTATGGAGAATGTCAAAGGCACTTCTAGGGATCCCTAAATCTGATCCGCCTCTTACTGATGGCAGGAGAGTCACTACATCAGTAAGAGATAAAGTGGAAATCATGGCAGAACATCTTGCCTCCTCATTCCACCCTGCAGAATCTGTCGATCAAGAGATTTCAGATGAAATTACAGCGTCTGTAAGGCAGTATCTCAGCACACCACACATATTAGATGGTGTGAAGCCAACAAGTGTAGCTGAAGTGAGGAATATAATCAACTCTGTGCGTCCATACAAAGCAGCAGGTGTCGACAACGTACCCTACGCTGCCTTCAAAGCTCTACCTCACTCTTGGATCTTACTACTAGTGCACCTATTTAACAGCCTACTAGTACTAGCCTACTTCCCGGTAGCTTGGCGGCATGCAAAAATCATCACCCTCCCGAAGCCTGGCAAAGACCAACAACAAGTAAGCAGTCGTAGACCCATCAGTCTCCTTCCTACGATAAGCAAGCTCTATGAAAAGGTACTCCAACTACGCCTTGAAAACTTGCTAGACCAACATAATGTCCTGCGTCCTGAACAATTTGGTTTTCGACGGCAACACTCCACCACGCATCAACTTTTGCGCATCGTGGATGAGGTGGTTAGAGGTTTTAACAACCGTCACTATGTTGTAGCCCTTTTCCTAGACATCTCCAAAGCCTTCGACACTGTGTGGCATGAAGGTCTTCTCCATCGCCTTATACATTACAATATCCCGTCATACCTTATTCACACACTTCATCATTATCTCAAAAACCGCACCTTCGTTGTATCCAAAGACAACATCCTGTCTCATACCTACTTCATATATGCAGGGGTGCCTCAAGGTAGTGTCCTTGGTCCTCTGCTCTTCCTCACTTACATAAACACCCTTCCAACCCTAAGGGGCTGCAACCTATACTTATTTGCTGATGATACAGCCATCACAGTAGCATCTAAGCGCCACGAAAATGCAGTGCAGCGAGCCCAGATCTTCGCAAACATGCTACACGTCTGGTTCGCCACCTGGCAGTTGAAACTAAACGCCACCAAATCCCAAGCCGTCACCTTCACTAGAAGACCCCTCCAGGACGTTCAAAATCTGCAGTTAGCAGGAGCGGACATTCCTTGGTCCACACATGCCAGCTACCTAGGTGTAGTTTTGGACATGCATCTGACATGGAAGGAGCATATAACAACCGTGGCAAACAGAATAAACAGAAGGATGGCCATGCTCTATCCCCTGTACAACAAAAAATCAGCTATGACGCTTAGCAACAAACTTTTGCTACTTAAGCAGGTACTCAGACCTGCAATCACTTACGCCTGCCAAGTCTGGGGTGCAGCGGCCAAATCCCATCTGTACAAACTGCAGATTCTCCATAACCGCTACCTTCGGTCAGCAGTTGCTGCCGATTGGTACATCCCAAATGAAAATATCCATTCTGGTCTATCCTTCCCAAAACTTTTTGACTACATATTGCATCTATCCCACGCCTTCTATGCAAAATTACCTTCCAGTTTCAATAACCTTATCCGAGGTCTCGGGGAATATGATCTTGATCCAGGAGAAAGATACAAGCGTCCCAGACTTATCCTTGGAAATCAATAACTTCAAGTTCTTTTCCCTTAAATCAAACATCCTTACTCTTACACTTATCTCCACTTTAATCGCCACCATCTAACCACCATCCCTTTTAAATACCCAACACCATGCCAGTAAGGGACCTAGTCCCGGTATGGCAAGAGTCGAAGGACCCTCCTTCGCGGAGGAGGATAACCCTTCAACGGCCCCACAGCGTGTGTGATTGGCTGGAGAGGGGTTCTGGATTTTTGTTTTTGTTAACGCTGTGTGCCATATTCTGTTGAGTTTCAGTCCTTCCTCTTTGCGATTGATATAATTTTTGTGCTTGTGTATTTCAATGGCTTCACGGAATAAGCGAGAATAGTAGTGGTATGTAGATGCCAGAATATCTGTGTTACCATATTGGATGATGTGTTCCCCTTCTTCGAGTGTGGCATGTTTCGCAATTGCTGATTTTTCTGTTTGACCCATGCGACAATTTCTTCTGTGTTCTTCAATACGGGTTTTTATACTGCGTTGTGTGGTACCGATGTATACCTTGCCACACGAACAAGGTATTCTGGATACTCCTGCGGTGGATAGAGGATCCCTGGGGTCTTTGGCGGAACGGAGTATGTTGCAAATCTGTTTAGTGAGATTGTAGACGGTGGCAATGTTATGGCGTTTAAGTAGTTTGCCTATGCGGTCTGTGACTGATCTGATGTACGGTAAAAACGCTTTGCCCTTCCTATTATTTGTGGCTGTTTCTCTGATGTTGGGGCCTTTATTAGGACGTAATGCTCTCTTAATTTCTCGTTTTGCGTAGCCATTAGAGTGGAGCGCTGTCTCCAAGTGTTGAAATTCCTGGTGTAGAACTTGTGGTTTGCAAATGCGTGTAGCTAGGTCTGACAGAGTTTTAATCATGGCACGCTTTTGTCCCGGATGGTGGTTAGAGTTTTTGTGAAGGTAGCGGTCTGTATGGGTCGGCTTCCTGTACACCTTGTGGCCTAGTGTGCCATCCTGTTTCCTGTTTACCATGACATCCAGAAAGGGCAATTTGTTGTCTTGTTCCTTCTCCATGGTGAATTGAATTTGTTTGTTGATGCTGTTGAGATGATCCAGAAACTCTGTCAGGGCTGATTCTCCGTGACTCCAAATGACGAATGTGTCGTCCACGTAACGCCACCAGCACGAAGGTTTAAGCGGTGCTGACTCCAAGGCAGTAGCTTCGAAAAATTCCATGTAAAAATTCGCAATAACCGGCACGGCGTGTGACTTATACCTGCGAATTCCAACAGCGTGAGGCACGCGTCGTTGTTCCTGTCACTCCCTAATTGACACTCATGTTGGAGCATTTTTATGCGGACCTATTGGCAGTAAAAACTTTCTATATGAGCCACATACATGCTGAGCAACAACTTCTATATATTTGTTCGGTGTAGTTTTGAAGAGGGTCGGCCGCAAACTGCATAGGAACAAGCGGTACGATTTTCCTAGCTCCGGTAATAACCATTTGCGACAACACTGCATTTTTATTAGAGCCAGTGGAACTTGGTTGCAGATGAAACACTTAGTAAATGTATACCAGAACTCGACAAATTTGTAAGTGATTTGATGAGAGAAGTCCCGTGTTCGACACTCTAGCCATCATCGCTAGTTAGAGAGCTACAAAAACTAAACTAAATGTTGGCAACAAATGCACGAAGTTATGATATAAATCGATCTCTGACACGTAATCCTCACTGTGGTGAAAACCTTGTTGGTACCTTGAAACAGCAGAGTTAAGACACACTCCCATTCAACTCTAGCTTTTGTTCTCCAAGGCGACTGCCAGAAAACATGTGAAAATGCTTAGCAGTTCATTAAAACTTTTAAGTTTATGTAACCTCTTGGTCACCTTACTGCCTGAACAATCGTCCTGTGAAATTCTAACCTTCTGTTTCATTCCCAAAGATCTGTCTGAGAAGTGGAAGTATCTACAGTTGTAACAAATACAGTGATCAATATGATTGCATGAAAAGAAAACGATTATTTGACAAAAATAGTGTCATAATTTCGGCATTTTAATAATATATTCCCTAACATTGAAATTGATATGGTGGAAGTAATTACATATACTGCTTTGAACCCATACTGTACAAGATAACTGATTGCAATTTACACCTAAGTTTTATCGATATTTTTTTAAACTCTTGGAAAAGTAAGTGCGTATTTTGAATTATATGATGTATTAATTTACGTGGCGTTCACTGGTCAATTTATATAAATTCACATTCTTTATTATATTTGTAAAGGTTACTTTGTTTATGTTTTCTGACAGATACGTTAGCTTACGGAATACAGTAGATCGAAAGGATAATACTCATTGCTATATGGTGGGTTTAAGTCCCATTAATTTTCCATTCTGATACAGAAATAATTAGGCAATATGGCCGAAAATTGTATCCCTAGAAATCTATTTTATCTCGTTAATACGTTTTACCAAAATCAAGAGTTTATTATTTAACGAACCTTTAACCTTTAGGTCAATAGAGCAATGACTAAAATGTTGTTAAAATGATTCAGGAGTCCATTGAGCTCAGAGTTAACACACGTATATCCATATTTAGAGTGACAGTAAATTTACAAAGTTAAGTCATACTAGACGATGAATGAAATGACGTTCAAATAACTACAGGATACATAGAGCTTAGAGTTAAGAGAGATTCATCTTTCAGGATAAGAGAAAACCTCCGTTAAGTCATATAAGAGTATGTATGAATTGTTGTACTAATGCCTGTAGGGTACATAGAGCTTAGAGTTAATAGAAATTTGTCTTTCAGAATAACGGAAAACCTCCGGTTAAGTCATATCGGACGATGAATGAAGTGATGTACAAATGAGTACAGGGTACATAGAGCTTAGAGTTATCACACATTCATCTTTTAGGATAACGGAAAACTTCCAACGTTAAGTCATATCGGACGAGGAATGAAATGATGTTCAAATAAGTACAGGGTACATAGAGCTTAGAGGTAAAACACATTCATCTTTTAGGATAAGGGAAAACTTCCAACGTTAAGCCATATCAGACGATGAATGAAATGATGTTCAAATGAGTACAGGGTGCATAGTGCTTGGAGTTACCAGACATTCATCTTTCAGGATGAGGGAAAACCTCCAATGTTAAGTCATGTCGGACGATGAATGAAATGCTGTTCAAATGAGTACAGGGTACATAGAGCTAAGGTTGCCACTTTCAAGATAAGGAAAAATTTCCAAAGTTAAGTCATACCGGAATTACCAGACACTCATCTTTAGGATAAGAGAAAACCTTCAAGGTTTAGTCATATCAGACATGAAAGACATGATGTTGTAATGAGTACAGGGTAAATAGAACTTAGAGCTACTATAGATTAACCTTTCATGATAATGGTAAACCTCCAAATTTGTCATACCGGATGATGAATTAAGTGATGTACAAATGAGTATATGGGACATAGAGCTTAGATTTACTAGACATTTATCTTTCAGGATAAGAGAAAACCTCCAACGTTGTCATATCGGACGATGAATGAAATGATGTCCATATGAGTACAGGATACATAGAGCTTAGAGTTACCAGACATTCATCTTTCAGGATAAGAGAAAACCTCCAAAGTTAAGGCATATCGGACGTTGAATGAAATGCTGTTCAAATGAGTACAGAGTACATAGAGCTTAGAGTTACCAGACATTCATCTTTCAGGATAAGGGAAAACCTCCAACGTTAAGTCGTATCGGACGATGAATTAAATGATGTTCAAATGAGTACAGGGTACATAGAGCTTAGGGTTACCAGACATTCATCTTTCAGGATAAGAGAAAACCTCCAACCTTGTCATATTGGACGATGAATGAAATGATGTTCAAATGAGTACAGGGTACATAGAGCTTAGAGTTACCAGACATTCATCTTTCAGGATAAGAGAAAACCTCCAACGTTAAGTCATATCGGACGATGAATGAAATGATGTTCAAATGAGTACAGGGTACATAGAGCTTAGGGTTACCAGACATTTATCTTTCAGGATAAGAGAAAACCTCCAACGTTAAGTCATATCGGACGATGAATGAAATGATGTTCAAATGAGTACAGGGTACATAGAGCTTAGGGTTACCAGACATTTATCTTTCAGGATAAGAGAAAACCTCCAACGTTAAGTCATATCGGACGATGAATGAAATGATGTTCAAATGAGTACAGGGTACATAGAGCTTAGGGTTACCAGACATTTATCTTTCAGGATAAGAGAAAACCTCCAACCTTGTCATATTGGACGATGAATGAAATGATGTCCATATGAGTACAGGATACATAGAGCTTAGAGTTACCAGACATTCATCTTTAAGTACAAAAAGGGAAACCCCTGATAAATACGTTAATGAGGTAGCTGATACTGACTCAGGTTTGAAATTAGAGTGAGTGGAAGTATTAATGATGTAATTTCTACCTGAATTAGCTTAATGTAGATATAAGAACAAACTGTTTAAAAGTACTTTTTTGAACATTGGCTAGTGAAGGTCATATGAGATCAGTACATTAGACTTTTGTTGTATTGTTTTTAACAAGGTTATGGTTAATTATAAAAATTGTTGATATTGGCAGACGCATAACGTAATTTAATCAATGTACGGAGAGAAGTGGAGAAACGGCGGGCACATAACATCGGGTTGAGTAATGGCCAGCACAAGGATATGGGAGGGGTGGGGTGTCTAATGCACTTAAATTGATTGTTTCAGCAGCATTTGTTTACAAATCTATCCACTGCTCGGCTCTACATGTATACATATCTCTAAAGGGCAAACGAGTATAGCATCCTACTTTTAGTTTATAACTTCGGTTTTATGCACTTCATCGCTTTTCCCTGCAAGTGATTTACTTTCCTTAACATGCACTTTCACTAAGTAATGCAAGTGTTGTGTTTCATCTAAACTTTTGATTCATAACTTCATAATATAATTGAAATATAATTTCCATATTTATAATTATAATAATATAATTTCCTTAAAAGTGTTTATACTGCAGCACTATTTACGCTCCTACGGAAAGGATTATCAAGATGGACCGACTTTAAAATTGGTGGCGGAAGATTACTGTGAACACTTAAACATCCCAGCACCTAGCAACCGTTGTTAAGGACACTGGAAGGTTATTTTTACCCAGATAAAGCTAACTGTTTACCAATATTAAAATTTGAATATATAGAAAACTAAACATTATCAGATATTCAAATTTTATATGATTACTGTATAAGGATGTGTGCTTTTAATGACTGTATAATATTTAAATCATGTTCACATAGGTCCATGCAAAAGGGGCATAAATCACACCGTGTGTCCTGAAAAAATATTGCACCCTATATTTCAGGTGTACTTTAGTTGTAGGAATTTAAAGCTACATGCACCAAGATTTATGTATGTATGTATTTATTCACTGCAATTGAATACTACCCGGTGGCAGAGTTAAGAATACAGATCAAATTACATAATACTAGATTTACAACAATAACACGATAAACAACACAAACATGATATTATTTTAACTTTAGTCACTTAGAACATATCTAATTACTTCTCTATTTACATATTATATACCATTATAATTTAAAAGTTAAACTATAACCATCTAGATTTTTTCTAAATTTCTTCAGCGACAGGGGACAGCCCTGAAAGACTGCTACAGGCAATTCATTCCATTCTTCAATGGTTCTATTAACAAAAGAAAATTTTCCTACGTCGGTTCTGTATCTTCTACCCTTAATTTTATACCTATGATCGTTTCGTCCATAATAATCCGGATTATCTAACCTTACACTAACGTGCGCCCATGCCTTTACACCAGCATTAGCTTTGAATAATGCTACCAACCTGTGTTTTTTACGCCTAATTCTTAATTCCTCCCATTTAGTCTCATCTCCTTTTATAGGCCCAAAATACTTGCCTCCTTTTATGAATTTTATTGCCCTCTTCTGTATTTTTTCTAATGGATAGATTTGGTTAGCTCTATACGGGTCCCAGCATGCTACTCCATATTCCATAACAGGCCGCACTAAGGCCTTGTAGGCAATTTCCCTGGACCAAGCGCTCCCCTTTTTCAATATTCTCATTACGAAATGTAATGCGTTCCACGCATTCCTAGATGTGGAATTTACTTGCTTGTCCCATACAGCGATACGTGCCTTGGCATTAATTGACATTTTGTTAGTCGCAGCCCAATTACGGATTTCATTTAAATCATCCTGAAGAGCGGTTTCATTCAGTGTATTCCGAATTTTATTATAAATGATACAGTCGTCTGCAAACAACCTTATCTGGCAGTTAATATTTACAGCAATGTAATTAACAAAAACGAGAAACAGTAAAGGTCCTAGTACTGAGCCTTGCGGCACACCCGAACTTATGGTTCCCCTATCGGACAGCTCTTTACCTACTTTAGCTTTTTTGCGTTATCCCTTTCAAAAAATGTTTAACCCATAAAACTACGCGTTTGTCAATTCCTGTATTAGCTATCTTACAAATAAGTAAACTGTGTGGCACTACATCAAAAGCTTTAGAAAAGTCAATTACCACTGCATCGGTTATCCTAAATAATCTAAGATACGGTTTTATAATATCTGCTAAATGAAAATCTCATGTAGTTTATACTATGCACATGAAAAATTAATTAGTTTTGAGTAAAAAAAAGACAATATTTACAAGAACTGAATATTTGTTTTCATCCATTTTATAAATCACATCAATATAAATGTTAGCCAAATGTGTTCAAGGAACATTGGCAAATAACCACTACAAATTTTGTGTCAATATGTTTTATAGTTTTAGAGAAACATGCACCTAAAGTATGAAAAATCAAGGTTTTGGGAAATAACGATCAAAGATTAAGGACCATTCTCAGGAAGTGGACGTATCATGACGCCGCCATGTTTAAATTGATACCAGATAACAACCTATGTTATGTATATCATTTTAAAGCTGAAGAATTATATAACTTTTTAACATTAAAAACAAAAAATGGATTTTTTGAAACCTATCAACCTCCCAGTAACCTTAGGCCGTGCCGTGGCTCAGTGGTTAGACCACTTGGCTCTCACCAAGTTGGCCCGGGTTTGATCCCAGGCAACCGCAAAGTGAGATTTGTGGTGGACAACACGGCGCTGGGGCGGGTTTTCTCCGGGGCTTCCGGTTTCCCCAGCCATCTCATTCCACCGGTGCTCCATCTTCATCTCATGTATCATCAGTGTCACCGCCTGCGGTGCCGTATGTAGTAAAAGCGGGCGTTAAACACTGCACATTTCATTTTCCCAGTACCTTAAACAATTTCGTCGTACAGGCAGTTTATTATGTCAACGCAGGGGAGACGAATGTCGGCTAGCTCTAAGCTCTATGGACCCTGGGCTTCTTTGAGCATCATTTCAATCATTTCATTCATCGTCCGATATGACTTAATGTTGGACATAAATTACAATATATATAAAACGCAGGGAAAGGTCTGGTAAGCTAGCAACTGTTTCCACAAATGAAAATCATGGACTTGTCTTCAATCAAGTGTTACAGTCTCCAAAGCGAAGTCTTCGGCGGACATCCCTGAAGTTAAACATCAGTAATACGTCACTTCCTCCCAAACCTTTTTTCTCCACATTGCAGCCTCCTCGCATTCTGTTACATAGTGTTCTATGCTTTCTTTTCCCCGACACAATTCACAAATTCCATTTTTGCTTTTTCTTATCGCTCTTAGTAATATTGTTCCTGTTCTAATCCAAGCTAATCCTTCTCTCTCTTGCCTATTGCAGAAATCTATGTATGCTTCACCTTCCCTAATTTCTTTGTATTTGTTTGTAAAATTGCAATGATTTCATATTTTCTAGACTTCCCCATATTTGCTGCCTTTCTATATCTTTTACTCTGCATTTTACTAATTTACCCATATCACTTGTATTCCTTTCCTCTAATCTCCATGTATCTCCCATACCTATTTTTGCCATAATTCTTGCTACTTCTACCCAGCAACTATTAGAATACCCTCACCATTTTTGCTGTCTCATGCATAATTTCATAATTTCCCCTTATTCTTTGACCACACACCCATAGCAAAATTGCCCGCCTAGGTAGCGTAGATGGTAGCGTGTCTGCCTCACGTTCAAGAGGTCCCGAGTTCGAATCTCGGTAAGGGTGAGTTGCCTGGATACAGTTTTTTGGGGGACTTTCCCTTATCCTGAAACACGAATGTCGGGTAGCTCTACCATGGACCCTGGATTCCTTTGAACATTCTTTCACACATTTCATTCATCGTCCGATATTACTTAACGTTGGCGGACATAAATTACCAAAAAGAAAATATTATTTTTCCATTATTATTATTCTATTTTTTTGTTCAAAATATAGCATTCTCATTCATGCAGGTCTAGTCTACTTCTTTTTCTATCACATTTGAGTCCTGCTGTGCTAAATAGTCGTTCAGAAAAAACTGTTGCAGGTGGAATACACAAATATTTAGTACTTTTAGAAGTTCTGAACATTTTTAATTTGTTTTCCAATAACTGAGTGCACAAGAAATGGGAGGTGACAAATTATTTTTGAGCTATGCAGTGATTTATTTTGGGGAACTGTTAACTGGCAATGAATCTGGTATACCATTATTTTCTTGCATAATATTGCTGTGCAGGTACCACATTCCTTGTAATTTCTGGGGCTTTGCAATGTTCTACTTGCGACAATTATATTTTGCTTTTCAAAAATACAAGAAGAATTGCAGAGTCCAACAAACTATTGAAAAACTATCGAGCGTATTTTCCGAAGTATCGATACGATGTAAGTATCCTGTATATCGGGATATCGCAAGTGTCAAGGTAACGCTTCAGTCAGAGGTTCTCCTTTATTTCATGAAAAAATGTACAGTGAAGTAATTTTGATAAAACGTTAGTATCGATTAGCATTGTTGTAGATAAAAAAGGAGGACTTTTTATTATTTATTATACAGCCTATTCCATTATATTGAGGCAAAAATATTGGCGAACAAAGGGTTTCACTTGGGGCGAGAGTCTGAAGCAAATGGTGTTTAGCTCAGGGTAAAGTAATGAGGTTTATCTCCGGGTATGCGTGTATATGTGTGAGAAGCATAGTTTTAATGACACTGGAAGCCCGTTTAAAACTGGTTTATTGACTGCTTCTTTTTATCAGATCATCGAACTTGAAGTTACCGACCAAGGGTTACAAATATATCACTGTTTAGAGTTACCAAAGGCGCAGTGCTTACTACTCGATAATACTTAATTAATTACTTATAAACCGACAAATATCTTCTCACATCACTTCTGGTCTGCCCTTGACCAAGACAGAAGAAGTGGACTGCCCTAATCGGCCTCACGCCGAAGACTGTCCTCACAGCTGCGCGTGAGTATAGCTTTCACTTTCTGGATGCCCATTATTCAACCAAAGATTCCCTTTGTGACTGTTTTGTCATGCCATTAAGAAGGGTCCGAAGAATACACCATTCAACAAAGTCAAGTGCTACCCTTTAGAAATCACATTCTGGTCTGTCTTCGCCTTCCTCTCTGTCACTGCCACCTTCACTCACGTGTATAACGGACGAAGCATTGTCGTGTGAAATATCCCGCAGCTGAAGTTTTCGTTCTTGTTGCATGGTGTGCTGAACACGTCTTTCCCATACACTCGAATCTATATTTGGTACACATTCTCTGAACACTTTGCACACACTGTCACTTATAGAAGGAGTTACCTTCCGCTTTCTTATGGCTTTCTTCCTGCCTTAAATCCTGCTCAAGTACTTGTATAGCCATGGCACAACCCTTGCTGATTCCATAATTACACGCCTCTTATTTACCGTGCGAAAGCGGAAACCTAACTTCACTAACAACTGCCTAAGTGAATCCTTTTTGTAAGGAAAATCGCACACGGTTTGAAGTTTATGCAGCAATTCCAAAAGTGTTGGTGATTTCCCTTCTTTATAAAATCTATACACCTCCCTAGGAACTATGTCGCAGATGAAATTATCAACCTTACCTAATTTTGGTTGCCTGCCGCCCTTCGTTTTTGGCGTAATAAGAAGTCTCTTCGCAACTTTACTAACTATATGTCTGCTTAAGCCTGCTGCTTTAGCAGTTTCAGTAACAGCTCCTTATCCTATTTTATTGCCTTCCATATACTTAAAACATTACATATTAATTGCTGGGTCTGTTTACTGGGCGTTCCTAAAGGTAGCTTGCTTCCTTTCACTCGTGGTTCACTTGCTGTCCCACCAGCGACACTAGAAGTAGAAGAAACATTATTACTAGCACCACTAATATTATCACTACGAGATAAACTGGCTGGATTACTGACACTATTTCCGCCATCAAAGCTAGATACGTCCCAAGGTCTCCAGATATTTAAGAATAGCCACTTGCAACAATGAAGTTCACAAGAAAACTAACAGAATGAAATGAATGATGAATTAGAGAGAAAACAGCGAAAATATTGCAACTCTGTGTTTTACTCCACGTGGACATAATATGTATCTGACATTTGTGAATCCTGCGCATTCACTGGCTGAAGCGCTGCGTTCATTGGTGCTTAGCAGAGGTCCGAGAAACGCGTCAGTAACCATCTCACCTTTCGGAGAATAATCAGTGCGTTGTTTGTTTCGTTGTTTTGCTTTGTTTTGTTTTTGTTGTTGTTACTTGCCCATATTTTGTTTTATTCATTTCATTGTTCATAACATATTCAATTTCTATTGCATTTTCCCCTTTTGTTGCTATAATCAGGTCGTCCGCACTTGTAAGGAAAATTCGTACCAGAATGATTAAAGACTGCATCTAGAGGATTTAAACCACAATCACAGAGAATGATAAAACAGATAATATTTTATCAAATGAATTGTTAACAAAGTGCAAGTACAGTTTGGTTCCACACATTGTAACCTTTATTAATTTATCACTCAGTTCAGTTTCAGTACCTGATGGTTGTAAAATCACAAGAGTTGTACCAATTTATAAGAAAGGTGATAGAGTAATTATGGATAATTACAGACCAATAAGTATTATTCCTGTATTTGCCAAAATTCTGGAAAAAGTAGTAAAAGTTAGGTTATTACAGCATCTAGAAAAACACAGCT
Source organism: Mantis religiosa (assembly GCA_030765055.1). Lineage (NCBI taxonomy): Eukaryota > Metazoa > Arthropoda > Insecta > Mantodea > Mantidae > Mantis > Mantis religiosa. Next base: position 72,333 of record JAUKNK010000264.1, read on the forward strand.
TTTTTCACAATCATCAGTATGGATTTATTAACAAATCTAGTACTCTTGCTGCCACGGTAGATATTATCCTACCTGTTCAAAGAGCTCTGGATATAAATCGTTTAGCTGCTGGTTTATTTATTGGCCTAAAAAGGCTTTTGACACTGTAGATCATACTTTTCACTAAATAAACTTGAGTATGCTGGTGTAAGAGGACTTCCTCTCAACTGGTTTCAGAATTATCTCAGTAATAGGAAACAATTTGTAAATATGAACAAAATTTCCAGTTCTCCATCAGTAATTCATCATGGTGTTTCACAAGGTTCTGTATTAGGTCCTATATTATTCCTAATTTTTATAAATGACACAGGATGTTTAAGACTAAAAGGTAAATTGACTATGTTTGCTGATGATATATGTTTGTTATATATAGATAACTCTGAGCACCAGCTGTTATATGACATACAGCAAGAGCTGAATGCATTGAATACCTGGTTTAAGGGCAATAAGTTAACATTAAATGTCTGTAAAACAAAATATATGTTATTTCATAAAAGATCATAAGTACCAGTAGTAAATAACAAGATACATGTTGATAACGCAGTGACTGAAAGAGTAACAAAAATCACATATCTAGGTTTGATTCTAGACAGTACGCTCACATGGAAAGACCATATCATGCATGTAAAAAATAAGATTCTTCCTGTGTTAGCTGTAATTCACAGGCTGAAATTCAAAGAATTCAGTGTAAATCATTTACGAAGTATCTACCATGCTCTAATTCAATCTCATTTGGATTACTTAAACATCTTATGGGGTAACTCTGTTAAATATTTAATTCATGACCTCGAAGTACTTCAAAATCGTGCCTTGAAAATAATCTACAATCTACCCTTTAGAACAAACACAAAAACACTCTACCATGTAACTAACATTTTACCATTACAACTAAACATAGAGTTGTCCTTGATAATATATTTCCACAAAATAAAAAATAATCTTCTAAAGTCCAATCTAACATGTGAAAGCTCCTCACATATATAATACAAGAAATAAAGGAAACTTAACAAAACCAACAGTGAACACTTCTACTTATGGCCTGAACAGCTTAACCTCACACGTTATCAACTTATATAATGCACTGCCACTGGAACTGAAAGGCTGCAGGAACATAAAACGTTTTAAAAGGAAAGTTGCTGAAAATTTACTGAAGGCATATATTGATAGCTGATAAAGTGTTACACATTTATAGCTGGTTTGAAAGCTGAACTGTTTAAAAATTAATATGGGTTAATGTCCCATAGAATATGTAGCTTCTATTTTTCTGTTAAGTCCTTTGTTACTATTATTTCTTGAGTTATAGAGAATGTCTGTATCTTTGTATGTTTCATATATGTTATTCTTGTACGGTAATTCATTCCTACTATGAAAATGTAATATAAGTATTGTTAAGGGCTGTTTGCCATCATTTTATATATTTTTGTACTGTTCCCTAGCATGAGCTATGGCTCTGGGAACCTTTTCAGATAACAATAAATAAATAAATAAATAAATAAATAAATAAATAAATAAATAAATAAATAAATAAATAAATAAATAAATAAATAAATAAATAAATAAATAAATAAATAAATAAATAAATAAATAAATAAATAAATAAATAAATAAATAAATAAATAAATAAATAAATAAATAAATAAATAAATAAATAAATAAATAAATAAATAAATAAATAAATAAATAAATAAATAAATAAATAAATAAATAAATAAATAAATAAATAAATAAATAAATAAATAAATAAATAAATAAATAAATAAATAAATAAATAAATAAATAAATAAATAAATAAATAAATAAATAAATGAATGAATGAATGAATGAATGAATGAATGAATGAATGAATGAATGAATGAATAAATAAATAAATAAATAAATAAATAAATAAATAAATAAATAAATAAATAAATAAATAAATAAATAAATAAATAAATAAATAAATAAATAAATAAATAAATAAATAAATAAATAAATAAATAAATAAATAAATAAATAAATAAATAAATAAATAAATAAATAAATAAATAAATAAATAAATAAATAAATAGATAAATAAATAAATAAATCACCTAATATAAATGTCGAGTGCAAACCGGATATGTTTTAATAGTAATTCATGGATCAGTAGTAAGTGTTTGTAAAATTGACCAAAAGGGAGGTCATGGCCACTACATGGGTTAGTGCCACTTTGTACTCTGTGGCCTGGAGTCGCATTTCGCGCCATGATTTATGTCCCGATTATACGATGTGTTAGTATCAGCTCCTAAGAGCGACCCTGTAGCATCGGACCTCCCCGCTAAGTTGCCGTGCCAACCGTTCTTATATACTACATGGAATGTCCACTTTGTATCCGCGAGAGTTTATATATGATCACTTCCTATAAATTAACGCCTACATATTTTTAAAAGAGCTTTACATTTTATAAATACACTTATAATTTTAAAACTTTTGATAGTATTTTCACATTCTAGAGCTCTTCACATATATATATAATACAAGAATAATACAAGAAATAAAGGAAACTTAACCTAACCAACGGTGAACACTTCTACTTATGGCCTGAACAGCTTAACCTCACACGTTATCAACTTATATAATGCGCTGCCACTGGAACTGAAAGGCTGCAGGAACATAAAAGGTTTTAAAAGGAAAGTTGCTGAAAATTTACTGAAGGCATATATTGATAGCTGATAAAGTGTTACACATTTATAGCTGGTTTGAAAGCTGAACTGTTTAAAAATTAATATGGATTAATGTCCCATAGAATATGTAGCTTCTATTTTTCTGTTAAGTTCTTTGTTACTATTATTTCTTGAGTTATAGTGAATGTCTGTACCTTTGTGTGTTTCATATATGTTATTCTTGTACGGTAATTCATTCCTACTATGAAAATGTAATATAAGTATTGTTAAGGGCTGTTTGCCATCATTTTATATATTTTTGTACTGTTCCCTAGCATGAGCTATGGCTCTGGGAACCTTTTCAGATAACAATAAATAAAAAAATAAAAAATAAATTGCTTACTTTTTACAAAGTAGTCACCGCTATGGGTCGCAGGCAGATGTCTGAGTGCTGCTTACTCGTTTGTGGCACATCGTTGGTATAAAATGATGGAACAGCTGCAGCATAATTGGAAGCACTTGTGAATATTCATTTGGAAGGGGTATACGTGCCGCCACTGCGAGGTTGAGAGATGGATGCTGTAGTGACAGTAACGAATGTAAACCCACTGAGCACCTCCCTCGCATGCCAGAGATGGATTCCTCCACTTTATCAGCCGGGGAAGTACAGCGGTCCCACGCCGTCCGTATGTGCTGCAATCTTGTGGATATAAGTCACGTGACGATGAATATGAAGGAAATCGTCAGCTATCTGCTGGCAATTCTCGACTACAAGTTTTAAAGTTGAGAAGCTGTTACTTTAAAGTGCTAGCGTACAGGTACGCCTCTAAAAACATCTTACGTACAGCTCAGACATAACTTTCCTCCTTTATTCCTCAATTTCACGTTAATTAAGGTAGCATTATCCAAGGGCTGTTCAATAAATATTGTACACAACATTTTTTGACAACGTACCTCTACTAACCCTCATAATTTTGATGTTCCTTCACAAAATAGTCTCCCCTGAATGCGATGCACTTGTCCCAGCGTTTCTGCCAGTCTTCAAAGACATGCTGGAAACCATTATATGAGATATCCTTCAAAATTAGCTCCGCAACCTTCACCACTGTTTCTGATGATAGATAATGCCTCCCACGAAGGCGTTTGTTCAAGTTAGGGAATAGAAAAAAGTCACATGCGGCTAAATCCGGACTATAGGGAGGGTAAGGGATTGCACGTCACGTTTATTTTTGCAAGATATTTAGCAACAACATTGGCATTATGCGGCCGCGCATTATCGTGGTGCAGCATCAAGCCTGATTCACCGCAGTGTGGTTTTTTGCGCCTGATATGGACTTGCAATGTTTTCAGGACATCCCTGTAGTATTGTCCAGTTACTTATATGTGTGCAGGTACAACATGCTGATAAAACATTCCATGAATATCAAAGAATGAGTTGACCATAACTTTCCCAGCAGAAGCAACCACTTTTGCCTTTTTATGGCGTTGGTGATGAAGGAGATTGCGACACTGAGCTTTGCTGTTTGCCCTCAGGATCAAAATGAAGTAGCCAAGGTTCATCAGCAGTGATTCCGTTTGAAAGAAACTCCGGATCTTCCTCTAACATCAACTTTAACTGCATGCGAATGTCCTTTTGTTCGGAAATCAGCAGTCTTGGAACCCACCGCGCACAAACACGTCTCATGTGTAATGTTTCTGTCACTTACGTGTGGGTGGTACGCAATGAAATGTTCAGTATTTCAGAAAGTGATCTTAAGGTAATTCTTCGATCTTCTCTCACAATGGTAGCAGCACTGTTGATGTTTCCTTCCGTAAGAGCAGTAACTGGTGCACCGGGTCCACCTTCCTTTAAAATTGATTCTCTTCCCTCTTTAAACATTTTAAAGCACCTTCTAGCTGTGCTGTATGGAAGAAAAGACTCTCCATACGCCTCCTGTAACATTGTATAGGCTCAACCGAAGATTTTTTGAGACGAAAGCAGAATTTCAAAGCCGCATATTGTTCCTCACGTGTTACCTCCATTGCAGTGGTAGGCGATACTAAGCATGTATGAACCTGCCTGGTTCTGACAGGCGTGAAGCAGGAGTACCAACAGTGAAACTACTACGGCTTGTTTGTTTCACATTAAGCTAAAAGAATATACTAAGATTAAATTTTAGTGCGAAAAGTTATGACCGTAAAAAATTTATGATCGCTCTGTATTGGACAGTGTGAACCATACCAACCTCAACCATTTCAATAGGCCATAACCTTTGATTCTGAGTTTTCAGTTGCTATGAAAAATACTTCTAAGACTTAAAACTGAAACTGTAGGAAAGAAGTAATAAATAATAAATAATTAATACACGAATAGCTCCTATAAGTCATTAACACTTCTATGGTACTGCATATGCTGCGAACTGTTGTTTGGCACTTCTGATACACTCTATAAGCTTTATTTTCAATTATATACAGTGTGATCCATATAAATCTGAACCATTTCAGTAGACCATAACTTTTTATCTAAGAATAGGATATGCGTGTAACTTTGGGAGAATATAACACATAATTGAGAGATTGCATAACACTATTTCCATCTTAGAGAAAATGTTGGAAGTGTCCTCCACCAGCATCTATACATTTTTGTACTCGTCTCATCATATTCTCTGAAGTTTTACGGAGAGTATCCTCGCCAAGGTTACTTATTTCGGTTTCAATGGATTCCTTGAGAACATCAAATGTCTGTGGTCTATTCTTGTACACTCTATTTTTAGATACCCCCACCAGGGCTTAGGTCAGGGTATCTGGTGGGCCACATACTTGTTGAGATTATTCGATTATCAAATAAACAGTACAATGGAGTGTACAAGAATAGGCCTAGGGTAATTGTTGTTCTCAACGAATCTATTCAAACCGGAATAAGTAACATGTGCGAGAATAAAACTTCAGAGAATACGTTGAGACGAGTACAAACATGTATAGATGCTGGTGAGGACACTTCCAACATTTTCTCTGAGATGTAAATAGTGTAATGCAATCTCCTAATTGTGTATTATGTTCTCCCAAAGTTGTACGTGTGTATTATTCTTAGTTAAAAGGTTATGGTCTGTTGAAACGGTTCAGATTTATATGGATCACAGTGACAAGAAGCTTATAGAATGTATCAGAAGTGACAATAAACAGTTCGCAGTATATGCAGTACTATAGAACTGTTAATGACTTATAGGAGCTATTCGTGTATAAATATTTATTACCTTTTCCTTACGGTTTCCGTTTTAAGTCTTAGAAGTATTTTTCATGGCAACTGAGGACTCAGAATCACAAACTTTTAGGCCTCTGTGGCCTAATATACAGCGCGATCCATATAAGTCTGAACCATTTCAATAGGCCACAGCTCTTTAACCAATAATTGGACACACGTACAACTTAGGGAGAATATAATACATAATTATGAGATTACATTACACTATTTACATCTCAGAGAAAATGTTGGAAGTGTCCTCCACTAGCATCTATACATGTTTGTACTCGTCTCGCCATATTCTCTGAAATTTTACGGAAAGTATCCTCGTCAATGTTACTTATTTCGGTTCGAATGGATTCCTTGAGAACATCAATTATCCGTGGTTTATTCTTGTACACTGTATTTTTAGATACCCCCACAAGAAATTATCCTGTGAGGTTAGCTCACAGGATCTGGGCGTCCACACACTTTTTGAGATTATTGGTTTCTCAAATAAACTGGTTATAAGTTCCATGGTGTCATTAGATGTATGACACGTTGCTCCATCTTGCTGGAAATAACCTGTCTTCTGGAATATTTGTTTTGGTTTACAAGAAAGAACAGCGTAGAATTAATACCTGAAATATTCAAAATATGGCTACTTTCATGTTGTTGTGGCTACATTGTAAGTAGTACACAATTTATCTGCTACATCAACTCCAGATTTAGTATCCTTGTAATGCATGATTATTTCAGGATTTGGCTCGACACCTACTGACAGTTGACCCGATGAAACAGGTAGACCTGAGGTCAAAACTACTGTTTCAAAGTCTAGTGACCTTATTTCCATTTTGTCTTTAGAATCAGAACCTTCTGATTCCTACACATTGTAACTTAACGGTAAGACATGGTCATCGCAAAGTAGACGATGTAGTTCTTTCAAATCCTTGGGATTCTGTAGATCATATCTTTTACTGATATTCATGACAAAGAACTAATAGCTCCTTCCGCTGGCAATGGAACATTCCACAACTTACTAACGAAGAAAGGTAACGGGAGCAGGCGCAAGGGGCCCGCTAGACCCAAACAACACCTAACTGCTGATTCATCATTCTTGCAGACTGAAGTTTTACTGAGAGTATCCTCGCCAAAGTAACTTATTTCGGTTCAAATGGATTCCTTGAGAACATCAATTATCCGTGGTCTACTCTTGTACACTCTATTTTTAGATACCCCCAGAAGAAAAAATCCGATGAGGTTAGGTCAGGGGATCTGGGGGGGGGGGGCATAGACTTGTTAACCCGTAGAAGAGCTCTGCAATTCTCCTGGCGAAAACCAGAGCCAACCGGTTGCAGCAGAACTTCGTTTTACGGCGCCGTAGAATCCCATGGGTGCAAACGGCGAAGTATCTCGGAGTGACGCTGGACCGTAAGTTAACTTACGTTCCGCACGTCAAGGGCAAGGTCCAGCTGGGGCACGTCGCACTCCGGAGCCTATACCCTATTTTACGATCAACCATGCCGATCCGACTCAAACTCCAGCTTTATCGGACGATCATTCCGCCTATGATTCTGTACGGCTGTGAGATCTGGGGAACAGTGGCTAATACGACTTTCGTCAGGCTCCAGACGCTGCAGAACAAGGCACTTCGCATCATATACGACACAGACTGTAGATTTCCTGCTCATATCCTACATGAGCACTCCCAGATCCCGTACATTGTCGATGTCATCCGCGAGAGGGCACGATCAATGTACGACAAAATCCAAAATCACACCAACCCTTTAGTGAACTCCTTGGGAAGGTATGACCAGAGGGATCAAAGTCGCTTGCCGCCCTTCAGACTACCGAGAGACCTCTAGGGGCCCCTTGGTTAACCCAAGAGAAACCCCAGATGTCTGTGGGACCAATTTTTACGCCTGATGGATCAAGCGCTACACAACCCGTAACCAAAACGGAGCAAAAATTAAATCGTGTCTCCCAAAACGGGGGAACGATTAAGTGCAGCTGCCTACGAGCCTTAAACAAGTACATCCCATTCCAAATTCCAAACAAATTCAAACACCCCAGCAGAACATGATTACTAGCTCATTTCGCAAGTTAAGCCGCAAAACGGCTAGGTACTGCGGCATAAGACACCCGGACGGGGTAAAAAAAAAATAACCACGTTCGACTAGGAATACCTCTGGACCTCTGGTTACACTTTGAAGCTGATTTTCCATATAATTCAGAAATTTATTAAAATTCCCATATATGTAAAATGTAATACAAGCCTGGCCCTCTGAAGTTGATGAAAGAGGTTAAACCAAGATGGCTTTGTTTGTGACGTATTAGACCGCATAGAAATCCAAAATCTGACGTCAAGCCAATCAAATTTAAGTATTGGTCCCTTAGCAACAAGACATGACAAAATTAACCAATCAGATTTCAGAAAAAGATTTGAATTTAACTTTTTCACTTGATAAAGCTCATTCCTGAAACTTCTTTTGATCCGGCTAGACGTGTAATAGCTATAGTTCTGTACACGCTGCTGCTTATGCTACGTCATTACTAACATGAAATATGTTAGCAAACGTTGTTACAAAGCATCGACTGTATAAAGATACAGGGAGAAAATAAATTCTTATAAAAAAATAAGTGAAGCAATGTTTTATGATCAATTTTGGTTACTACCATTCACCATTCCGTTGCTGGCGTGGTACTACAGCCCTGGATTAAAGATCTCATCGCTCATCGACGAAGCTACCGGCAATTTATCCGGACTACTTTATCGCAGTAACGGTGAAGCTGAAGGCATCTTCATTTCTCTATCCCGAGGAAGGTAAGTCGCCTCACCAAGGGATTGTAATACAAGAACGTATTGCAACGTTCCATGGTGTCCATGGCACGTTGCACCATCTTTCTGGAAATACCCTTTTCAAAATTAGATATCATCTAAGTAATGCTTCAGAGAATATGGTGAGACGAGTACAGACATGTATAGATGCTAGTGGAGGACACTTCCAACATTTTCTCTGAGATGTAAATAGTGTAATGTAATTTCTCAATTGTGTATTACGAGGGCTGTTTTCTTTCAACCTCCGATCGCTCCATGCCGACGCTACGCGGGCAGCAGAAAGCGGGTATGCGCTGTCGGTGACTGCGCAGCTCTCGCACTACACACTCCGCCATTGTTGACATTCAGTCGTCAGTCGGCGTTGTGCTACAGCCACGTAAACATGGCCGCCATTATTGATGCTCCCGCCAAGTGCGAATTGCGAAGTGTAATTCGTTTTCTACAGGCTGAAGGCCATGGTGCTGCAGAAATCCATCGGAGGATGAGTCGTGTGTATGGCGAAAACTTCATGAGTGATGGTGTTGTTCGTGAATGGTGTCGAAAGTTTAAAGATGGTCGTAATGATGTGCATGATGAAGGGGGTCAAGGACGCAAATCTGTCGTTTCAGATGACCTTGTTCAACGATTTGACCAAATGGTTAAAGAAAACCGCAGATTCACCTTCACTGCTTTGTCTACTGAGTTTCCAAAAGTTTCAAGGTCTGTTTTGTACTTGATTTTTACTGAAATGGTAGGCTACAAAAAACTTTGTGCACGTTGGGTCCCAAAAATGTTGACTGACAACCACAAAACTCGACGAATGGCATCAGCTTTGGAGTTCCTTGAGCGTTTTCACGATGAAGGAGACAACTTTTTGAAATCAATCGTGACTGGGGATGAAACTTGGGTTCAATACGACACACCGGAAACGAAACGGCAATCACAACAATGGATGCATTCAAATTCACCAAACAAACCAAAGAAATTCAAACAAACATTCAACAACAGAAAGACCATGGCTACTGTGTTTTGGGACCAACAAGGTGTGTTGCTTGTGGAGTTTTTGCAGCCCGGAACCACAATAACTTCAGATGTTTATTGTGAAACTTTACGACGTTTACGTAGAGCCATTCAGAACAAACGAAGAGGAAGGCTGACTGCTGGAGTTGTTCTGATCCACGATAATGCCCGTCCACACACTGCGGCAGCAACTCAACGACTTCTCGACCAATTTGGATGGGACATTTTCGATCATCCGCATTACAGTCCTGACTTAGCACCCAGTGACTTTCACCTTTTTCCTCAACTGAAGACGTGGCTTGGTGGGAAGCGATTTCAAACCAATGAGGACCTTCAAACGAACGTCAAGGACTACTTGAATTCACTGGCGGCAACTTTCTTTGAAGAGGGAATTGAAAAGCTTATCCACAGATATGACAAATGTCTCAATCTCTTCGGTGATTATGTCGAAAAGTGACCATAAGTGTACTATTCTTTTGGTAATAAAATTATTGTTTTATATGAACTTGTGTTTTATTTATAGCCTATCGGAGGTTGAAAAAAAGGCCCTCGTATATTCTTCCAAAGTTACACGTTTGTGCTATTGTCGGTTCAAAGATTATGGCCTATTGAAATAGTTCAGGTTTATATGGATCACACCATAAATGGATAGAAGGATCTACTTTACACTTTTATTGCACTTTCTTATATAAATAAATTTAAATTATCCTGTGATACAGGGCTTATGCTAATTTCCCCGTTAAAGGGTAGTTGAATGTAATCATTTTCACGCGTGTGAAATCTCCACATCGATGCTTCAGTGCCTTTGTAAGTTGAAATACTTAATCCAGGTCTCTCGGTGTGCTATCACTGCCGCCTTTAGTTTGTTGTTCCACGGCCTACCTCTCACATTCACGATAAACACTCTCCTGACAAATTCCTTCTCTCAACGCTTTTAATAACCGAGCTTTTACCTTCACCCACGTAATCCCTTTCCTTTCAGCTTTATCATAATAATTCTACGCGTTATTCCTTTGAAATGCCAAGAGAGAAACGAGAATTCCATTGTAAATGAAAAACACCGAGGCTAGAATGCGCCTTTGCGTATTATAGAAAACGAGGTTAGAAAACAAAAATGTGATACGTATCTCATATATGGTGAACAAAATTACATGTAAGGTAAACGCGAGTGAAAACAGTCAATATTATGAAAACCTTTCACAAAAGTCCTATTTCTCCTGTCAATATGAAAGTTTTTACCTTATACGAAGCCTGGAGATTCCATATTATGTTAAATGTTAAGTTTTTCCATAAAGAAGTTTTTGTATACCTAGCTCTCATTACACTGGTCAACAAAATTTAACTTTTTTTCTTTCACAAGAATTAAAATAACAGATTCTAAAAGCATTTTTTGTGCTGAATTCAAATATAATTACAGCTTTTCCCCATCGGGCAGGAGTGTTGTGTGATATTCATTTGAATTTTTTATAATATTCCAAAAAATCCGTAACTAGCTATCAAACTCAAAATTATAACTACTGATTCTGACTTACCTAGAAAGCGGTAGAAAGTGATTTTCGGGTATATTCTGCATCTGGAACGTCTCTCATTTTAGTCCAACAGTAGTCAGCCAGCATATTGGAACTCCACTTGCCTTGGTACCTCTTCTCTATTGTAGAAATTTGCTGACGAAAACGCTCACCTTGTTCATCGCTGACAGCTCCAAGGTTTTCGGGGAAAAAGTCCAAGTAAAAGTCCAAGAAGTGAAGTTTTAAAGACATCTTGCATCCCATAGCTTTATAAGAATGCAGAAGATCAGCCACTATGTCACGATAGTTTTCTGCTTTAAGGTTTCCAAGAAAATTGCAACACAAACTTTTGAAAGACTGCCAGGCTGCTTTCTCCAGTGGATTTAACAGTCCCTCGAAATGTTCATCAGCCATCAATGATCAGATTTGTGGTCCTATAAAAACTCCTTCTTTCAATTTAACATCACTGACTTTGGGGAATTTCTATTTCAAGTACAAGAATGCATCAGAAAGTTTATCCATAGCTTTGACGAATACTTTCATAACTCCTTACTTAATATGCAATGGAGGTAAAAATATTTTTTCAGGCTTCACTAAAGGAACATATGCCACATTTTTTTTGGCCAGGGATAAGATATTCACGTTTTGGACATGACTTTCTAACGTAGTGAGACTTCTTATCTCTGCTGTCCCACTCGCACAAAAAACAGCAAAATTTGGTGAACCCAAGCTGCAAACCAAGCAATAAAGCAATGACCTTTAAATCACCACAGATATTCCATTCATATTTTCCATATTGTATTTCCTCTAAAACTAGTTTCATATTTTCATATGTCTCTTTCATGTCAGCGGCATGCGCTACCGGTATTGATAGAGGTTTATTGCCAATATGTAGCAGCACAGTCTTCAAACTTACTTTAGAGGAGTCTATGAACAATCGCCACTCATCTGGCCGGTGTTGATGCCCAAGAGTTTCCATAACTGAACAAATAGTATTACAAAACACAATACCATGTTCTTCAGAGAAGTATACTTTGAAAACACTATGGCGGCTACGATATCTACTAATTATTACATGTTTTTGGAGTAGATTCCGCCCTTTGAGTCTGGGAGCTAAAATTTCCGCTTGCTGTCTAGACAGATTTAAAGCGCGAATCAGGTCACAAAGGTCTTGCTGATTGGGAAAGTATGGTTCTGATGAACAGCTACTGGCTTCATATGTAAGATCATTTTTATTTTCATCTGAATCATTTGGAGTTTCAGTCAGGTCAGAACCAGAGTTATCACTTAAGGTCGTATCTGCATATACTGGTACGGGGAACGCTTCACTGTGTAAGACAGGTCTCATTGCAGATTGCAAATACGGATACTTAACTGTATATTTTGTTTTAGATGTGATTCCTTTAATATTTGTCAAACAAATATAACAGTCAGGTAAATGTTCCTTCGGTTCCCTCCAAATCATGGGAATTGCAAATGACATATGATGTGTACCATTTTTCCACCCTGTCAGCAGTCTAACATACGAAACACAGCATGTATTTGAGGCCCAGCTCTTAGCAAAATCACCAACTTGACAGCCAAAGTAAAGTTTATAGCACTTCTTTATAAGTGGGGTCAAATTTCGCCTCTGAGCCTTGAAGGTCAGCTCACCACAAATATAGCAGGAATTATCTGCATGATTTACACAATTTCTTTGCATGATGAAAAAATAAAGCACAGAAATACAACATACACAATACACCTCTAAAAAGAAAGGAAGGAAATATTTCACTACTCAACAATCTCACAGTCAGCTCAATACTGACACATCACAATGCCAAACAGGTCTGAACATGTCTAAACAACAACAATGAACAACAATGAACCTGCACAGTCGTGTTTTATTCCGCTTGAGCATGACATTGCAGATAATTTCAATAATACAGCTTGAGTGAAATAGCTACATATGAGGTAACGGTTCCTGTGACAGGTCAAAGAAAACGCTAAAATCATATTTTGGAAAGTAGCTTTTACAGAAAAACTATGCCTGATGGGAAAATTCTGACTACATATCTGAATTCAGGATGGAAAATACCACTATATTCACTATTCAGATCTCTTGTGAAAAAAACCTTGTCGACCAGTGTTATTATTCCGAGCTGAAACTAACCCTAATCTCCCGCATTTGAAGGATAAATAGGATGTAATAAATAAATAAATAAATAAATAAATAAATAAATAAATAAATAAATAAATAAATAAATAAATAAATAAATAAATAAATAAATAAATAAATAAATAAATAAATAAATAAATAAATAAATAAATAAATAAATAAATAAATAAATAAATAAATAAATAAATAAATAAATAAATAAATAAATAAATAAATAAATAAATAAATAAATAAATAAATAAATAAATAAATAAATAAATAAATAAATAAATAAATAAATAATTAAATAAATAGATAGATAGATAGATAGATAGATAGATAGATAGATAGATAGATAGATAGATAGATAGATAGATAGATAGATAGATAGATAGATAGATAGATAGATAGATAGATAGATAGATAGATAGATAGATAGATAGATAGATAGATAGATAGATAGATAGATAGATAGATAGATAGATAGATAGATAGATAGATAGATAGATAGATAGATAGATAGATAGATAGATAGATAGATAGATAGATAGATAGATAGATAGATAGATAGATAGATAGATAGATAGATAGATAGATAGATAGATAGATAGATAGATAGATAGATAGATAGATAGATAGATAGATAGATAGATAGATAGATAGATAGATAGATAGATAGATAGATAGATAGATAGATAGATAGATAGATAGATAGATAGATAGATAGATAGATAGATAGATAGATAGATAGATAGATAGATAGATAGATAGATAGATAGATAGATAGATAAATAAATAAATAAATAAATAAATAAATAAATAAATAAATAAATAAATAAATAAATAAATAAATAAATAAATAAATAAATAAATAAATAAATAAATAAATAAATAAATAAATAAATAAATAAATAAATAAATAAATAAATAAATAAATAAATAAATAAATAAATAAATAAATAAATAAATAAATAAATAAATAAATAAATAAATAAATAAATAAATAAATAAATAAATAAATAAATAAATAAATAAATAAATAAATAAATAAATAAATAAATAAATAAATAAATAAATAAATAAATAAATAAATAAATAAATAAATAAATAAATAAATAAATAAATAAATAAATAAATAAATAAATAAATAAATAAATAAATAAATAAATAAATAAATAAATAAATAAATAAATAAATAAATAAATAAATAAATAAATAAATAAATAAATAAATAAATAAATAAATAAATAAATAAATAAATAAATAAATAAATAAATAAATAAATAAATAAATAAATAAATAAATAAATAAATAAATAAATAAATAAATAAATAAATAAATAAATAAATAAATAAATAAATAAATAAATAAATAAATAAATAAATAAATAAATAAATAAATAAATAAATAAATAAATAAATAAATAAATAAATAAATAAATAAATAAATAAATAAATAAATAAATAAATAAATAAATAAATAAATAAATAAATAAATAAATAAATAAATAAATAAATAAATAAATAAATAAATAAATAAATAAATAAATAAATAAATAAATAAATAAATAAATAAATAAATAAATAAATAAATAAATAAATAAATAAATAAATAAATAAATAAATAAATAAATAAATAAATAAATAAATAAATAAATAAATAAATAAATAAATAAATAAATAAATAAATAAATAAATAAATAAATAAATAAATAAATAAATAAATAAATAAATAAATAAATAAATAAATAAATAAATAAATAAATAAATAAATAAATAAATAAATAAATAAATAAGTAAATAAATAAATAAATAAATAAATAAATAAATAAATAAGTAAGTAAATAAATAAATAAGTAAATAAATAAATAAATAAATAAATAAATAAATAAATAAATAAATAAATAAATAAATAAATAAATAAATAAATAAATAAATAAATAAATAAATAAATAAATAAATAAATAAATAAATAAATAAATAAATAAATAAATAAATAAATAAATAAATAAATAAATAAATAAAATCTGAATATTCTACCCCGGCACCTAGACAACTATACCGGGGCATATATCCAAATTTTCTCTTTATTTTTCCATAAAATCCTTACAAATGTTATAATTATACAATTCTCTCAGAAAACTACTCTACAAAAATAAAATGAATTAAAATAACAGAAATAAACACAAAAAAGCAAAAAACAAAAGAAAACAACTATAAAAATTACAAAATCTTTATTTCCTAAATCTATATCTAAATCTACTAATTCTGTAGTCCACCATGTCCTCTGCCATCACTCTCTCCCTCCGCCGCCCATGCAGTCAACTCCATTGTTAGATTATTCAATAATTCTTCCCGTCTTATCCTATTTTGTATTCTAGAACTCCTTCTTGGATCTTGTACTATTCTTCGCCTATTATCAACTCTTTCTCCTTTGAATATTTTTACCTCCCATGCTTTCTTACTTACAAAGTTAGTCAAAATTTGTAATTTATTTACCAATTGTTGATCTCGAATTATGTCATATACGATATATCCTGCTAGCGCATGCCTCTCTTCTTGTTGGTGAATTGCGTATCTTCCACATTCAAATACTACATGTTCAGGATTATCTTGTTTGTTACATAATTCACATATATCATTTTCAGTTTTATTGATTTTCTTCCAATAGGTCTTATAAGGCCCGTGTCCTGTTATATAATGTATAAATTCCTTTGTTGGTTGAATAAAATTCAATTTTAGTCTCTCTTTGACGTTCTGAAACATTTCAAACACTCTTCTACCTTCTAGACTTTCTGTCCATTCATTTTGCCATTTATCTTTTAAACTATTTTTAATCACCCAAGATTTGTTTGTTCTGACTCCAGTTATATTATAAACTTTTTCTAAGTTTCCTTTTTTCGCCCAAAATTTTGCGCCCTTCAATCTTATTAATAAATCAATCGGCCAAATGGCCGTTGTTACTAGCAATGCCATAGTTGGTGTTGTTTTTACAGCTCCTGTCAGACGTAATAATACTTTTCTTTGCGTTCTTCTCAACAATCTTCTTATTTGCACATCATCCATCCTTTCTGCCCAAACTGCTGCCGCATACGTCATAATTGAAGCAAAAATGGTGTTATGATATATCTGTATGTTACGCAATGGAAGTACAAAATTTAAATTGGTTATTCTTGCTAGCTTGAGCATTATTTTCTCTGTTTTCTGCCTAATATACTCCGTGTGTTTTCTGAAATGAAATTCGAAATTAGGAATTGCAACGAGTAAAGAATTATAATGGATTTCAAAGGTTATTGTAGCTTTGTCGGTTCGTAGAATTAAAAGGCCGAGTTGCAGAAATTAAAAATATCCTTTATTTTCGTAGAAATACTCTTATAGATTACAGCAGCATTACGTTACATACACCGTCAGTCTACCAAGGTCGATCACTGTTCGTGTCGTGCTTAATTTAATGCGGAAGCCCACCTTGATTTTAGCAGTAACCAAGGAAACTGATTTTGTGGACTGTACTCGATACAGCTGTATTCATATCACTAGATAAATTTATTGCTCACGCTGCATTTCTTATGTGAATAATCATGAAGAAGACAACAATACATTTAATATTTCAGATAAACTAAATCGGTTCTTTCATTGCAACAACAAGCTGCACGCAGCCACACAACGAAGCACATCACATGTTTCAACATGTCTGTAACTCTAAAGAAGAGGCCGCTTTTTTTTGCGCACTGGCGAGTCACATGATTGGCTGGACGCATAACCGGCGCCAAGTGAAATATTCATGCGCCCGCCGGAACAAATGACGATAATGACGCAAAAAATCACAATAAGAAACCGTGACAGCTGATTACATTAGCTTTAACAACAACACTCTTGTTACAATAACACTTCCAGCTGTCTCGTTTCACAACTGCAACTGTCCTGCTGGCGTGTCACAATCGTCGCCTCTTTAAATACTTCACAGATAATTTCTAGATGATTCTCAAATAAACCAGAACGCGAACAAGGTCTATCAGTCCAGAAGTAACTAGAAATTTCCATTTATCTCAGTTTGTTTGCTTCAGCAGACCCTTATCTGCCTATTATCTGTGTCCGCGGGCTCTTGGTTTTCACACTACCCTCCTATCGGTTTCTTTTTTGTATACAAGCCACGCGATCGTAGATACGAGTTCGCGACATTTGTACATTTGTTACGACACGAACAGGTGCAGCTGCTTCAGTTGTTTAACAAAAGAAACGGGAGAAACAGACTTGACTTTGTTTGAAAAGGTGTTCTTCGGATCCTTAATGGCAAGAGCGAGACTAATAATCACAATAGACAACATAGTCACAAAGGGAATCTTTGTCTGAAAAGACGGTTTCCGGAAGTGAAAGTTACACACCCACGCACAGCTGTGTACAGTGTGAAGACAGAGAGTACGAGGCGTGAATCCGATTAAGGCAGTTATGTGGTTCTGTCTTGGGCAAGGTAGCCCAGAAGTGATGAGAGAATATATCTATCGCTTCATACGTAACTAATTAAGTATTGTTACGCCAACAGGCATAGAAGTTTCGGCACATATAAGGAAACAGTCGGCGGATAAAGTTTCATGGTAATAATGAGCCTTACTAAGCACCTCCCAAAAACAAAGGACAGAATCTCCGGGTTCAAACGGAAATGTTTGAGAATAGCTAGGAAGTTACCACCATGGTCCAGAAGCAATGAAATCCACGACATAGCAAAAACCGCAACGAACACACAATAAAGTAGAACACCACTAAATACATAGACAATGCAAAAGACCGACCACACAGGCAGGAGATCATCAACGCTGCAAAACAATACAAGAGAACACAAATACGCCAGGAAAAGTATCCAAGCGACCCTCCCCTGTTAAGGCCGCGCCATGGCTCAGTGGTTAGACCGCTTGGCTCTCACCAAGGCGGCCCGGGTTCGTTCCCAGGCGACCGCAAAGTGAGATATGTGGTGGACAACACGGCTCTGGGGTGGGTTTTCTCCGGGATCTCCGGTTTCCCCCGCCATCTCATTCCACCGGTGCTCCATCTTCATCTCATGTATCATCAGTGTCATCGCCTGCGGTGCCGTATGTAGTAAAAGCGGGCGTTAAACACTACACATTTCAATTTCCTCCCCTGTTAACCATCATCAGACAGCATGAAGAAGCAAAAGAGGAAGAAGAACGACAAATACAGCAACACCTACGACAACTCCTGCAATGACAAAGGTACATACAAATGACGACCTCACGGATATTAAATATATATATAAATTAATAAATATTAAAATTAATAAATATTAAAAATATATGTATATGTGTAAATACTATACACAAATAAAATAGCATCAATAAAAAAAGAGCCATCTGTCCCTCCAAACCTATAAACATGCTGGCTGAAGAGGGCGAAATAAGCCCTGAAACAGGTTTGGCTGTGATAAACCCAGAATCCCCCTAGTATTAGCTGTTTACGATAGCTCGTAGTGTAAACAGATATCGCCGGCAAACAAGATAACTGAGGTAAAGGACTTGGCGCTCAGATAGGGTTCCAGTGTTGGAATGTTCTAGAGATATCTCGATTAACGGAGAATGATTGTTTCTCTTGTTTGTTCCAGAGGGTTCTCGGTTCATGAATTTGTGTATAAAAAGAAGCCATGGATAGTGATTATGTAGCTGTGAAACAAGACAGCTGGAAGTGTTGTTGTAACAAGAGCTAAGGATGTAATCTGCTGTCACTGTTTGTTATTGTGATCGACCTTGGTAGACTGATGGTGTATGTAACGTAATGCTACTGTAATCTATAAGAGTATTTCTACGAAAATAAAGTAGATTTTTAATTTCTGCAACTCGGCCTTTTAATTCTACGAACCCACAAAGTTGCAATATTATCGAGAAATGAGCATTCCACTTACAGTGACTATAAACAGTCATACTGGTAACCCTTGGTCGGCAACTTCAAATTTGATGTAATGATAAAAAGAAGCAGTCATTAAACCAGTTTGAAACGGCCATTCCAGTGTCATTAAAACCAATCCTTACTTATAAATACCTTCGCATACCCTGAGAGTAAACGTCATTACTTAACTCTGAGATATGAAGCAGCTCTTGTCACCTAAGAACACTGACACGACATAGAACCTGATAACAGAAATACATTGACACAAACAAATAAATATAAATAAATGTATGTATGTATGTATGTATGTATGTATGTATGTATGTATGTATGTATGTATGTATGTATGTATGTATGTATGTATGTATGTATGTATGTATGTATGTATGTATGTATGTATGTATGTATGTATGTATGTATGTATGTATGTATGTATGTATGTATGTATGTATGTATGTATGTATGTATGTATGTATGTATGTATGTATGTATGTATGTATGTATGTATGTATGTATGTATGTATGTATGTATGTATGTATGTATGTATGTATGTATGTATGTATGTATGTATGTATGTATGTATGTATGTATGTATGTATGTATGTATGTATGTATGTATGTATGTATGTATGTATGTATGTATGTATGTATGTATGTATGTATGTATGTATGTATGTATGTATGTATGTATGTATGTATGTATGTATGTATGTATGTATGTATGTATGTATGTATGTATGTATGTATGTATGTATGTATGTATGTATGTATGTATGTATGTATGTATGTATGTATGTATGTATGTATGTATGTATTAACTGCAATTGGGTACTACCCGGTGGCAGAGTTAAGAATACAGATCAAATTACAAATACTAGATTTACAACAATAACACAATAAACAATACAAACATGATATTATTTTAACTTTAGTCACTTAAAACATATCCAATTACTTCTCTATTTACATATTATATACCATTGTAATTTAAAAGTTAAACTATAAACCATCTAGATTTTTTTCTAAATTTCTTCTGCGACAGGGGACAGCCCTGAAAGACTGCTACAGGCAATTCATTCCGTTCTTCAATGGTTCTAGTAACAAAAATAAAATTTTCCTACGTCGGTTCTGTACCTTCTACCCTTAATTTTATACCTATGATCGTTTCGTCCATAATAATCCGGATTATCTAACCTTACACTAACATCCACCCATGCCTTTACACCAGCATTAGCTTTGAATAATGCTACCAACCTATGTTTTTTACGCCTAATTCTTAATTCCTCCCATTTAGTCTCATCTCCTTTTATAGGCCAAAAACACTTGCCTCTTTTTATGAATTTTATTGCCCTCTTCTGTATATTTATAACGGATCGATTTGGTTAGCTCTATACGGGTCCCAGCATGCTACTCCATATTCCATAACCGGCCGCACTAAGGCCTTGTAGGCAATTTCCCTGGACCTAGCGCTCCCCTTTTTCAATATTCTCATTACGAAATGTAATGCCTTCCACGCATTCCTAGATGTGGAATTTACTTGTTCGTCCCATCCAGCATTACTTGCCAGGTATTTGTAGCTGTCCACCTGTGGAACTTGCACCCCTCCCATGTGATAGTTAACAATAATTTTGCCCTTAGTTCTACTAAAAACAATGGACTTACCTTTCTTGGCATTAATTGACATTTTGTTAGCCGCAGCCCAATTACAGATTTCATTTAAATCATCCTGAAGAGCGGTTTCATGCACTGTATTCCGAATTTTATTATAAATGATACAATCGTCTGCAAACAGCCTTATCTGGCAGTTAATATTAACAGCAATGTAATTAACAAAAACGAGAAACAGTAAAGGTCCTAGTACTGAGCCGTGCGGCACACCCGAACTTGCGGTTCCACTATCGGACAGCTCTTTACCTACTTTAACTTTTTGCGTTCTCCCTTTCAAAAAATGTTTAACCCATGATACTACGCGTTTGTCAATTCCTGTATTAGCTAGCTTACAAATAAGTAAACTATGTGGCACTACATCAAAAGCCTTAGAAAAGTCAATTACCACTGCATCAGTTCTTCCCCCTGCATCTACCTCATCTGCCAAATCTTTAAATAATGAAGTAATTTGACTTTCGCATGAATATCCAGGTCTAAATCCATGCTGCGCTTCATTAAACCACTTTTTATTTTCTAACTCCTCTCATATATATTCTGAAATTAAATGCTCCATTAATTTACATACTACTGAAGTTAGACTAACTGGCCGATAATTATTTATTTCTGTTTTATTACCCCCTTTATAAATCGGAACTACAGTAGCTGTTTTCCAGTCTTCCGGTAAGGCACACTTGTTGATTCACATGTTGAACAAGAGCATAAGATAGGGAATCATGGCTTCACCCCCAAGCTTTAATATTTCAGTAGGTATATTGTCTGGTCCCCTTGATTTTCGGTTTTGCAGCATCTTAATCCTTTTGCGTAATTTGACTATAACAGAACAAACATATGCCATAATGCTGGCATATACCCCGGAGACCGCCGCAGTGACAAGGCCACTCTACGAAGGTCAGCAAACTCCCCTTGTAACCCCTGTAAACAAACATCCCTACTCTATTGTCCGTTTTGCCCTCAAGGAAAGTTTGGCACCTCGCAGTCGGAAACCTACCCATTGTCAAAATCCCATGCGTGTCTCTGACAACAGGCTATAAGAACGCATGTCTTAGCATAAATTTTTGCACGCGGACCGTTAGAGAAAGCGTCTCTGATGTTAGGTCCGAAACTGTAAATTATCAACACTGATCTCAAGTGGGGGATACTTAAAGTCAATAGCAAATTGATGTTTGGTCATGTGATTTTGCAAACTCAGAGAAATATCTGGAGTAGGTGTAATTCAAAGGGATGGCGGAAACCAGATTTTGCTAGTAAGGGCACTTCGGTTCTGAGTGCTGCGTAAGACGGACGCATATACGGCGCCGCCTAAGAACTATACTCACAGGTTATGCACAGAGACATAGCGCAAGGTTTAACAATCTCTCCAGTGAGAGTCAGCCCAACGAGTAATGTATTGTGAGGACAAGTATATACAATCCGACTACGTAGTGCTACTGCCTCCGTGCTTCGCATCGCAGTACTGACACTGACGCTTGACTCAGCAAACACAGCAACGACGACTTCACGGTGGCGAGCGTAGGAGCCCAAGGACTACAATAATCTGCTGTCAGCCAGATTCGAGGTTTTATCATTAACCTACAACCTGTGAGGACGCACCCACTCCTGAAGTCCAGATGAGAGTCCTCATGCGGGAGCTACATGTCACCTCGAACCGACCACAATCTGCCTTTCCTTAACCTCCTCACGCCACCAATCCTTAATTGTGAGGCGTCGAGCACAAGGGAGAGCTCGGCGTGATCCACAACGGGCCTGACCGCCTCAGCTACCCATTATTGCTTTAAACTGTCCCGCCAAAGTGGAACTCGCTGCGTCACCATCCTTTTCCGCTTCAGTTGATAGCGGACACGATGGAAGAAGGCGTGAAACATTCTTTTTTATTGTTATTAATTTATTAGATCAGGCATGCTTTACGTGCTTTACAGATATGGGAGAACATATACAAATAATTATATAGTAATAATTAGGCCCGGATTTTGATGAAAAGTCATCTTTTTTCTGAAATGTGTGTAGTGTTTAACGCCCACCTTTACTACATACGGTGACACTGATGATATATGAGATGAATATGGAGCATCGGTGGAATGAGATGGCGCGGAGAAAACCCGCCCCAGCGCCGTGTTGTCCCCCACAAATCTCACTTTGCGGTCGCTTGGGATCGAACCCGGGCCACCTTGGTGAGAGCCAAGCGATCTAACCACTGAGCCACGGCACGGCCGTTACTCTTTTTTCTGAGTAGTCACAGACGCTGCTTATTGGAAATTAAGTGCATTCTGGAACAAATACGTTACACATATATGGTTTTTATATGTAATCAAAATGCATTTTTTGCCCGCCTCGGTAGCGTGGTGATAGCATGTCTGCCTCACACTCAAGAGGTCCCAAGTTCGAATCTTGGTCAGGGTGAGTTTCCTAGATAAGGTTTCTCCGGGGTTTTCCCTTATCCTGTAAGACTAATGTGGGGTAACTCTAAGTTCTATGGACCCCGGGCTCATATGAGCATCATTTCACCCATTCCATTCACCGTCCTATATGACTTAACGTTGGAGCACGTAAATTATTAAAAAAAAATGCATTTTTACACATTTTTATAATAAAGTCATTTTTGAACGTTTAGATGCATTTTCCGGTCATTTTCTTTCTCTTCCACGAACTTATAGCGCTTTTTCATCTATAACCTACATTCGGGAGGCCAGTGTTCGACTCCTGTGGCGGACCTGACCCTGACCCATGGACTATTTGGGGTATTTTAAAATAATCTGTGATTAAAACTTCATTTACATATTTAACGCGTGGATTGCATTCAAAGGAAAACATTTGCGAACTCTTCATAATGTGAAAAAAAGAGAGAGAAGCGTCTCATTACTGTTAAAAGAAACGGCTTCGACGTCATGTAACAGTTCATCCTCCTTTTATATAGAATTACGTGAAGTGTTTGTTAGTGCAAATATTCCGCTAGGAAAATTAATTCCAAATTATGAGCTTTTCTTGAACGTTACACTGATCATAACATTCCAAATGAATCAACTTTGCGTAAAAGTTACCTGCACTTTCATAGTGCCTCCTACACACGGCTAGTGTGAATGAACAATTAATTTCCATTAATTGTACTTAATAGTGGTCGGAATTATAAAGCCCGGGTCTTAAAGTACTTACAGCATAGTAAGTCACCATTAAGGTAGTTGTCTCATGTGTTTATGAGAACTCCTATTGGTTTAAAGGGAAAAATACGAGTCAGTTGGAGAATTTAATGTCATACCCGGGCCTTAATGTACTTACAGCATAGTAAGTCGTCATTAAGGTAGTTGTCTCATGTGTTTATGAGAACTCCTAGTGGTTTACCGGGAAAAACACGAGTCAGTTGGAGAATTTAATGTCATACCCGGGTCTTAAAGTACTTACAGCATAGTAAGTCGTCATTAAGGTAGTTGTCTCATGTGTTTATGAGAACTCCTAGTGGTTTACCGGGAAAAACACGAGTCAGTTGGAGAATTTAATGTCATACCCGGGTCTTAAAGTACTTACAGCATAGTAAGTCGTCATTAAGGTAGTTGTCTCATGTGTTTATGAGAACTCCTAGTGGTTTACCGGGAAAAACACGAGTCAGTTGGAGAATTTAATGTCATACCCGGGTCTTAAAGTACTTACAGCATAGTAAGTCGTCATTAAGGTAGTTGTCTCATGTGTTTATGAGAACTCCTAGTGGTTTACCGGGAAAAACACGAGTCAGTTGGAGAATTTAATGTCATACCCGGGCCTTAATGTACTTACAGCATAGTAAGTCGTCATTAAGGTAGTTGTCTCCTGTGTTTATGAGTACGGTATAGAAATATCAGCCTCAGTAGCTGGCAGAAGTTTATGTGAAGCAGGTTTACCAGCACGCAGGTCACATAAAAAGACTAAACTGACACCTGCAATGGCAAAAAAAAAAAGAACTTTTAGAATGGGTCAAAGAAATGCAGCAATATTCAGTGGAATTTTGGAATTTTAGTATGAAAATTGTATATAGCATCAAATTAAAATATGTACATGAAAATATTATGGAAATGAAATAAACAGCTTAAACTTTGTTTCTCTCATTGCTGGTTTTGTTATACTATCTTTGAGCAATTTTAAAACTGTTTAATATTAACAGAGGTTCATATTGTTTCAGGTAATTTTCTCAGATGAATCCATGTTTGAAGTATGTGAAGAGAACAGCCAATATGTGAGAAGGACAGACAAAGAAGCATTTTTCCCTCAGTGTGTCGATCAAAGAGTAAAAGCACCCAACATCAAAAATTGTCTGGAGCTGTATGTCTGTCCATGGACCTGGAAGGTTATACATAGTTGTGGGATATATGGAGCAAAAACAGTATAAAAGTGTATTAGAAACAAGACTAATTCCGCAAAGTAAAGAATGGTTTACAAATGGTGATTTTGTGTTCATGCATGACAGTGCTCCCTGACATAGAGCAAAATCTGTAACCCAGTTCCTCAAGGAAAACAATGTAAAAGTACTACCATGGCCGGGGAGTAGCCCTGATTTAAATCCAATAGAGAATCTGTGGGGTATTGTTAAACAGAGACTGAAAAAGTTTAAAATAACAAAAGTTCAGCTTATTGAGGGCCTGATAAGTATTTGGCACAGAGATGTAGAAATAAACGAAAAGTGCTCCACTCTTGTAGAGAGCGTGGCTAAACACATCAAAATGGTAATAAGGGCTAAAGAAATGCATACACAATACTAAGATTTGAAAAAAATATTTTTAATATTATTCCTGTTAAATAAATAGAAAATAAACGGTATATGTTAAAAATTTCACCATTTAGTCCAATAATTTGCACACGTCTGTAAATTAGATGCGTAGATTTGTAAGGTTACTGGGATCCAGTAACCTGTAGGTTTAGTTAGTTCGTTAAGGTAGCAAAATTTGTAAATTATTTCTTGTAATTTGATTTAAAAGTTAATAAAGTTGAAATGAGGTTTGTATAATAAGGTCTGGTATAGATTCCAGGAACGGGGCTATTAGATATGCAAATATTTTTTCATCTTATAGTTTTCACAAACACATACACACACACACACACACACACACACACACACACACACACACACACACACACACAGACACACACACATACACACACACAGACACACACACATACACACAGACACACACATACATACACACGCATACACACACCTAGATAAAGTCACAGGTTGCAGAGTTTACTTTTAGCACCAGTTCCTTTTTTCGGAGGCTGCTATATTGCAATTTGTGGCTGTACAGTTTGTGGGAATGGTTATTGTGCTCATTTCTGTTGACGTGCTATTGTTCCAGGCAGCCAGTTTGGTTTAATTCGTTGAGGATGACCACAGATGAGACATGACTTGGTCACGCGCGCTCCGTTCTATCTTCACTGGTCCATTCGTTACGTTAACCTGTACGCGACACGGCCAGTTTAAATGGCTTAAGCACTCCAAGGATGGCAAAAAATATCTGAAAAAAAAAGGCAGTTGGATATTTTCTCCTCCATAAAGCTACAAGAGATGTTTTAACGACTGGAGTAATAAACTCACGATGAAACAGAACCAAAAACCTTGAGCAGAAGTTCCGTAGATCACATTAATCGAAGTGAACGTATGAGTTTATTACGTATCTCCCTGCAGCCACGAGCGTAACTACAGAATATAATAGACTTTAAGTGACATTCAGATCAAGAACTGGTCACTATTGGATGGCTATCCTCTATGCATGTCCACAAAATCATCATTGTCATATGCAATTGATTATACAATGTCTGTCTGTTTTCAGAACAAGCAAATCACAGCAGACACTTCCACCTCCTTCTGAGTCGACTGATATTTATCCTACTTTGGAGCTTGTATTCATTAAGTTCTTTAGAGATACGACCTTTCTTCATCCGTGTCATACAGGGTGTTCATACATTGAGAATTGTTGATATAACTCTTAATAACTAAAGCTTGTCAATATTACCTTTTTTACATTAATCATCAGAATGTGTATGTTTAGTGAGCGTGCAGTATATGTTGAATATATTTACCTTGTTGACGTACCACCTCTTCGAGACGAACTGTCACGTTTCCGAACACTCTACGACACATGTCTTCTGTTATTCCCTGGAACAACGTTGTGATAGCCGCTCACGGTTGTATTAGAGCGCGTGGTTTGTTGCGGTAGACTGTCTCCTTCAGATATCCCCATAAGAAATAATTACAGGGATGAATATCGGGGCTCTGTGGCGGCCATATTGAAACGCACTGAAAACGTTCAGGATATCGTTGGGAAATCACAACGAGCATGCGGCATAATCCAGTGCCATTAAGTTGCACAACCGCATATGATTTAAATTGTTTGGGTTCTTGTTGTTGAAATTTGGAGCTATGAGTTCTCTTCTCAGGTGAATGGTTATAGGAAAATGGGTTTGTAGATGTTGGTTGCCCAGTAGAATCAATAATTCTCAAATGACTGTGAAATTTTGTTAAATTCACTTGTCGTGTGTTTGTTCCATTAAGACTGAGTTGCAACTGTGACCACTTCCAATTAAATTCTACCAACGTATTACATTTTCTTCCACCGAATAACACGTCTGACTTCTTCAAGTATGATGTAGCAAGGTTTTACTATGATATTATATCTTCTTCTCCCGACCGACCTTAACACGTCTGACCTCGTGAAGTACGGTATAGCAAGTAAGTTTCCTCGACTTCGCGATTCAGTTCGAACCTATTTCTGCTCCCCACTCTCAGTTATCACATGACCAAAATAGCTCACCCTTCTCTCCATTTTTCAAATCTTACTTTATTATTGGTTTCTGATTTATTTCGATTTATTTTTCATTGGTTTCTATAACTCAACTAACTCATTTACTTAACGCCTACCCTGAGTTCGGACACGCCTACCCTGAGTTCGGACACGCCTACCCTGGGCTCTTTGTAACGGTACACATCGTGATCACATCAGCAAAATAGGACTCTGTAGCTTTCATGCCTCATCGCAACCTGAGAGCCTTTTTGTCTCAATGCATTCCTTGCTACTAGCTACCTATAGTTCTAAAACGTTGAACCCTTTCTGACACAAAGAAGGTAACGGTCCTCTTTCCTGTCGCTTACAGCGTGTAGATTTTACCAGAGTATATTCTCTATCTTGCCTTGATGCTGACATGCCTTGCTATATTAAATTATGTTCTTTACTCCTCATTCTTGATATAAACCACTATTTTATTCATCATCCAAACCGTCCTAATTTCATATTAATATAATAAAATTTCTTTATATATATATATATTGGTTTATCAAAGCATTTTTATTAATTAATATTCCTTTCTTCAATATCGAGATTTCTATTAATTTGTTGCCTCCTAATCCCTGTATGCTACTGACTGCGGTTACAAGCACGAAATGTTGGAGCAGGAGATCCAGAATAACGTTTGCTGTACGTGGACGAGTTTTTTCTTGCATAAACTATTGAGTCTCTTTATGCAACCCTGTTGCATAAAGTTCCAGAAGAAAATTGTTCTGTAACATGTCCAAGTAGCACGCACTGTTAACTGTGCCGTTTAAAAGATTATCCCACTGATTCAATAGCTAGATATGGCACCCCATACACTAACTTTATCCCCGTTTACAACACCAGGAGGTTCTCGTGCCCTGCCTATTGACACTACCGTTCAAATGAACATCAACCTCATCAGAATACCATGTGTTATGAATCACGACATCATCATTTGACCATAGAACCAACTTTCGAGAAGCGACCATCTTGGCAAAATGCAGCAGTCACGGTGAGCGGAGAGTTAAGGAGGCTTTGGCCATTTCCTCCGAGAGGAGCACGCTTAATCGTGATGCTGGATTTCAGTTCAGCTTATCTTGGAAACCAGCCTTAAAAATTGAAATGAATCGGCTTAACAAACACCAAGTTAAGTATTTACATTTCTTTGTCCTAATTAGTTTTCTACATTCAAGCAATCTCCTGAACTGGTATTTCATATACCGCAGTCTTTTGTTTAGCGATGCGAGTATTAGTAGTACTTTGTCTTTGTTGATTTTTGTGCTACACTATTTTGTAGTTATAACATTTCTTATAAATTTCCTGATGAATTGAGCGATGTTCACTACCGAAATGTCGATTTATAATTGTCAATTCACTTGGCTTTTTTCCCGAGAAGGTCTTTAACATAGATGTATATTATCAATATTTTGACAATGTACCTTTACTCATCCTCATAATTTTGATGGTCCTTCTCAAAATAGTCTCCCCTGAATACGATGCACTTGTCCCAGCGTTTCTGCAAACCTTCCAAGACATGCTGGAAACCATTTTTGAGCGATCCTTCAAAATCGTCTCCGCAGCCTTCACCTCTGCTACATAATGCCTCCCACCAAGGCGTTTCTTCAAGTTAGGGAGTATAAAAAAGTCACATGGGGCTAATTTTAGGCTATAGGAAGGGTGAGGGATGCACTTCACGTTCTTTTGCAAAATATTCAGAACAACATTGGCAATATACGACCGTGCATTATCGTTGTGCAGCATCCAGCCTGCTTCACGGAAATGTGGTCTTTTGTGCCTGATATGGACTTGCAATGTTTTCAGGACATCAATGCAGTATTGTCCAGTTACTGATGTGTGTGCAGGTACAACATGCTGATAAACCATTCCATAAATATCAAAGAATGGTATAACCATAACTTTCCCAGCAAAAGCAACCACTTTTGCTTCTTTGTTTGCCCTCAAGATCAAAATGATGTAGCCAAGTTTCATCAACAGTGATTACATTTGAAAGAAATCCCGGATCTTCCTCTAACATCAACTTTAACTGCATGCGAATGTCCTTTTGTTCGGGAATTAACAGTCTTGGACAAACACGTCTCATGTGTAATGTTTCTGTCACCAACGTGTAGGTGGTACCCTATAAAATGTTCAGTGTTTCACAAAGTGATCTTAAAGTAATTCGTCGATCCTCTCTCACAATAGCAGCAGTAGTGTTGATGTTTTCTTCCGTAAGAGCAGTAACTGGAGCATGTGATCCAGCTTCTTTTGAAATTGACTGTCTCCCCTTTTTAAACATTTTAAACCACCTTTGAGCTGTGCTGTAGGGAAGAACAGACTCTCCATAGGGCTCCTGTAACATTGTATAGGCCTCAACTGATAATTTGTTGAGACAAAAGTAGAATTTCAAATCCGCATATTGTTCCTCGCGTGTTACCTCCATTGCAGCGGTAGGCGATACTGAAAATGTCTGAACTTGCCTTGTTCTCACAGGCGGGAACCAGGAGTACTAACAATGAAACTACTACGGCGTGTTTGTTTCACATTAAGCTAACAATATGTAATAAGATTGAATTTTAGTGCGAAAAATTAAGATCGTAAAAAATTATGATCATTCTTTATTAACAGTCATTGTATTTACTTGAGATTGATTAGGTGGTGCTTGTCACACACCACTTAAGAGAAATGCAATACGAGAACGGCACAAGACTCCGATTGGTTCCTCACCGTAGCCTTCAAGGACAAAAATTATCCTGTTTGAAACACATAATAGTGCTACATTATTACGTAATGTAAGGACGGCTCCAAGAGGATACTCCCAGAAAGTTCAAAATGTTTAATCAGTTTGTCCTGTAAATATTGTGAACATATCATACTTTAATAAAAATCTTCAGAGCCATTTATAAAAAAATCAAAATTGTTGAATATTTTTCCATAAAAGGGGGGTTTTGGGTTGCCTAATTTTCTGGAACATGTTAAAATTAAATTAATTTTTCGTTTTTAATTTACGCTGTTCATATACACACACAAAAGCTCACATTTCCGTTTTTCCTAAAAACGCTATTTTTAGATTCAGGTGGTGGAATATCGAAAAGCAGCCGATATTTTCCCCTCCATAAAGCAGCAAGGGATGTTTCCACAGCGCTCACAATATCAGACTGAGACCTTTATTTTATTCGTGTACAGTAAACACACGATGAAAGAGAACCTGGAATTTAGAGCAGACGTTTCAAACACAAATTTCACCAGAGCTGTTGCATGCTATTAACTTGCTCTCCTATCTCTGTACACGTTGGCCCGCGTTGTTTACGTTGTACATCGCATATTATTTAACTCAAACAGTTGAGGTCTTAAAATATATACTTCTCTGTGCTTATGATAATGCTAACATAACAACATTCACGTTATAATTAGATGTGTTATTTATCCTGTGGCTGCCAGATATCGTCACAGTAGTTACTCAGTGAACATTTTCATATGCTGCGACTTGTGTTTAATCCTGCTAATTTTAATATCCCTGTTCTAACAGATCCAAAGCCTTCATATATGAACAAATAATTTTTTTCTCACCTATGTTTTATTCCCTGTAGCAGAGGCAAGGTTTTTAGTGACATTTGTTTATAAAATTGGCATTAATAATTTTAATTGCTGGTGTTTTGCAGTCAACATTTTACCAATAATTCACATTAATTTCACGCAAATTTTCTGGGAGAATTAATGAGTAATGGCACGGCTTAAATGAAAAGTAACAGATAACTACAAGAGAACTGCTAAAGTCCCTTTCTTCCAAATTAAAACATTTTATTTAAGGGTATGTATGACAGAATTTTCATGAAAATCGTGAAAATAACGACTTTTTTATTTTAATTCTATAAAATAATTTAGACATTCCCGAATGTGAAAAATGCATAATTTGCCTCCGAACGCCATTTTTAAATGCTTATTTAAATGTCGGTGGCCTTTAAACTCTGTCAGAGTCACGCCCTCTTTTGCCTACATTCACATTCTTTGTCTGTTTTCCGTTCTTAAATTTTCAATTCAAGAAAAGAAAAATAAGGCTTTCAGACAAAATAGTTCCTAAAATGTTGCCAATATATCAGAGGCTGGCTTCTACAACATTACTAGAGATGTGAAAAACAGGAAAAACACAGAATGCCAATGAATCTTTGCATCATGTCATATGGAATAAATGCCCAAAGGAAGTTTTCATATCAAAACAAAAATTGGATCTTGCTGTTATTAAAAGCATCAGTGAGTTTAATATGGGTAGTCTTAAGTCACTGGAGCTGCAGCAAAATATCAGAGGTGAAAGTGTAGTAGACTCAGCAAGGAAAACTTCAGTGCAGAGAGATCAGACTCGTATCCTGCAAAGCAAGAAGCGAAGTTGTGCAGAAGAAAAGCAACATCTAAAGAAGAAAAAGGTGGAAAAAGCAGCAACAGGGGAGAGGAAAAAGAAATCTGAGGGTCCAACCTATCAGCCTGGTGGAATTTAATGTGAGTTATGCAATCAAATCTTTAATCGCTGTTTTCTCAATGTTCATATTTTCAGCATTTTTCTTCCTGTAAAATGCTCCTTGCGATGCAGTTTTTGTACTACATTAATGAAATTTCCTACACAGGTTCAGAATGTCATGAGGAATGGAAATTGCCCTAGGTTTTATTGTGAAATGCATATAAGCATATATTTTTAATTTTCAAACACAAAACTTACAGTTTTTTAGACAAAAGAATATTTGTAAATTAAAAAATTTTTGTGACCTAAACTAAACGAGACACAGAAAAACCCAGAGCAATTTAAAAAAGTATGTGTATTATCAACATAGGGTTAAAATATTAGACCAAGATTCAAAATATTTTGTCGCAAGGGACTTTTTTAGTGATGTAACAAAAAACATACAACATTTATCATAATTTCTAAACTGCTGGAGAAAAATGGTTTAAATTTAGGTTGCAACATGATTACAATACACTACACCTATGGTGTAAATTTGAAAAAGCTAGCATTATTAGTTCAGAATTTGAAAATCTCAGTCATACATACCCTTAAACCAGCAAATAGTAGGTATCAGTAATAAAATCACATATCACACACCAGACATCACCAAACTGCAGCATACAACAAGTTGGATATTAGTACAAAAGTGAATCGAGAATATATTGACACATTGCTTCACTCACACTGTTTATTCACAGGACATGTTTCAAGAGCTCTTGCTCCTATCCTCAGCTTATACTCGACTAGTGCAAGTTGCAGTGGTTTCCTCTTTCTCCGTGTTGTCAATAGATGGCGTGGTACTTGTCAAAGATGTCCGGTGGTGGAGTTTCAAAATTCATTACTCTGACGATTTTTGTTAATGAAGATTTTTTCCCATACGGAAAGGTCTATGGGGTGATTAACGTATTTTATTAGAGATGTTTCCAAGTTGATGTCATGTCTAGTATTCAAAAAACGAAAAGCTACTGCTGATTTTTCTGTTTCACCATTTTTAATGTTTCTTATATGTTCTTTAGTTCTGATTTTAATATTTCTTTTTGTTTTTCCTATATAAATTTTAGGGCAAGTTTCACATTTGGTCTCATAGATTCCTGGTTTTTCTTTGGTAGTGATAGAATTTTTCGGAGGGCCTTTTAACAAATTTCTGATATTAAACCTATTTTGAGGTGCAAGAGTTATGTTGTGTTTTGAGAAGATGTTTTGGAATTTGTTATAGGCTGATGGGTGGAAGGTGAATTTTTTAAAAAGTTTTTTTCTCTTTTTCTCCTGTAGGTTCTAGGGTGGTGGTTTATTTTATTTTCTTAGCTTTGTTGAGTCTGTTAACTGCTTTGTCTACTAAATTTGGGTTGAAACCGCTGGATATAGCTACTTTTTCATGTGTAGGTATTCTTCTTGATAATCTTCTCTGTTTAGTGGAAAGTTGATCATCCGAAAGATTAAACTGTTGAAAATGGCATGTTGGTGTTGTTTTGGGTTGAAACTGTTGTTCTTGATGTAATTATCTGTGTGTGTCGGTTTCCTGTAAATACCAAAGGTGAGTTTGTTGTTCTTTTTTTTTTCTTCTTCTTCTTCATCAACAAAAAAATCTTCATAGAGTCATGAATTTTGAAACTTCACCACCGGACATCTTTGACAAGTACATCAAGCCATCTATTGACAATACGGAGAAAGAGGAAACCACTACAACTTGCACTAGTCGAGTATCAGCTGATGATAGGAGCAAGAGCTCTTGAAACATGTCCTGTGAATAAACAGTGTGAGTGAAGCAATATGTCAATATATTCTCGACTCACTTTTGTACTAATTTGTGCTTCACTGTCCCTACGCTTCTTCCAAGTTTATACTTTAAGCTGGATATTTTCGCTTTTCATAGTTGCTCTTTTGCCCTCACAACTAAGTTATATGTAGAGAAAAATCTCTCACTGTCAGCGTTTGACATCGGCAACCAAAGACATTGAAAGGACTTTTCACAGAAATTGCGGTAAGAATCAGCTCTTGTCTTCAATGTCAAGTGCTGTTACTACATCTAATCTGTTATTGTTACCATCATGGCTTTGCTGTTCAACAATGTCACAAAGCTCTTCGTAATAAAGAAACAAATCAGAATCACAAGTAATACCACTGGATTTAAATGCATTTAGTTGTTTTAATTCTGCCATTACATCATCTGTACCTAACTTAGTAACTAGCCTAGAAGCTTCAAAGAAATGATCTAAAGTTTTAGGTAATTAATGGAAATTAATCATTTCTCCACACTGACCGTACATAGACTAAGGATTTTTATACACGGCTAGTGTAGAGAAATGATTAATTTCCATCAATTAACTAAAATAATAAGAGTTAAATAATGCAGCATGGGACTCAGGTGCTTACGATAGCAAGTCGCCACAAACGGTTTACCTCGGATGCGAGAGCCCCTAGAGCTCTACCAGGGAAATATACGAGTCAAATGGAGAATTTAATAATAAATAATGACGGCACGTTGCCCATGGTAGCTCAAGAGTTAGAGCGGCTAGACAGAAACCAGGAGATCCGTGGTTCAAGTCCCAGCCATGGCATTGCATTTTTAATGTTGGCTTTATCCATTAAATTAGTAAATTGGATATTATAAGTATTACATTTTTTTATGGATAGTGTCATCATGAAAAATTCAATGCCATGGCTGGGATATGAACCACGGATCTCCTGGTTTTCATCCAGTCGCTGCAACCCATTGAGCTACCAAAAACCTTAGCCTTTATATGGCTAGTGTAAAGAAATGATTAATTTCCATCAATTAACTAAAGTTACATATTTTGATTGCTGTTTGCTATTTATTTCCCATGATTTACCTATTCATACATTACTTCCGAATGAGACGGTTGTGGTGACTAATCTTAGAATTTCAAATACACACATTATATATTTAATGCAAGTATCAGAATGGCATGTTATTATTTATTACAATCAAAGCATCTGGTTTTGCAAACATAGTCTCAAATTCATGTTCACCAAAGGAAGTGTAGAGGCGTGTGTAACAGGACGTAGAATATCTTCTATTGTTGGAGTAAGTAGATCTTTGTCTAATGTTGAATTGCGAATGTACCAAGGTGCATTCAGTATTAGGCGCAGAACCCGATTTTTTAAAGTCCGTATTCTGTTGATTTGCGTTTTGGATGCTGAATCCCAAATTGAATAACCATATACCCAAATAGATCTGATTAACGATGAGTAGAGAAGTATATAGTTAATACATCATCAGTTAATTTTGCCATAATATAGTTTAATTTAGATAGTCATACGACAGCAAAATTTTAGATTCTCTTCTACTGTTTCTCTAATACTGGGATCCATGATATGATCTGCAACTACACTTACTCTGTTTCCAAAGTGACCATTCACATCAACTAACTCTAACAACTGTTACATAACAACTGAGCGTCCAAAATGGCTGAAACTTAGGTGAGTAACTGTCAACATCTGAACAGCCTAATTCACTAGCTTATATTTACGAGCGCTGCCATCGCTCGGAAACTTTTCAGATCACCCTTGTATTTTTAAACTCTAATCGGTGATAGTACAAGCATTTTATCTTCACCAGACAAGAAGATCCACTTCTTTATATTGGCTCCTAATTTGTGGACACGATATAAGCTGTCTAAATGACAAAATGATGAATGATTACTAGGGCTACTGAATAAAGAATGATAACCTTTTTTTGACAACGTACCTTTATTCATCCTCATAATTTTGAGGAAACTTCTCAAAATAGTCTCCCCTGAATGCGATTCACTTGTCCCAGTGTTTCTGTTAGTCTTCAAAGACATGCTGAAAACATTTTTTGAGAGATTCTTCAAAATCGACTCCGCAGCCTTCACCACTGCTTCTGATGATCGATAATACCTCCCGCGAAGTCGTTTCTTCAAGTTAGGGAACAGGAAAAAGTCATATGGGGCTAAATCCGGACTATAGGGAGGGTGAGCGATGCACTTCACGTCAATTTTTGCAAGATATTCAGCAACATTGGCAATATGCGGTCACGCATTATCGTGGTGCAGCTTCCAGCCTGCTTCACGGAAATGTGTTTTTTTGCGCCTCATATGAACTTGCAATGTTTTCAGGATAACCCTGTATTACTGTGCAGTTACTGATGCGTGTGCAGGTACAACATGCTGATAAACCATTCCATGAATATCAAAGAATGAGGTGACCATAAATTTCGCAGCAGGAGCAAGCAATTTTGCTTTTTTTGGGGGGTTGGTGATGAAGGAGATTTCCACACTGGGCTTTGCTGTTTGCTCTCAGGATCAAAATGATCTAACCAAATTTCATCAGTGGTGATTACGTTTGAAAGAGGCTCCGTATCTTCCTCTAACATCAACTTTAACTGCATGCAGACCTGCATGCGAATGTCCTTTTGTTCGGGAATCAGTCTTGGAAGCCATCGCGCACACACACGTCACAAGTGTAATGTTTCTGTCACCAACATGTGGGTGGCCCCCAATGAAATGTTCAGTATTTCAGAAAGTGATCTTAAGGTAACTCGTCGATCCTCTCTCACAATGGCCGCAGCAGCGTTGATGTTTTCTTCCGTAGGAGGAATAACTAGAGTACGGAGTCCACCTTCCTATGAAATTGATTGTCTCCCCTCTTTAAACATTTTAAACCACCTTCGAGCTGTGCTGTAGGGAAGATCAGACTTTCTATAGGCCTTCTGTATCATTGTGTGGGCGTCAACTGAAGATTTGTTGAGACGAAAGCAGAATTTCAAAGCCGCATATTGTTCTTCGCGTGTTAGCTCCATTGCAGCGGTAGGCGATACTGAACATCTCTGAACTTGCCTGGTTCTCACAGGCGGGAACCAGGAGTATCAACAATGAAACTACTGCGGTGTGTTTATTTCACATTAAGCTAAGAGAAATAATGAGATTGAATTTTAGTTCGAAAAATTATGACCGTAAAAAATTAGGATTATTCTTTACTGAACAGTCCTCGTAATTGGATAAAGTAAGCTGTGTTAATTATAAGTGTAAAGTAAGTAAGCAAATCCCTATTTCAGCTAAAAAATTATAAGCATTTCTACTACAATTCCGGGCTCTAGTAATCATATATTTCGTACATATATTTGCCGTTAAAGGTTCATGAAAGACACAAAGTAGAGCCAACTTCCTGTCGAGGAACAGGATTCTATTTATTCGACAACTTGTGCCTTCTCCGAACCATACCTTAAAGCCAGCCAAAACTTCTAGAGTTCGCGCTCGCTCGGGGCATTTTCGCTACTGCCGGATGCGCCTTTCATATATTGCTCTGAAAAGCACTCGTAAAATCCCTTTTATACTTCACCTTGTGTGTATGTCAACGCCTTGCCTTGCCCAGAGGAGGATAGGATAAGATCGTATTAAGAACGAAAACTTGATGGCCAATTTTGTCGCTGCTTCCTTTTACACTTTGTTCATCCAGTAATTGAAGAGCGTGGCATTAAAAGGGGGAAGGAAGGATAAATGAAATTTTAATGGCGAATGAAAAATAACGATATACCTTGGACGGGTTTTACACACGCCACTGACAGTTTTATGCCCCTCCTTTATTGCGGATTTTATTAAAGCGAATGTTTTAGTCGAATCAAATTAATAATTGAAACAAAATATTGCACGAGAAAAAAATGCCAGCGCAAACTGCTGTGGCCGCGCGAGATGGCGCTAAGATTTGAGACACGCATCCGAGAGTTCAAGGACTCGATTCAGGTCAGGACCTGCCACATTATCTTTAGCTTTGTTGTAGTTTTCGTGGTTTTTAACTTAGAGTTTAAAAATTACGCGAAAGTTATTCACAATGAAAACTTCTTTTGAAAATTCAAGTAATAGGTAAGAGGCATGTTTTTTTAAGTTAGCGCCGTTTTAGAATTAAAAAAAGACGTGCATAGATTTCGCAATAATTTTATTTTTACATGAAAGTCTGTACCTTAATCTACTTTTCTACACAATTTCCGTGAACATTGAGGCATATGTGATAACGTAGCACCAGTTTTTGAATACCCTTTTCATAAAGTTCTGCCGCCTGACGTGTTAACCACTGTATCACAACTGTTTTGACATCGTTATCGTCTTCAAGACGCTGACCACGCAGATGTTTCTTCAAGTGCAGGAACAAATGGTAGTCGCTGGACGTCAGATCAGGGCTGTATGGAGGATGATCTAGAGTTTCCCATTGAAAAGATTTGATGAGATCTTTGGTCCGATTAGCCACATGTGGACGGGCATTGTCATGCAGCAAAACGATACCCATACTCAACTTGCCACGTCTTTTGTTCTGGATTGCACGGCGCAGATTGTTCAATGTCTCACAGTAAGACGCTGCATTGATTGTCTCATTGCGAGGCAGAAACTCTACTAGCAATACACATTTTCTGTCCCAAAAAACTGTGCACATAATTTTCCGGGCAGAAATTGTTTGCTTAAAGTTAACGTTTGTGGGTGATGATGAATGTCACCATTCCATGGATTGTTGTTTCGATTCTGGTGTGACGTAGGCCACCCATGTTTCGTCACCAGTAACAATTTCGTCTAAAAAATCTTCACCTTCATTGTGGTACCGCTCAAGGAAAGTCAATGCACTGCCTAAACGTTGGGTTTTGTGCAAATCCGTCAACATTTTCGGAACCCAACGTGAACACAATTTCCGGTACTTCAAGTTCTCGGTCACAATGAGATACAAAACACTACGAGAATATTGAGGAAAATAGTCGCACAATGATGAAATTGTAAAGCGTCTGTTTTCTCTCAACTTTTCGTCCACTTTCTGCACCAAATCTTCAGTAACGACCGAAGGACGCAAACGCCGTTTTTCATCATGCGCATTTGTGCAAAACACAAACATTACTACGAGGGCTATCCAGAAAGTAGATTACGTTTTGGAATAAAAAGTAAACAAAGTATAGGAAACAAATTTTATTATATACAGATGAAAGCCACACTCAAATACTACTTTTCGACATAGTCACCATTCAAATTAAGGCATTTATCGTAGCGATGTACGAGCTTGGAAATTCCTTCGTCGAAAAATTCGGCCGCCTGCGCCTTCAACCACTTCGTTACCTCTTCTTGCAGCCTCTTTCCAGCCTCTTTCGTAGTGCCTCTTTCCAGGAAGTCCACCAAAATCACACCTTTTCTGTCCCAAAAAACAGTCGCCATCATCTTCCTTGCCGACATTGTTTGCATGCATTTCTTGGGTTTTTGGGGAGAACTTGTGTGCCCCCACTGCATTGATTGCAATTTAGTTTCACAGTTCACGTGTTTCACCCATGTTTCGTCATCAGTAACGATGCGATCGAGTAAAGAGTCACCATCCTTATGGTAAACGTCCAAAAAGTTCAACGCTGCAGCCATTCGCTGATTTTTGTGGTCCTGTCAAGATTTTTGGAATCCATCTTGCACAAAACTTGTGGTAACCAAGCTTTTCGCTGATGATTTCGTGCAAAAAACTTCGCGAAATTTGTGGAAAACTCAAAGAAAGTTCCGTTATTGTGAACCTTCGATTTTCACGGACTTTAGCATCGACTTTTTCGACAAGTTCGGCAGTCACTATGCTGGGTCTCCCACTTCGATCTTCGTCGTGAACATTGGTTCGGCCATTTTTAAATCTGATGACCCACTGACGCACTCCACCTTCAGTGATAATGTTTTCCCCATACACTTCACAAAGCTGCCGATAGATTTCTATCGGTTTACAGTTTTTTGCAGTCAGAAACCTTATTACTGCACGCACCTCGCAGCTCGCGGGATTTTCAATTAACGCAGACATTTCAAACCGTCACAGTATCTGAACGGAGCACAGCACGAACCTCTCACTAGCACGGCTAGATGCCGACTGAGCTGCGCAACGCTCTGACCCCAAGATGGCCGCGCTAGCCCCGCCCCTAGCGGATATAGACGAAAACGTAATCTACTTTCTGGATAGCCCTCGTATTTGCATTCAGTGCTTGCATCCAGTGCTTTGTTTACATGGTGCCACATATTGTAAGAAATTACCTTCATACCAACACACAAAATTCCAACAGAAGCTTTGCCCCCTAATTTCAAATGTATTACATTCAGTCGAACTCAAATGACAGAATTCTGTAAATCCAAGGGCCGGAAGCACGTACACATGGGCATTTAAACTGTCATGTGAGGGTATTTTAATGCCTGAAACTCATAAATTTAGTTGAATTATTATAATATAAGTTAAAAGCTACGGGGGCTGTTCAGTAAAGAAACATCACATTTTTTTGACAACGCACCTTTACTCATCCTCATAATTGTGATAGTCCTTCTCAAAATGGTTTCCCCTGAATGCGATGCACTTGTCCCAGCGTTTCTGCCAGTCTTCAAAGACATGCTGGAAACCATTATATGAGATATCCTTCAAAATTAGCTCCGCAACCTTCACCACTGTTTCTGATGATAAATAATGCCTCCCACGAAGGCGTTTGTTCAAGTTAGGGAATAGAAAATAGTCACATGCGGCTAAATCCGGACTATAGGGAGGGTAAGGGATTGCACGTCACGTTTATTTTTGCAAGATATTTAGCAACAACATTGGCATTATGCGGCCGCGCATTTTCGTGGTGCAGCATCAAGCCTGATTCACCGCAGTGTGGTGTTTTGCGCCTGATATGGACTTGCAATGTTTTCAGGACATCCCTGTAGTATTGTCCAGTTACTGATGTGTGTGCAGGTACAACATACTGATAAACCATTCCATGAATATCAAAGAATGAGTTGACCATAACTTTCCCAGCAGAAGCAACCACTTTTGCCTTTTTATGGCGCTGGTGATGAAGGAGATTTCGACACTGAGCTTTGCTGTTTGCCCTCAGGATCAAAATGAAGTAGCCAAGGTTCATCAGCAGTGATTCCGTTTGAAAGAAACTCCGGATCTTCCTCTAACATCAACTTTAACTGCATGCGAATGTCTTTTTGTTCGGAAATCAGCAGTCTTGGAACCCACCGCGCACAAACACGTCTCATGTGTAATGTTTCTGTCACTTACGTGTGGGTGGTACGCAATGAAATGTTCAGTATTTCAGAAAGTGATCGTAAGGTAATTCTTCGATCTTCTCTCACAATGGTAGCAGCAGTGTTGATGTTTCCTTCCGTAAGAGCAGTAACTGGTGCACCGGGTCCACCTTCCTTTAAAATTGATTCTCTTCCCTCTTTAAACATTTTAAAGCACCTTCTAGCTGTGCTGTAGGGAAGAACAGACTCTCCATAGGCCTCTTGTAACATTGTATAGACCTCAACTGCAGATTTGTTGACAGGAAAGCAGAATTTCAAAGCTGCATATTGTTCCTCGCGTGTTACCTTTATTGCAGCGGTAGGCGATACTGAACATGTCTGAACTTGCCTGGTTCTCATAGGCGGTAACCAGGAATGCCAACAATGAAACTACTACGGCGTGTTTGTTTCACTTTAAGCTACCAGAATATAATAAGTCTGAATTTTAGTGCGAAAAATTATGACCGTAAAAAAATTAAAACGTTCTTTATTGAACAGCCCTCGTATTTTATTAGTTCAAAAAGAAAACAAAAAAAAAATCCACATTTTTAGACAACTTCGCTGCTGAATTCCCTGCAACATAAATAATTTCTTTATATTCAGAGTAACTGCAGATATGTGTATCTTTCGAAACGCACCCTATGACGTGTTACACTCCTGGTTACGGATGTTTTGAAACAGAATGATAACGGCAGTTGGGGCTGTACAGAGAGCCAGGACCCATGTGGATTATGGAGAAGAATGATTGGGAGCATATGTTTGTACCTTGGAGGCATGGATATCGCTGCGATGACTGATGGGAATACGGAGGGGTGGGTGACTTGCAAACAACTATGCCTCATTGGTTGCGGGTCTCACGTCTCACCGCACAAGCTGGAGGTTGTGGTCGATATTCGCTCCTGAAAATACCAAGTGCTCATATGTGATCTGAATACCACACGCAAGGAAAAAAAAATCCCGTTCAACAACACTGATCCAGCTTTGTGGCTCTTTTGTTTATAATAAAACAATGGGTACATATCAAAGTTAGAATTCTGTTGAATTGTGTGTATTACATTTACTAGGCGTGTCCTTAAAATGTCTCCAATTTTATTTAATATAGGAAACATGTTTACTGTCAATAAATGTTACATTGATTGAAATGCAGAACTTACAGCTATTTTTCAACGTAATCATCATTGCAAACGATGCACTTTTCCGTGTGATGTGGCAGTTTTTGTATACCCTTGTAATAGCACTCTCCCGCCAAATTGCGCAGGTAGCACTCAACCTCGT
Source organism: Mantis religiosa (assembly GCA_030765055.1). Classification (NCBI taxonomy): domain Eukaryota; kingdom Metazoa; phylum Arthropoda; class Insecta; order Mantodea; family Mantidae; genus Mantis; species Mantis religiosa. The sequence continues at coordinate 114,783 of JAUKNK010000264.1, forward strand.
TTTTCAAATCATCGTCGGTCTGGAAATGTGTTCCAACCAGGTGTGACTTCAACTCAGGAAACAAATGATAATCACTACGGTCTGTGAGGTTTAAGTTGGCGTATTCTCTATTATCCTTGTCTATGACAGAATACTGTCCTTGTCTAGCACACGTGGGCGGGTCAGCAACCCTGCTTTGTCGTGATTCGTGGAATGTAGACGCTCACAACCCCCATTCCGTTGTGTGTTGTTTGAAGGTTGTCAGTGACGTATGAGCTATAGAACTGTGAATTTATTGTTTTGTGGATTTACACGTTACACAAAATGTTTTCAGTGTTGCAACATATGGATATAATGACGAATTATTTTCTTGTAGTTTTGGTTGTGTTTGTGGTGTTTCAAGTTGCATCCCGAGGGAAAGTTGTAAAATCAGATTCTAGGGAAATTGTAGTTAAAGTTCATGGTTTCTTCAGTGATGAATGTGATGCTTTGAAATGTGAAAAGCCGACTATATCAGTGACAAGTATTGTTGAGAGAACTGCTGCTGCTACAGGTATTTGTTCTCGTTCTGTCCAACGAATTTTAAAAGAAACAAATGCATAAGCTAGCGGCGGTAGACTGCAAACACAGGCAAACAATCTATTCGCTGTATCTTACGGACTTTCTGCCTAGTTTGCTGGACATATATGAGGCTTTAAGAGCTAAAGACTTAGTTAAAGGAAGCGTGTGGTCCTTAAGAAAAATTCTTAAAAGGATTAATTTGAGTTACAGTAAACATTCGCAAGGAAGACGCTTTTTAATGGAACGAATGGATATTGTTTCTTAAAGATTTAAACTCCTAAGACGAATGAAAGAACCGAGATCTACAGGTAGGCCTATAGTGTACCTTGACGAAACGTGGGTAAATATAAGCCACACGAGAAATGCGGTGTAGAAGTGTTTCGCCGATGAAAATGAAAGTGATTTCCCTCTTAAAACACCAATCGGCTAAGGACAGCGATGTATAGTTGTACTTGCTGGATGTTCAACAGGATTTATTCCTAATGCCTTGCTAACTTTTAAGTCAAATTCAACCAAAGACTACCATGAAGAAATGGATAGTAACATTTTCAAGGATTGGTTTGTTAATCAATTACTACCTAACATCCCGTCTAATAATGTCATCATTATGGACAATGCCCCTTATCATTCCTAGAAATTAATAAAGCAGCCACTTCATCTTCACTCAAATTCCATATGCAGGAATGGCTTCATAATAGGAATACTGAATTTGATCCACGAGCAACAAAACCAGTGCTATACGAATTAATTAAACTGAAAAAATATAATTTCAAAGTGTATGAAATAGATAGTCTCGCAGAGGTACACGGTCATACCGTAGTACGATTGATACCTTATCATTGCGATTTTAATGCTATAGAACTTATAGGTAGGTACTAACGCTGGACTTTAAACGGGATGGGTGAGGATGTCCCATCCAAACTGGGCTAGGAGATCAGTCGTTGCATGTGCAGTATGGGGACGAGCGTTGTCGTGATGAAAAGTCACTCACTTCGTCAGCATTCCACTCCTTCGACTTTGAATGGTAGGTCGCAATTTTTTTAAAGTCCCACAATAGCTACCGTCATTTATGGTTGTGCCGGTAGGCATAAACACGCACAACAACACACCATTTCTGTCCCAGAACACACTGGTCATCACTTTGCCCGCAGAAAATGTCTGTTTGAACTTTCTCGGTTTCGGCGAATTCGAATGCCGCCACAGACAGAGAACGTTCTTTAGTTTCTGGTGTTGTGTAGTGCACCGAGGTTTCATCGCCAGTGGCAACTGAATCCAATAGTTCCTCACCCTGTTCTGCATAGCGCTCCAGGAATGGGTGAGGCCGCTTCAACACGTTGCCGTTTATGGTCTTGGGTGGGCATTCTGAGGACCCACATCACACATACCTTGCTATAATGCAAATGTTCGGTCAAAATCTTGTCAATCGTAGTCATACTGACTTCAGGGATAAGTTCGCACAGCTCGCGAACTGTCATACGCCGATCTTTAAGCGTTACTTGCTCCACGTTTGCAATTGTTTGAACTGAAATCGAAGGCCGACCAGAACGCTCTTCATCATAGACGTGTGTACGTTCGCCCATAGACTTAGCATAACTGATGATGAATTTTAGAGGGGTTAGTGCCCTTGGCCCTCAAAAAACGGATCACTGTACGTAACTCACACTTGCTGGTGGAAGTGGTAGGAAGCTCCAACGCAAACGGCTGCCCAGCCAAGACTAATGGTTACAACGAGTTCGTTGTGGTGGGGATTTGAAGGGGTGAAACCAAGCTACACGCCAGTGTTGCCGGATCTCGCGTATTAGCATACCTCGAGGCTCCAGCACCTTTGAGACGTTATTTTACGGACACGTCTCCTACGAGCTGTGAGTTTTTCTTTTCTATTTTCTAGTAGATTACGTCGTTCAACGTTAAGTCATAAGCACGATAAATGCAAGGGTGAAATTATGCTCAAATTAGCCTATCGTCCATTGAACTTATTGTTATCCGACATTCGTCTTTCCGGATAAGGGAGAACCCCGGGAAAAACCTTATCCAAGTAATTCACCGTGACCGGGATTCGAATTCGCGACGTCTTGAACGTGAGCTAGACACGCTACCATTTACACTACCAAGACGTGCATCTGGGATTTATTTAGGAAATTAAAACGCTAAGCACTTTCACCAAAATACTACTTTTGCAAAATTTCATTAACTGGAACTGCCTCTTTAATTTAATGCATAATGTAATATTAACTAGTATTTCAAATGGAAGTTATTTTGGGGCACGTTGCTGCACCTTTTGAAGAAGAATTTCGGATGGAGTGAAGTTCCAGTTTAAGATGATAGCTCTTGTAGGATTTCTAAAGAAATTGCTAATTTATGATTATAAATTTTGTTGTTCAAATTTTTCCTCATCGAAATATGAGTTTCCCTCTCTTGTGGCTGTGATTTAGAATTAAGTGAATTCCTTGGATGAATTTAAATTAGATTCTTCATTCAGCTACTCTTTACATTGTCGCCAGGCCATTGTTGATCAAGGCGGCAAGGCATTCAAAGGGATGCGCGGTGTAGTGTGTAGATACAAGCTCGCCGAAACGGCAGAGGGAAGGACACGGATTTCTCGAGAGTTCGCCTTTGCTCTAGCTGGATCTCGATTGTTTGAAAAATTTCTGGAATGTTAGTAACCTATAAAAAGGCAGCGCGCACGCCAAATGGGGGTTATACAGTAATTGAACGCGTGCGTGTAAACAGCTGTGTTTGTTGATCTTGTATTTTGTACTGTGTACGTGTACGAAGCGTATTTCTACGGAAATAAAGTGCAATTTTTTGTGTTTGTAACCTGGACTTTTGATTTCACGAACCCACAAAGTCACAATATAGTGTGATCCACATAAACTTCAACCATTTCAATAAGCCATAACCTTTGAACAAATAATAGGACATACGTACAACTTTGGGAGAGTATAATACACAATTGGGAAATTGTATTACACTATTTACATCTCAGAGAAAATGTTGGGAGTGTCCGTCACCAGCATCTATACATGTTTGCACTCTGAAGTTTTACGGAGATGATATCGAATTGAGAACAGGCTATTTCCAGCAAGATGGAGTAACGTGTCATACATCTAATGACACCATGGAACTTGTAACTAGTTTCTTTGATAATCGAATAATCTCAAAAGATCTGTGTTCTTCACATCCCCCGACCTAACCTCACCTAACCTCAAAAATTCGCTTTTTCTTGTTGGGGTTTCTAAAAATAGAGTGTACAGGAATAGACCACGGCCAATTTATGTTCTCTTCTTCTTTCTCTAACTCCTTTGTGCTGTTAAGCGTGGCGTACAAGCCTCTTCTACCCATTTCCTCCACTTTTCTCGGTCCATCATCATTCTCTTAATTTCTGTCATCGTTTTCTCTCTATCCATCCCCAACTTCTCAATGTATTCCTGATACAACATGCGTGGCCTTCCCCTAATTCTTTTACCTTCTGGTCTTTCTTCTAATTATTGTTTGGGACATGCGGAGTACATGTCCATACCATTTAAGTTGTCTTGTTTCCAATATTTCTTTAACGGAGTGTGTACCCAACTCTTCCCTTATTGTTACATTTCTAATCATATCTCTTCTTGTCTTCCCCACAGCTCGTCTTAAATATCTAGTTTCCATAGCTGTTATTTTGCTTTCTGGTTTCTGTAGCAGAGTCCAACTCTCTGCTCCATATAATAGAATTGGTAGTATTATTGTTTTAAATAGTATAATTTTTGTATCTTTTGTTATTTCCTTTTTTTCCCACAATAGTATTATTAATCTGATAGTAGACCGAATTGGCCTTTCTTATTCTGTTTAAAATTTCCTGCTCTATTTTTCCATTCTTATTTATAATTGTACCCAGGTATTCATAACTGTCTACCTGTTCTAAGATTTCATCATTAATTTAATTTTAACTTCTCCATTCATTTAGCGCTAATTGTAAATTATTATTACTATTTGCTATTAATATGATGTCATCAGCATATATCAACGATTGTAATTGATGTTCTCAAGGAATCCATTGAGAACCAGAATAAGTAACATTGGCGAGGATACTCTCCCTAAAACTTTGTGTCCTATTATTCATTCAAAAGTTGTGGTTTATTGAAACGGTTCAGGTTTATATGGATCGCAATGTAATTATTTCAACTTCTTCGCCTAAAGTATCCATTTTGTTTGCTGAATTATAAAAAAGCACTTCTTGCATGTAGTTTTTCTCGCTCTTAGTGTTGCATATCACTTGTACTTGTAAACGTATTGTCACGGCAACAGGCATACAATTTTCGGCACAAATAAGAAAACAATCGACGGATAAATTTTAATGGTAATAATGAGCCTTACTAAGCAGTTAATGATAGCGTGTTTAGTGTAAACAAGCGCCGGTGGGCAGAGATAACTAGGCGCAGTTATCATCGACCTTGGAAGATTGTGTTGTGTGATGTAATGTTGTTACATGAGAATTGAGCAGTGTATTTCGACGAAAATAAAGGAGATTTTAATTTCTGCAATTCGGCCTTTTAATTCTACGAGCCCACAAAATCACAATTGGTGTCAGGAAGCGGAACGACCACAACATCACCGAGAAAATGGATTCATTGAAGATATTTAATACCTTTCTATCAGGTCGAAACTGATTACAATTTATTTGCTTCTTACTTATTTCATTTAAATTAATAAATAAGGGCGTGCTCATCCGGGTATGGGAATCACATGATGGGAGGACGCAGAGAGAATAGTTGGTACTTCCATGAAGTAAGGTCCCGAAAGTCTTGGAGGAAGTGCACGCCGGTACACCTGGGAGCAAACCGAACGATCGACAAACTCCGACAGCGCTACTACTGGCTGAAACTCCAAGCAGACGCTGAGAGATGGTGCCGTCAATGTCGTGTGTGTGGCGAGTCGTGTCCCCCAGAGTAGGAGCCGGAGTCGCATGCAGCAGTACAACGTCGGAGCGCCATTCGAAAGTATCGCCGTCGACATAGCTGGACCATTCCTCGTGTCCGACCGAGGCAACAAGTACCTGATGATGGTCGTGGACTACTACACCAAGTGTCCGGAGGTGTTGCCATTCCAAACCAGGAGGCGAAGACAATCACGGACTGCCTTCTGGAGCAAGGTTTCTGTCGATTTGGTGTGCCGTTAGAGCTCCACAGTGGCCAGGGCACCAATTTTGATGAAGGAGGCACTAGAAAGACTTGGGGTGGACAAGACCCGCACCACACCCCTACATCGGACGACATGGTCGAGAGATACATCAAGACCTTAGAAGAACACCTGAGGAAGGTTGTGGCCAGCGATCACCGAGACTGGAACATAAGGTACCAGTTCCAGCAAACATGGTAAGAACCGTACCGGGTGGTGAAGAAGATTAACGACGTGGTCTACCGCATCCCGAAAGTGCCCCGAGGGAAGATGTTGGTGGTACACCTGGATCGTCTGGAGCTGTTCGGAACGACCAGCCTTGAGGAGGGAGCAGTGTCACGGCTACAGGCATAAAAGTTTCGGCACAAATAAGAAAACAGTCGGCGGATAAAGTTTCATGGTAATAATGCGCCTTGCTAAGCAGTTAACGATTACGCGACTATTGTAAACAACCGCCGGTAAGCAGCATAACTGAGGTAAATTCCTCGCCGGCATAGATTAAGTTACGCCTCTAGAATGTGATAGAGTATTCTGATTACGTCATTAGATGTCTTGTTTTCCAGAAACATCTAGTGATTGACAGAACAGTCTGGTAATCATCAATGGGTGTATAAAAAGAAGCCATGGCTAGTGATGAGACAGTTATAAACAAGAGTGAGCAAACAGAGTTAGCTGTGTAACAATAGTGCTGTTGTAAAGAGAGCTGAACTGGACGCAGTTATCATCGACCTTGGAAGATTGTGTTGTTGTGTGATGTAATGTTGTTACGTGAGAATTGAGCAGTGTATTTCGACGAAAATAAAGGAGATTTTAATTTCTGCAATTCGGCCTTTTAATTCTATAGGCCCACAAAATCACAATTGGTGTCAGGAAGCGGGACGATCACAACATCACCGAGAAAATGGATTCGTTGAAGACAAGAGAGGGCGTGCTGTTCCGGGTATGGGAATTGCCTGATGGGAAGACGCAGAGAGAACAGTTGGTACTTCCATGAAGTAAGGTCCCGGAAGTATTGGAGGAAGTGCACGCTGGTACTTCAGGAGGGCACCTGGGAGCAAAGCATACGATCGACAAACTCCGACAGCTGGTCCCGGAAGTCTTGGAGGAAGTGCATGCCGGTACTTCAGGAGGACACCTGGGAACAAACCGAACGATCGACAAATTCCGACACTGCTACTACTGGCTGAGACTCCGAGCAGACGCTGAAAGATGGTGCCGTCAATGTCATGTGTGCGCGGCGAGTCGCGGCCCCCATACTAGAAGCCGGGGTCGCATGCAGCAGTACAGCGTCACAGCACCATTCGAAAGGCCCGCCGTCGACATAGCTGGACCATTCCCCGAGTCCGACTTAGGCAACACGTACCTGATGCTGGTCGTGGATTACTTCACCAAGTGTACGGAGGTGTTTGCCATTCCGAACCAGGAGGGGAAGACCATCACGGACTGCCTTGTGGAGCAAGTGTTCTGCCGATTTGGGGTGTCGTTAGAGCTCCACAGTGACTAGGGCACCAATTTTGAATACAACCTCATGAAGGAGGCACTAGAAAGACTTGGGGTGAACAGGACCCGCACCAGACCCCTGCATCGGACGACATGGTCGAGAGATACATCAAGACCTTAGAAGAACACCTGAGTAAGTTTGCAGCCAGCCATCAGCGATACTGAGACATAAAGGTGCCAGCTCCAGCAAGCATGGTAAGAACCGTACCGGGTGGTGAAGAGGATTAACAACGTGGTCTACCGCATCCAGGTGTCCCGAGGGAACATTTTGGTGGTACACCTGGATCGTCTGGCCCCCTACGATGGAGCTGTTCGGAGCGACCAGCCTTGAGGAGGCAGCAGTGTCACGGCAAAAGGCATAACAGTTTCGGCACAAATAAGAAAGCAGTCGGCGGATAAAGTTTCATGGGAATAATGAGCATAGCTCAGCAGTTAATGACAGTGCGGCGGTTGTAAACAAGCGCCGGTAAGCAGGATAACTGAGGTAAAGGCCTCAGAACAGTCTGGTAATCATGAATGGGTGTATAAAAAGAAGTCATGGCTAGTGATGAGACAGTTGTAAACAAGAGTGAGTAAGCACAGTTAGTTGTGTAACAAGAGTGTTGAACTGGACGCAGTTATCATCGGCCTTGGAAGATTGTGTTGTTGTGTGATGTAATGTTGTTACATGAGAATTAAACAGTGTATTTCGACGAAAATAAAGGAGATTTTAATTTCTGCAACTGGGCCTTTTAATGCTACGAACCCACAAAATCACGTTATTAATTAAATACCTTATTGGAAATGAGTATATTAATTTGTATATATCACCTCTTTACGTTATTTTTGCCAATCTTTAGGTCTCTTATAGGACCTCAACTTCATAGCTCTAGTAATTATTCTTCAAAGCTTTCACAAGCGATCCAGGCAAACCCCAAAAGTTCTTATGTGTCAAGAAGGCGGCCACGGGAGGTGAACCCATGGCCCACTGTATTCTAGCCACATACGTTGCCGCCTGAGATATCTCACTTCAATTAACTCATGATTTATTTAGTTTCTCTCTGAGTGTGGATGGAGCGCTGCGAGACAAAACTGTAAACTGACAGCTGGCTCAGCGGATGCTGAGAAGGAGCTCTCCTCCACCTCCTCGAGGAGAGAAGAGATTGCAACAAGGGGGTGTGATGAATCGGCTGCCTTGCCGTGCTACTAATAAATAAATAGGGTTTCTGTTACCCTTGTGAACAGTACAGTCGTGTTGCAATTGCCTTTTAATCATTGGGAATTCAATTTGGGAAGAGCGAAACGAGGCAGTGCTAGAAATTGGGTCCGTACGCTTTGTGAGGGGAAACGAAGATAGGGGCTGCTGGTTGGTTTCCGACTCGGCGTTCAAGGCGCGATAACTTGGCTTTTACCATTTTAATGGATGCTGTTTCCGCACTCACCCCACACCCACGTCGGTACAGGGAAATAATGAAGTCTTTTCTCACCTACATAACATTAATATTCGATGAAAACCTGACAAAAGAAACGAAGCTTCTCCAGCAACAAACGAACTGGTATACCATAATGATATATTTGAAAACTGAAGGCAATGTATCCCTAAAAATAATCAAATCTACAGAGTTCTTTTATCTTTTTACGATATAATCACAATATACGACATTATGTTAACAAGAAAACAAAGGAACTATCACAACTTCTTAATATATTATTACAGTACACCCAAGATAACCTAAGCGCTGGATTTACGGTATGATGCGGGCAGAGGGGAAGAAGCAAGAGCTAACCCTCTTTTGTTTTCGCAGTGTGGTCAACCTTGAAAAACACACTTCAGCAAAATAGCGTGTAAGATAAGCGACGATATGGCAAGTAACGTTGCATCCTCTGAAAACATTCCTTAGTTTTGGCCACACCAGCTCAATCGCATTCAGATCACAGTTATATGGAGGTAGACGAATAATAAAGTGTCCCCTTTCGAGAGCCATAACATCCACAAATGTTCATACAAATATAAATCACTTTCAAGTAAATGCTGATGTACCACACTCGTAACAAGGATAAACTGACAATTCGAGTGCACCAAAGGAGCCTTTATGAAGAAAGCTTTAACTACAAAGTGATAATGTTATATAATAAACTTCCAAATCATTTACACAAGCTGCATCATTAAAACACTTTAAGAATAAGGTTAAGAAATTTTTGCATGTACACTGTTTTTATACGGTTAATGTATTGTTAGAACTATAACCATGTAAATGAGCACTGGGAGCATAGTACATTCACAAACCTGTAATATTTATATTATGACATTTATCGTAGTAAATTAGTCTACACAAATACAACATGAAACCATAGAAAAGCTGCTTACTGTGTATATTGTATGTAATCAATTTGACTTTATGTATAAACTGTATTTATACATTTTGACGTGTCTCATAACATGTATATGTTGCCAAGGACGAACTAAAGTTCTAATTCTAACATACGATTGTTGTCAACTGGTTAGCTAATTAACCTCGAAATTGATTAAAACGAAATATGGCGGACATAATAAAGCTTAGCTAGATGTCAGTGTTAGCGTATTTTAAATTTCAAATTTGTCATATATGTTTACGGAGTTATACGAAACTTACCGAAAGGAGGACTTGGAACCCGATCGCTCCTCTTATGGCGCGCATATAGTACTTTGCTTCCTCTATACGTATAGACTCCAGTAAATATATATACTTTATTCCTTAATAACGCTGTAAAATTTCAGGATCCTATCTATGGCGCCAGTGTGTCAGAAGCTTTTCCCGCAGTTCTTTTAAATGCCAGTAAAATCTATTGACATGTATATGTTGCTTTTAAGCACCTTAAAATTCATCGTACCGGATTTGAACTCAGGTACTTGGACTAGTAGACCTTCGCCTAATTATCTAAGCCATCCAAATTTAAGGTTCAGTATTTATTGAAATATTGCCTTCTATTCTAACCAGTAAGTACAAACAAGTACGGGCCAGTAGTGTTATTGGCTCTCTGGCTCTTTACCTCTATTGTAGCCCTTATGCAACAATGACCTTATAAGCCCGCCTCGGTAGCGTGCTGGTACTATGTCTGCCTCACGTCAAGAGGTCCCGAGTTCGAATCTCGGTCAGGGTGAGTACTTTGATAAGTTTTTCCGGGGTTTTCCTTATCCTGAAAGACGAATGTCAGGTAACTCTAAGCTCTATGGTCCCTGGGCTCATTGAGCATCATGTCACCCATTCCATTCATCGTCTGGTATGACTTAACGTTGGAGGACGTAAATTACAGAAGAAAGAAAGAAAGAAAGAAAGAAAGAAAGAAAGAAAGAAAGAAAGAAAGAAAGAAGAAAGAAGAAAGAAAGAAAGAAAGAAAGAAAGAAAGAAAGAAAGAAAGAAAGAAAAGAAAGAAAGAAGAAGAAAGAAAGAAAGAAAGAAAGAAAGAAAGAAAGGAAAGAAGAGAAAGAAAGAAAGAAAGAAAGAAAGAAAGAAAGGAAAGAAAGAAAGAAAGAAAGAAAGAAAGAAAAGAAAGAAAGAAAGAAAGAAAGAAAGAAAGAAAGAAAGAAAGAGAAAGAAAGAAAGAAAGAAAGAAAAAAGAAGAAAGAAAGAAAGAAAGAAAGAAAGAAAGAAAGAAAGAAAGAAAGAAAGAAAAAAGAAGAAAGAAAGAAAGAAATAAAGAAAGAAAGAAAGAAAGAAAGAAAGAAAGAAAGAAAGAAAGAAAGAAAGAAGAAAGAAAGAAAAGAAAGAAAGAAAGAAAAGAAAGAAAGAAAGAGAAGAAAGAAAGAAAGAAAGAAAGAAGAAGAAAGAAGAAAGAAAGAAAGAAAAAAGAAAGAAAGAAAGAAAGAAAGAAAAGGGATCTTTTATTCCGTTGTGTCCTCCAGTTCTCTATCTCGTAACTTCCTCACACTTCTCATCCATTTCTCTTTGATTTATCTTCATGTTTCCCCACCTCCCTTATTCTTTTCTTTCCTTTCCACTTAAGCATTTTTTTATTTACTACGCCAGCCCCTTTATTATTCCAGTTCTTTTCCTATATTAATTTCCTCCAGTTTTCTATTTCTTTACATTCCACTACTTAATCTTCTACGCTTATTTTATTTCCACATATAATTCTCTCGTTGGTGAACCCTTTTTTCAATACGGCTGCTGTCCTTAATCAAGCTAAACACTCCCTGTCTTCCGTCACCTTCAGCTGCCGTGGTGCGAGCGCTGTGGACCCCCAGCACTCATGGTACCTCTGACGTTACTGAGGAACATCGCGTCGAATATTTGAGGCCCGACCAAATGAGAGTTGTTCGGATTGGGTTGGACTCGAGGTGGCAGTGGTTCACGATACCATGGGAGATCGGGTACGTCTGTTTGAGATGGGGTGAGGGAAGGCCTTACGTTTCCGGGTGATAGCCTGTAGAGCTAGTAGTCGGTGTGCTAGATCACCAGCGCCCCGACCGAGTGAATTGGTAGTCTTCCCGGATGGGTTGACGCGCGTAAGTGGCGTATCCCATCCCGTCCAGTTTAGGGGGGCTTATCTTCCAGATCTTGTCCTACGGGAAAAAACATCGAAGTGCGCCAGGTGCCCCGTTGGGGATAGTTTGGTAACTCCGGGTAAGAGAAAGGCCGGTTTTTACCGTCCGAGTAGATACTCTCGTTCATAAGTTGAATTGTCAACTTTGCGGCCGCCTGGGATAGAACTCCGGCTGCCTTGGTGAGAGGCGAGCAGTCCAAGCACTCTTCCACGGCGTGACCTACATATGTATCCACTAGTTACATATAGGATAATTTAAAATAATCGGAACAATTACAAATAGCACTGGGGTTACAATCTTAGAGGTAACCGGAACTTAAGCTTTACTTTGAGCAAAACATGTTTAAATTAAAATATTAACTGATTCTCCACATACAAGAGTACTCCTTTATTCCACCACAACATGTATTCCATCTTTATGTTTCAATTCACAATACAAGTAAATTATTCTATAAATATACTGCTTTAAATTTCCTATTTCTGCAAACACGAGGATATCGCCTCACCCCTTTGACGTATATACAGACATCTCACATACTATACCACTCGCATAAGTTAAAGGCATATGAACACTGGCCAATGCTCAAGCAGACCGTTGTAGCCAAGTGTAGTACGTGTACCTGCAGAGGTTCTGTACATAAGAGCAGTTTTACCCAACAGCAAAGTTTCTGCCTATTTTTCCCGTAATTAAACAAAACATTAAATGTTCCTAAAACATTAAGATCTTACCTTGCCACACGTCACAGCAGTAGAACAGCAAGTACGGTTTACAATCCAGTAACTCGCTTTCCGATTTCATGGATCTTTCCCGGAGATTGAAACACAGCTACGCTCACTTTTTCTAAGGATGAAACTGCTTCACTACAAATTCGTGACACTGTGTGTACACTACCTACACCACAAGGTTACAGAGTTAATTGCTGGGGTTTTTGAAAAATCTACAATTGACCTGTATCTTGAATTGGAGAGCTTTCGTAAAACCTTGTTCATATTAAATATAATTTTTCTGCCCTGAGAATGAATCTCTTCACGTTTATTGATCGAAAAATCACTTGTCCTAGCTTCAAGGGACATGTTCACGCACTCGGATCACATACACTGGAAAAATACATGTGTATAACAATAATTTAATGTAATATTAACAATATTTCAGCTCGAGTTCAACACACGACTTAACGATGACATTCACTTTAACAAAACAACACATCTCTACTCTAAAAACGAACTGAAAATTAACTCTGTTTCAAACTGCGTGTCTTCTGTTTTAATAGTAGATGCATTATTTATTTATGCTTGAGATAAATGTTATGAGGAAAGAATGATGTTGTTTTTCAGGCTTATCTGTGTTGAATGGATGGATGTTGGGTAGCCATAACCACGTAAAGATAAAACGTGCATCGCTCGTGTTCTAAGTATCGTACAGACAGGATTTTTGAACGGTTATGATCAGAAAGTAAAATTCTTTCTTGTTATAAGATTGGCATCTGTCATTTTTAAAACATTTATCCGAGCGTGATTAATTAATATAAAGTTCTCGGTTCAGTCGCGTGAGATGCGTGTACCACATTCGGCAGCGCTGGTAGGAGGTAATATTTTCTTTGCCGATGTTTAGCTAATATCTGTTCTAAGCTTTTGATAATAATTTAAAACATTATCTCTTTGCCGTGATACTAGATATTTTGAGTAACTAAATTTGTGACTGTGACAGTAACTTTGAGTAATTGAATTGGTGTTTGTGACCGTTCGCTACTGTTTTATCCTTAGTTAGCCTTTATGGCTCTTAACCCCTCTTAAGAAAGTGGGGTTGTTATGTGTTGTATTTCTTATTTATTTTACTGAAAGCTGTGGATGAGGGATGGAGATCGCATTTATCTTTAATAGCATTAAGAATTGTTATAGTTGTGTCATTTTTGGTGACCCAGTTCACTTGTGTTTGATAGCCAATAATTCCGCTTACATGTTAAAGTATAAGAGCAGACCTTTGCAATTGAATGGATGTCATGGTTAATGGATATAACAGCTCCGCAGTAACGTGGGAGGCTGTCATTCGGATGCCATGGATTCGACTCCCTTCGACCGTCCACCCTAACTTTGAATTATTCGTAGGTTTCCTGGTCGGCAGATGGAGTAGTTTCTCATATTGTATGATTTCCTTTGTCTCATTTATTTTCATTCCGTTTCATTCTAGATTCCGTGATGTACGACGGTGCAGGACAGATCGTAAAAGAAAAATGGGCAAGAGATGTAAAGAATATAACAAATGAAGATGGGGGGAAGGGGCTAATTGAGTAACAAGGAGGTATAGAGGTTAAGAGCTACCTGACAGAGCAGAAGACCAGGGTGTCATGTAAGCCAAGGGAGCAACAAATTAAAGACAAATAAATGTAGCCTAAATTTGTAAATTGTAAAATGTTATTATGAACAGTAAAATGTAATGTTGAAGAAATGTAAAGAATATAAGAATAAATACAAAGAATATAATATAATATAAGAAATATAAGAAAGGAAGATGAGGGGGAAGAAATGGGCTAATTAAGTAACAAAGAGACATGGAGGTTAAGAGCTACCTGACAGAGCAGAAGACCAGGGTGTCATGTAAGACAAGGTAGCAACAAGGTAAAGACAAATAAATGTAAATAATATAATATAAGAAATACAAGAAGGAAGATCAGGGGAGGAAAGGCAATAATTAAGTAACAAGGAGGTATGGAGGTTAAGAGCTACCTGACATAGGAGAAGACCAGGGTGTCATGCAAGACAAGCTAGCAACAAGGTAAAGACAAACAAATGTCAATAATATAATATAAGAAATATAAGAAAGTAAGATGAGGGGAGGAAAGGGACTAATTAAGTAAAAAGGAGGTATGGAGGTTAAGAGCTACCTGACAGAGCAGAAGACCAGGGTGTCATGCAAGACAACCTAGCAACAAGGTAAAGACAAACAAATGTCAACAATATAATATAAGAAAGATAAGAAAGTGTGATGAGGGGAGGAAAGGGACTAATTAAGTAAAAAGGAGGTATGGAGGTTAATAGCTACCTGACAGAGCAGAAGACCAGGGTTGTCATGTAAGACAAGCTAGCAACAAGGTAAAGCCAAATAAATGTAAATAATATAATATAATGTAAGAAATATAAGAAGGGAAGATGAGGGGAGGAAAGGGACTAATTAAGTAACAAGGAAGTATGGAGGTTAAGAGCTACCTGACAGAGCAGAAGACCAGGGTTGTCATGTAATACAAGGTAGCAACAAGGTAAAGACAAATGAATGAAGCCTAAATTTCTAGATTGTAAAATCTTGTAATATGCACAATAAAATGTAATCTTGAAGAAATATAAAGAATATAAGAATAAATGTAAAGATTATAATATAATATAAGAAATATAAGAAAGGAAGATGGGAGGAGGAAAGTGCCTAATTAGGTAACCAGGGGACATGGAGGTTAAGAGCTACGACAGAGCAGAAGACCAGGGCGTCATGTAAGACAAGCTAGCAACAAGGTAAAAACAAATGAATGTAGCCAACAGTTGTAAATTTAAAATATTGGAATATGCACAATAAATAATCTGATCTAAACCACAAGGGCTCTACCGCGACTACGTGAGTCGTTGAGATGTTTATTGGAAATTATTTACTAAAATTATGTAATTAAAAATCTTATTTCCAAATGACAATATCTAAATGTTATAAAGCCACGCTTGTCACCATCCTATAAAAACATTTTGATGCCATATCTATCAGCTTTATTTATTCCATTTCTTTATCATTTTTCAGGTGTGTTTTTCGGCCAGATGCAAGAGCAGACATATCTCTGCCTGGTATAGGTCACGGGGTCAGCAGTAGCAACAGAGTGCACCATTAACTTGGAAACTGTACATTCAGTCGCTATACCTCTGAGAGGGGTGAGCCATTATTTTACCCTTTGCTCATCCCTGGACTAGAATTACCGCTGCAGGCCTCTCGATATCCTGCCAGTTAATATTTCACAAAATCCCTTCCATTGCAGCACTTTATTTCCAAGTACACGCAATGAAGCCGCCTCGTGTCAGAAGATATTGCCAGGCGACAAGTTTGGATAACCAAGTATCATGTAAAGAAGTGAATTTCAGGTTATTGAGGAGCTACCTTCACATAACTTTTCTACTCATTCTCCAGCACATTATTCTTAAAAATGAACCTATCCTTCATATCATTCCCTTTAATCGAGGCAATGTAGCATTTAATGGGAACCTGGGAGTAAAAAGCTTACTGTATTATGCCATTTGTAGTGCTATTTCCACCTCCCATTCTCTTATAAAAATGGTGCATATAACATATAACTATAATATAGATAGATAGATAGTTTTATTCACCTTAGGAATATACAATATTCATGGCTTCGTCAAATTTGTACCCATAAGAATAATACATTTCTTATGAGTAATACAATAGTATTATAATATTATAATAGTTATAGTTATAGTATTATAATAGTTCATAATGGCAATTTACTACCTTCAATACCTTTATTTCATGCCATAGGAATGAAGGAGACATACGATTCCATGTCCATCATTTTAGATGCTATTAGTTATCAAAACCATGGCTGGGAAATTTGTACTGCCCTCAAGATAGTTGCATTGCTAACGGGACTGCAAGGAGGTTTCACAAGATATTGCTGTTTTTTGTGCTTATGGGACAGTAGGGCAACTGACAAGCATTTTATAGTGAAAGAATGGGGGAAAAGGGAAGACTATACCCCTGGAGCAAGCAGTGTTAAGTATGTGCCTCCAGTAGACCCAAACAAAGTTCTTCTCCCCCCACTTCACATAAAGCTCGGGTTCATGAAGAATTTTGTTAAAGGTTTGGACAAAAGTGGAAGTGCATTTGAGTATTTAAGAAGTATCTTTCCCAAAATAAGTGAATCTAAATTGAATGAAGGTATATTTGTCGGTCTTCAAATAAGACTACTTCTTAAAGCCAGTGTTTTTTTTTTAATCAAAGCTTGAACGTGTTGAACTGGCAGCATGGAAATCATTTAAATCAGTGGTGGAAGGCTTCCTGGGCAATAACAAAGAAGAAAATTATGAAACTTTAGTCTCAGAACTATTAAGGAACTACAAAGAAATGGGTTGCCGTATGTCACTTAGAATCCACTTTTCGCACTCTCACCTTGATAGTTTCCCTACAAACCTAGGAGCTGTAGTAAGTGATGAGCAAGGTGAGCGTTTTCACCAGGACATTTCTGACATGGATATACTTTACCAGGGTATCGCTGGGATTCAGCCATGTTGGGAGACTATTGTTGGTTCCTCAAACGGGAGAGTACATGTCAATACAAAAAAAAAAAATCAACAGTGAAACATTTCTGAGATAATTCAGGTGTTGGTTTTCATCATTATCCTGTGTTTATTTATTTTAATAATTAATAATAATTATTTTCAATTAATCATATATGAGTTATCACATCACATTTCTGTAAGTTTTCATAAAAAATTATGAATACCTAACAAACGTTACGTGATACAGCATTTTGAGGGGCATTTTTGAAATCAGCAGATCAGTTTATACAAGAATTTGCATATTTTGTTTCGGATATATGAATATATATAATATTTTTTATTTTTTTAATTTTTTTCATTTTGAGCTGGGGTGGGCAAAACTAAGGAATGTTTTCAGAGGATGCAACGTTACTTCTGATTTCTTCACTTATCTTACACGCTATTTTGCTGAACTGTGTTTTTCAAGGTTGACCATACTGCAGAAACAAAACAGCGTTAGCTCCCGCTTCTTCCCCTTTTCCCGCACCATAAATCCAGCACTCAACTTATCTTGCGCGTACTGTATGTTTGGTGCTGAAACGAGTTCAGTTGTTTTACAAAAGAAAAACCTCTTACCACGCCTAGTGCCTGTCATAAATCTATCTTCACAACGGTAAAATTTCAAACCTTGTCTCTGAAAACCAATTTCAATCATACTTTTAAGGAAGTGATAAACACATAGTTGCCAAAGTTCTGATTTTCATTGTTCTGTTCGGTTTTACGTGCGGCTTTCATTCATTCCGCAAGTCACGTCAGTAAGTGCGACGATGGTGAGAGCGAAAATATCAAACAGTGGGTAGAGGCGGAAAATGTGACAAATGTCTCTCTCCAAGAGGGCTGCGCCATGGCTCAGTGGTTAGACCACTTGGCTCTCGCCAAGGCGGCCCGCGTTCGATCCCAGGCGACCGTAAAGTGAGATTTGTGGTGAAGAACACGGCTCTGGGCGGGTTTTTCTCCGGGATCTCCGGTTTCCCCCACCATCTCATTCCACCGGTGCTCCATCTTCATCTCATGTACAGATGTATTATTTTATCTTGACGGGAATCCTGCGCGGTAGGGATGAGTAGCAACTGTGATGGGGATAGTGCACCTATCGCCATAATGCATCACACGCGTAAGATTACGAGAGGGGAGGGCGCTGTATAAGGTGCCTAAAAACAATTTTCATTCTCTAAGCCAGTTTTGCAGCTCTTATAAAATAAGTTGTAATTCTTACTATGGTAGTAATCTCCACGCTTTTGTTGGATCTTAAATAGTACATAGACATTTGGAACAAAACCCTGTTCTCCTCCAGCAGGCATGATAAACAACTGTCGGGCTTTCAATATCGCTGCAGAGTCCCTGTAACGTATTTCACTCCAGACATATAGTCCAGTATATGCTGTATATATATATATATAAGTTTCATCCATATAAACTATATAAACTTCATTTTGATATCTCCAAATATTTCGTAAATACTTAAGCCTTTTTGCACGTATGGTGCGATGTTCGATTAAAATTTGTCTGTCAGGATTAGTGCTTTTTTTTTTCAAATAATCCTAGCTTCAAAAGAAATCGTCTTAATGTTCAGACACTGCCTTGTAAGTCAGTAGAATTTTTAAGATTCATAAGCACTTTCTTCAAAGTTTGTCTTTGTTTTTCTGTGCTTTAAAAATGATTCACAGTTCGCCTAACTACTTCTGAATTAAAATATCCAAATTAGATTTTGTGCATGTTCTTAATCTTTGTTTACTGGGCATAGAGAAGGACGTTGTTGCACTAGCACCAGTGGTTTTTCTATCCTTAATAACTCTCCTAAACTGTTTTCAGACACAACTGTTGCCGCAGATACCCTTCCCCACACTTTTATAGCTGACACAGACCATTGTTCCTGTTTTATAAATCTATGGATATTGGTTATTACTTCTCGTGTTTTTAAATGTATCACTTTATTTCCTAATGTGCTGCTGGGATGCGTCATTTATAAATGCTCTCTTGGAATCAGGAGACAAGCACATTTTGAAACAATCTGTAGTATTACCGAGTAGATCTGCACGTGTTTACTTGCTCGCAACTGGTACGCAACTGACCTGCCGTCCCCTCCAGTTGCAACCGTTCTGAGGTGGACTCGTGCAGATACCACTGCGCATCGCTCTGCAATTTTCAAGATAAAAAAATACATCTGTACCATCAGTGCCATCGCCTGCGGTGCCGTATGTAGTAAAAGCGGGCGTTAAACACTACACACATTTCATTTCATTTCTCCAAGATGTTGGTAAACTTTTTAATCCTGTCACTGTTGGCAGAGTAACTTCAATAAATTATACGATTTTAAGTGAAAGTAAATGTAAGATTCCATTTTTTCGTAATGTTAAAGTGTATACTTTTGTTCAGATATGTGAATATTTTCATTCACAACTGAAACAGACAATACAGAATAACAAAGCTGTAGAATGCCTGCAAATTCTGTAAGCTCAAATACCCAGAGTTTGCCCGAGCAGCTCTGCAATGTATTTGGGATCCTACCAACAGCGTAGATGCTGAAAGATATTTCAGTATATGTAATTTGATTGTGAGTGATAGGAGGACTCAAATGACAGAACAGAATGTTGAAATATGTTCAGTGCTTTCATTCAACAGCGTTACTGAATAATAAACACGGATAATTTAGTGCATTTTCTTCTTATTGTATTAGTTATAAATCTGTATGGATTCATCTGTTTTGTTTTATGCACTTTGCTTTAGTCTGTATCAGATTGTTCTATATTTCTGTGTGTTGCTTTAACCTATATTAATGTGAAATAATTTTACATTTTATGTAATTTTAACACACCATCAGTGATAACCCTTCATAAATGTGTTTTAAATTTCATTAAAAAGTGTAAATATTCATCATTTGACAAAATTAACTCAATTTTTTTTTTTTTTTCAGGAAAGTCTGCTAGTTTTCGATGAAAGCAACTGGAGAATTTCCTCAAATGTGTTGCTACCCTTAGTGCGGGCAATAAAGATTGTTGGTCTTCTCTTTGTATAGCGAAAGAATTTATTTTCACAGTGTGGCATTGCTGTGCTGCTGCCGCGGTCCGGAGCCGGGCACGTGCGCAGGAGAAGAAAAGAGACAAAGAGAATTTCCGGAACGTTCTGCCCATTGTTGCTGCTGCGAAAATTCTCTGAAGGTCTGCGGCTTTCTAGAAACAATGACGGGGACGATATAAATTCCAGCGAGGTGTTAGAAGCGGCAGTTGTTTGCTTGTAAATGCAACACTCGACGATTGAGGTGTACTGCAGTGATATCTTTCATTTGTTTTCGTGTAGCAAAACAGTGAGTCAGCCTTGAAGACAGCTGATTGTCAATTATAAGTCTGTTTACTGGAGCAATAGTTGTTCAAAATTTCTGCAAACCGGATTTCCGAATATACGTAACCCACGCCGTCATAATGCACACATTCACATTCATATATATTGTGGCTTTGTGGGTTCGCGAAATTAAATGTCCAATTGCACAAACTCAAAATGTTCTTTATTTCCACCGACTTAAAGTTGAACACTTGCCAATTACACAGAATTACGTAATGCACACAATTACGATTTACCAGTTCGTCCGTTACAGTTGCACTGCACGCTCACAGTTACGTACACTCTTCCGATGCACGTACACAGTCTTCTCGTCCGTTCACTAGCACGGCGCTCCTACGCTGCTCGCCAAGCACTGACTGAACTCCAGCCCGACGCGTTGCTTATATAGCACAAACTGACCATTCTAGAAGGTTCCGGATTAGACGAAACACCCCGCACGTTCGAGAACCCAGGGGGAGGGGAAAGAGACGGCACAGTGGCCCGCGATCCCTCTCCTAATCATCCCTTCAGTTAGTGACAGGAGACAAAGGGGAAGGCGCTGCCAGAACGCCCCACGCCCGACCCCACCGCCGGCCAGCCCCACAGGGAGCTCCGAAGTTCGGGTGACAATATATATAACCCAATTTGTGGTTTCATGGAATTAAAAGTCCGAGTTGCAAAAATTCAAAACTATCTTTATTTCCGTAGAAGCACACTTAGAGTAGCAATATTACGTCACATACACAATTACAGTGCTCAAGGCCGTTGATCGCAATCAAAATTCACTCAACTTCCTGTTGCAATTACCACTTTGTCATTACAACTCTGTTTATGACTGTCCGATCACTGGCCATGGCTTCAATTTATACACAAACATTCGTGAATTCCAGACTGTTATACAATGTTCTCTAACATGTCGCCAGATAAAACACGAACATTGTAGACGTGTAACTTCATCTATGTCGGCAAGTCTTATTTCCGGGCTATGTTTATCTGTTTTTGCAGGCTATTTATTTCCACACTATGCTGCCTGTCAGTTCCTTTGTGTAAACATGGCGCGGGAACCATTTTAGCGCGTACGCCGTCAGTCGTAATAATGAATTCGCGACAAAGTATAATGAGCACTTTTAAGCTTATGATATTTTACATAAACTCCAAAGGTATTTTGAAAAGAAAAACTTACGAAAAACGTTCTACGGAAAGAGGAAGCGAAGCGGGGGGGATTTTCTTGAAAATGAAATATCACACAGTACACTGCAGCAGCAATTTTGTGTTTAACTGACTTTTTATTTCGAAGCATACGCACATACATTTACACAGAAACTACGGAACTTGTCCTAAAAATTCCTGGTTCAGAGGGACATCAAAACGTGCATTTCCTTTGAATTATGTATACGAAACTTTGAGTGAAATGAATTATCTTTATTGCCGGGCCACTCGGAATAGTTTTTCAAAATCAGCTCCGTAAGGTGTGATAGTGTATTGTTGTGTTGGAACCAAAAAGATAACTACCTGAAACAGTTGACTGTGTAATACGATTGTGTTTTGTCAGTCTAAGTGATAAATCGAACTTCTTTTACGGAAAAGAGGTCTGCAACTGCTCAATTTCTGCATTTTATTACTTTTAAGCTCGTTTAGGGTAGATTTATAACGAATGTACATTGAAATTGCTCCAGAAACTAGTAAAATAAGGCAATACAGAGTTTCTTATATACATAATCGTGTTTCTTCTTGTGATGGCTACTTAATCAGTGGTGCCAACGAGCAAACATAAACACCGCTGCAAATGCAGGCGAAGCGGATCAACGTAAATCGGGGGATGGGTGAAATGATGCTCAAATGAGCGCAGAAAATGCAGAATGATACCACAAACTGTGTGGACGTCGTAGGAAAGAACCAATTCATATGTGGAATGTATGAGATGCATAGACATATGAATAGGTAAGTGTAGAAATGTGTTATTTTATTTTCATCATTACATTATGTACTGAAATTAAATATTTCACCGTTTTTCTCTCCATTCCAATTCGTTCGCTATGCCAATCCTGTTCATCCTCCAATTGCGGAAAATTAGGGATAGTTCCCGTTCGAAATAAAAATAAAAACGGAAGTGTATAGAAAATTCTTTTTAGAAAAACTCAGCATTTAACAATCTAGAACGTCCAGGCTTCAGTATGGGATAAAATATTGCTCTTATTCCGCAGCGCTTACCTTATGCCACGCGTGTTAAAGTTGGCTTAGTTTTATTCCTAGGAATACAAAATTATCGTCTACTACAGTCAACTGTTTTAAGCTGGATTCTGATATTTCTTACGATAAGTGGGAGTCAACAAACAACTTTATGTTACTTTGTAAGTCTAATAGGAGAGAATATGACATCAGTTGTCCTGTTGCCCTCAGACGTACAATTAACAGCCCGTAATTACATGCTGAACTACATGGATTACTGCAGTAAATGTTTGTGTTTACGACCCGAATGGAGATATTTCTATCTCCTGTATGTACACGTAGCCCACTGTAATTACGTTGCCGTCTATATCAACATGTTGTTGTTTTATTGCTTTCTCCACTACCTACTTACAGTGAGTGTCATAAAAGTGTCATGCCTAGATTTTACCGGAAATATAATTTGAGCCTTTCTGAATTCATAGTATTTTAAGATAGGATAGAATTCCAAGGAAGGGATAAAGCCGTGACCAGATTGATCTATTGTATGAGGGTTGTTCGTAAAGAATTAAGCGATAATAGATATTTGCAAAAAAAAAAAAAATGCATTGGATTCCTTATATCTTTATTTTTCTACATATTGCCATATAGTGTCACCCTGGCGGTAGAATCGCGAAGCCGATGAAAAATGAAGACCGGTAGCGACGGACAGTTGAATGTAGTTTTTGTAAAAATAAACAGTTTTGAGGTTAGCTAGCAAGATGTAATGGTGAACAGTGTATTTCGAGGAGAATAAGGTGTAGTTTCTGTGTTTTGTAACCTTGTTTTATCATTTCACGAACCCACAAAGTCACAACTGGTGTCAGGAAGCGGGATAACTACATCACCGAACATTATGGTCATGGAATCGGCATTGTAAATGCTTTTGCAGAAGATGAACGAATTAACAGCGAAGTCGGAAGCGGCAAATAACAACTTGGCGCGAAGATGAACGAGTTAACAACAAAAACAGAAGCGGCAAATAACAACCTGGCCGCAGAGTTGAAAGAAATAAAGACCGAATTGACCACAGAAATGAAGGCAGCGAACGACAGTCTGGCCACGGAAATGAAGGAGGCGAACGAGGTCCTCGTCCCGAAATTTGAGGAACAGTTGGCCGGCGTGAGGGATGACGTGACGGAGCTGGGCAAGCGGATGGGCCAAGTGGACGAGCGCGTCGAGGACCTGGCGAACCGCTTAAACGATCTAGAGGAAATGGCCGACAATAACACCAAGTCCCTGAACGCCATGGTTGAAGACGTCGAAGACCTCGCGAACCGCGTAAACAACCTGGAGGGAAAGGCCGAGAGCAGCCTCAAGTCCCTGAACACCATGGAGGAGGACGTCGTCGGCAGGAAGCTGAAGGACTTGAAGGCCGACACGCCGGGACTTGACACAACATCTGCGCGCGTCAAACCTCCCAAGTATGACGGCGCGTCAACGTTTGAAGTCTTCCGCCGCCAGTTCGCCACAGTGGCCAGGCACAACAGATGGTCACCGGAGACAGAAGACCAGCTGTGGGACGCCAGCGAACACCTAGTGGCCTGTGTTGGGGGTGTGGACAGCCCGGACACCTGCAGAGAGACTGCCCACACCAGGAAGGGCAGCGGGAAGAACGAGTAAGGCCCGGCGTGGAGAGGGGTACGTCGGCGCCATTACCACCTTCCCCTCGAGTGACAATCCGCGCTGTCAGCCGGCGGATGGATGACAACCTCATCGCGGACGGCTGGGTAAGAGGAAAGCCGTGCCGCGTGCTGGTGGACACCGGGGCGGCCGTGACCATCATCAGACCTGACGTGGCGAAGGGTTTGCCAACGAGGAAACCGAGCCGACCATACCAGCTTGTGACGGCATCGGGCGACACCATGCCTATGGAGAAGGAGGCCCTACTGGAGCTGAACTTGGGACGGAGTGCCGTGCGTCTGTGGGTGTTCGTCGCGAAGGTGGCTGAGGAGGTGATTCTGGGACTGGATGCCCTCAGGAGCCACGAGGTGACGGTCGACGTTGGCAGGAAGGTCCTGAGGCTCAACGGAGAAGAGGTTATACTCCGTCAACCAGAAGAGCGCCTTGGAATTTGCAGGGTCATCTTGAACGAAGACGTGGTTGTCCCCGCGAGGAGCGAGGTGATGGAGACGGCGCGAGCGGAAGGCCAGACAGCACGTTGGGTCCAGAGGCAGCAGGAGTACGACTTCACCTCGGAACATCGCAGAGGGAAGAGTCACGGTAACGCGGACGCTATGTCCCGAAGACCCTGTCCAGAAGAGAGCGGCCAATGCACAAGAGTGGAGGGGAAGGAGCGTGCCGCAGCAGTCCGAGTAGTCACGGCAATGCCTGCGGATGGCTGGGATAGCGCAGGCCTGAGGAGGGAGCAGCTGGCGGACGCAGACTTGGGGCCACTCTTGAGGGATGTGGAGAACCTGGTGGACCACCTCCACGACATGCACGAGATGGCTCGCCAGAACATCCAGAAGGCGAGCGACCGCATGAAAACCCGATACGACAGGCAAGCCAACAGCCAAGGGTTCCAGCAAGGTGACCTGGTCTGGTTGTACCGCCAGACCCGGACCAAGGGACGCTGCCCGAAGTTTCAGCAGTCATGGCAAGGACCGTACCGTGTGGTGAAGAGGATTAACGACGTGGTCTACCGCATCCAGAAGGTGTCCCGAGGAAAGATGTTGGTGGTACACCTGGTTCGCCTGGCCCGCTATGAAGGCGCTGTTCGGGACGACCAGCCTTGAGGAGGGAGCAGTGTCACCCTGGCGGTAGAATCGCGAAGCCGATGAAAAAGGAAGACCGGTAGCGACGGACAGTTGAATGTAGTTTTTGTAAAAATAAACAGTTTTGAGGTTAGCTAGCAAGATGTAATGGTGAACAGTGTATTTCGAGGAGAATAAAGTGTAGCTTTTGTGTTTTGTAACCTTGTTTTATCATTTCACGAACCCGCATAGTCACAATATGTTTAAGCATTTATCATAACGTTGTACAAGCTTCAGAATGGCATGCTGGAGAGATGCTTCAAGACCATAGAAGAACATTTCAGGAATGTCGTGGCCAGCCATCAGTGAGACTGGAACCTCAAGGTGCCACTGATCTTGCTGGCCTAACGCTCGTCTACATACGACACCACTGGGATGACACCAGCCAGCTTAATGTTCGGCCGAGAGTTACGCCTCCCATGTGATCTGGCTTTTGGAAGCCCCCAGGACGCAAAACAGCCAGCAACCGAGTATGAGGAGAACCTGGGGAACCATCTGCACGACATTCATGAGATTGCTCGTCAGAAAATCCAGAAGGCGAGCGACCGCATGAAGACTCGGTACGACAGGCAAGCCAACAGCCAAGGGTTCCAGCAGGGTGACCTAGTCTGGTTGTACCGCCCTACCCGGAACAAGGGACGCTGCCCAAAGCTCCAGCGAACATGGCAAGGACCATACCGAATGGTGAAGAGGATTAGCGACGTGGTCTACCGCATCCAGAGCGAAGATGTTGGTGGTAAACCTGGATCGTCTGGCCCACTACGATGGTGCTCTTCGGGAGGACCAGCCTTGAGGAGGGAATAGTGTCACGAAGCCGCTATCAGACGGTTAGTGTATCACAGAGACAAAGGACTTGCCGGCCCAGATAGGGTTTCACGCTTCTGGAAGCTGATAGAATATTCGGATTACGTCATTAGATGCCTGGTTTATTCTAGAAATACCTAGTGATTGTACAGAACAATCTCGAATTATGAATGAGGTATTTAAGGAAGTGATGAGTTGTAAAACAAGAGTGAGTAAGCAGAGAACAGCTGAGTGTTGAGAGCTGATCCGAACGTTGTTTGTTGTCATCGACCTTGGTAGATTGTGTAGTGTTTTAGCGCCCGCTTTTATTACATACGGCACCGCAGGCGGTGACACTGATGGTAAATGAGATGAAGATGGAGCAACGGTGGAATGAGATGGCGGGGGAAACCGGAGGTACCGGAGAAAACCCGCCCCAGCGCCGTGTTGTTCACCACAAATCTCACTTTGCGGTCGTCTGGGATCGAACCCGGGCCGCCTTGGTGAGTGCCAAGAGGTCTACCCACTGAGCCACGACGCGACCTCTTGGTAGATTGTGTTGTGTATGTGACGTAATGTTGTTACGTGAGAATTGAACAATGTATTCCTACACAAATAAAGAACGATTTTTAATTTCTGCAAATTGTACTTCTAATTCTGTGAACCTACAGAGTCACTATATATACGTGGGTTATTCGTAAAGTAGGTCCGTTATATTTTGTAAATTAAACCCTCATAGATATTTGCAATTTTTTATTGGATTCCTTACATCTTTCTCTATTTTTCTACATAGATGCCATATTTGCTTAAACATTTGTCATAACCTTCTACAAGCTTCAGTATACCGACGTCATACACATCTGCCGTCTGTGAGGATTACCGGTCTTCAACTGTTTCTTTCACCTCGTCAGCTGAGCGGAAGCACTTGCCACCGAGAAACTCCTTTAGGTAGCGGAACAAGTGAAAATCGCTCGGCGCCAGGTCTGGATTATACGGAGGATTGTCAATCTGTTCCCATCCAAAAGAGCTGATGAGATCTTGGGTTTGCCTGACAGAATGTGGTCTGGAATTTTCATGCAGCAAAAACACTCCAGATTTTAGAAGGCCATGTCGCTTACTCTGTATTGCACGTCGGAGGTTTGTCAGAGTAGAGCAGTAAGTGTCTGCATTGGTTGTCTCTCGTTCCATAAACTCGACTAGCAACATTCCATGTCTATCCCAAAACACGGATGCCATCACCTTACGTGTTGAGATTTTCTGTTGACTGGTGATGTCGTGTGGCACCATTCCATCGATTGAAGTTTTGACTCAGGAGTCATGTGAGAAACCCACGTCTCGTCCCCAGTGACAATGTGTTCCAATAGTTGATCTCTTTCCTCATGATATCGGCTCAAAAATTAAGTGTACAAGCCATTCTTGTCATTTTGTGTTCCTCAGTAAGCCGCCTTGGAACCCAACGTGAACATAATTTGTGAAATTGCAAATTTCCATAGACAATTTTGTACAGAGTTCTACCCACAACCAGAAATTCCATTGTTATAGTGTGAATTGTGAATCGCTGTTTTTCACGGATCTTTTCATCCACAACATTGACCAAATCTTCTGTGATCACTGATGGCCGGCCTGATCGCGGTTCATTATGGACTTTATGGCGTCCGTCTTTGGAAGCTCGAACCCACTTACGCACTTTGCTGTTACTCATCGTATTGGGACCTCACACTTCACTTATCTGTCGATGAATGTCGGCTGCTGAAATGTTCCTTGCCGTCAAAAATCAAAATACAGACCGTCGGCCCGCTCCATTGTTTCAGACAGTTTTAACTGTCACTGTTACCAACACAGTGAACCTCTATCAATGCCGTTTACACGCAAGGCATGCAGGGATTTGGGGCATCTCCGAGAGAAAGTTTGAAGAACTTTCATCTCACTGCCAGATCTACCTGAAAGTCGGAGGACTCCGGCCTCTAACAAACCGAGAGCGATAGAAAACTCCGGGTCTCTTTCTATGGGGCAACACCTTGAGCCTAAAAAGCAGCCCCTCCCCCCCCCCCAATCGAAAAAATCGAAAAATACTTCAAGATGGGTGGAAGCGGATATGCGCGTCAACCGGGCAGGGAAGATCACCGAGTCACATCGTTGCGGCCGCCTGGTAATCTAGCACAACTTCTACCATTATGTGTTTCAAATGGGAAGCGTTCTCTCCCGTAGCGAATCAGATGCGTTAGGGCCCTCAGTGTTGCTACCCCGTTACCCCCACTCTTTTAATATTTCCCTCTCTCTCGCACACCTGGCGCTAATGCAAACTGAATTTTCTAAAGCTTTATAATAATGCAGTTGTTGAGATTACAACTGCAACGTGTACATCCGTATATTACGCAATTGGTTTAAATATTTAGTTTAAAATCAATTATAGTTTATGAATTATTTATTTTTCTAATCCAATGAAAACACCAGCGATGCATCCGTATAGCTGTGAATGCTACTTACGTTAAGAGATAATTCGCCATTGTCTTCATCGTCTGAGTAGTGCTTCTGCTGGGAAAGTTATAGTCATTTCATTCTTTAATATTCATGGAATGGTTTATCAGCATGATGTACCTGTACACACATCGGTAACTAGAAAATACTACAGGGATGCCCTGAAAACACTGCTAGTGCATATCAGGCGCAAAAGCCCACATTTCCGTGAAGCAGGCTGGATTGTGCACCTTGATAACGCGCGGCCGCATATTGCTAATGTTGTTGCTCAATATCTTGCAAAAATCAAAGTGAAGTGCATCCCTCAACCTCCCTATAATCCGGATTTAGCCTCATGTGACATTTTCCTATTACCTAAGTTTAAGAAATGCCTTCGTGAGCGGCATTATGCATCATCAGAAGCAGTGGTGAAGGCTGCGGAGGAGATTTTGAAGGATCTCTTAAAAATTGTTTCCAGCATGTCTTTGAAGACTGGTAGAAACACCGGAACAAGTACATCGCATTTAGGGGAGGCTATTTTGAGAAGGAATATAAAAATTATAAGGATAAGTAACGGTACGTTGTGAAAAAAAAAAAAAAAAAAAATCTGATCATTCTTTATTGAACTGAACTCGTATATGAGCTATAAATTTAAGAAGTTTGTTTTCTCTAATTCACAGATAATTTGTTAGCTTTATGGCATACAGCTCACCAGGGTACTAGTGCTAACGGCGGCTCCTAAAAGCTTAGAATGTCTGATTTGATAATTATTACAGATCAAATGGGTGATTTTTTTCCTCACCAACGGTATAAATTATATTTGTTTTATTATCTAGAACTGTGTCAAAAGTTTAGCGTTATGGAATCTGCGTTCGAACCCAGTCCCATATGCTGCAACTTTGATCATGAGAGACATTCGGTTCATTAAATATCAGCTCTAGCACTTTTCTCCCTTTTTTCATTAATAATCCCGCTGTATGAAGCAACACTGGATATTTCTGAGTGAAAATAAAATATGGTATAGGAGGGTTTGTTGCATACGGAGCCCTAGGGTGATGCTTAATGTGCACACACATCGGTAACAAAGCAAATACTACACGGATGTCCTGAAAACACTGCAAGTCCATGTCAGACATATAAGACAACATTTCCGTGAAGCAGGCTGGATGCTGCACCTTGATAACGCGCGGCCGCATATTGCTATTGTTGTTGCTGAATATCTTACAAAAATCGACGTGAAGTACATTCCTGACCCTCACTATAGTCCAGATTTAGCCCCTAACTAGAAGAAACGCCTTCGTGGGAGGTATTATCCTTCATCACAAGCTGTGGTGAAGGCTGTGGAGCCGATTTTGAAGGATCTCTAAAATAATTGGTTTCCAGCATGTCTTTGAAGACTGACAGAAACACCGCGACAAGTACATCGCATTCAGGGGACACTATTTTGAGAAGCACCATGAAAATTATGAGGAAGAGTAAAGGTACGTTGTCAAAAAGAAATTGTGATCAATGTTTATTGAACAGCCCTCGTATTTTATTATTTCCAGTTTCTGTTGGAGTGTGTGACATAAGACAAGCTATAAATTCGACAGCTTTTGTTTTCTTTAATTCACAGATAATTTGTTAGCTTTAAGCCAATATGTCATACAGTTCTCCAGGGTACTAGTGTCAAATGCGGCTCCTAAAAGCTTGGAATGTCTGGTTTGGTAAAATATTACACAACAAATGAGGTTTTTTTTTTCATAATGGACGGTATAAATTTTATAATTTTTTATTCTCTAGCATGAACAGAACTGTGTCGAAAGTTTAGCGTTATGGAATCTGCGTTCGAACCCAGTCCCATATGCTGCAACTGTGATCATGGGAGACCTTCCGTTCATTAAATATCAGCTCTAGCATTTTGCTCCCTTTTTTCATTAATAATCCCGCTGTATGAAGCAACACTGGATATTTCTGAGTGAAAATAAAAACTGGTATAGGAGGGTTTGTTGCATACGGAACCCTAGGGTGATGCTTAATGATCTCGAGGGGAAATCAAAGGGTTCCTTTTTCGCAGATGATGCCGCTTCTATCAGGAACGCGCGCCCGCTGCAGAAATCTCGACTCTTTGCATAGAAGGCATTTCTTAACTTTTATACCTCGATTCATTGTGCCACGCGTCTATTGACGAGATTTTCCCCCAGCGAAGGGATGATTTTAAAAGGTGGTAGAATACCTTCAAATATAAAAATGCAAGGAATTTCAATTCGGAATTCACCTTAAAATTAACTTTTACTGCGTATAATAAGAAGGGGAAGTTACAATTTTGTTCAATCCAAAAATTCCATTCCATGTATTTGGGAATATTTGAAGTTGAAAGAAAAGCATCCTTAGAGAAAACTTTGTGTATGTTGTGAGTCCGTCATCTGCAAGTCTCAAGAACGAAATCTTACATATATCTACACGGTATTTAACTCCCAGATCCTCCTATGGTGGCAACAACAACAATAGTAATAGTAATAATAATAATAATAATAATAATAATAATAATAATAATAATAATAATAATAATAATAATAATAATAATAATAATAATAATAATAATAATAATAATAATAATAATAATAATAATAATAATAATAATAATAATAATAATAATAATAATAATAATAATAATAATAATAATAATAATAATAATAATAATACTAATACTAATAATAATAATAATAATAATAATAATAATAATAATAATAATAATAATAATAATAATAATAATAATAATAATAATAATAATAATAATAATAATAATAATAATAATAATAATAATAATAATAATAATAATAATAATAATAATAATAATAATAATAATAATAATAATAATAATAATAATAATAATAATAATAATAATAATAATAATAATAATAATAATAATAATAATAATAATAATAATAATAATAATAATAATAATAATAATAATAATAATAATAATAATAATAATAATAATAATAATAATAATAATAATAATAATAATAATAATAATAATAATAATAATAATAATAATAATAATAATAATAATAATAATAATAATAATAATAATAATAATAATAATAATAATAATAATAATAATAATAATAATAATAATAATAATAATAATAATAATAATAATAATAATAATAATAATAATAATAATAATAATAATAATAATAATAATAATAATAATAATAATAATAATAATAATAATAATAATAATAATAATAATAATAATAATAATAATAATAATAATAATAATAATAATAATAATAATAATAATAATAATAATAATAATATGAATAAGCAGAGCCAGACTGAAAAATTGAATGCCGTAGCCCGTATTTGAACCAGGGATTTCCCGCTTTCCATCCGTTTGCTGTAAACCACTGAGCTACTATGACCAACATGCCGACATGACATTAAATTCTCCAACTGACTCGTATGTTCCCCGGTAAACCACTAGGAGTTCTTATATGCTATGAGACACGCACCTTTTGTGACGACTTACTTTGCTGTAAGTACTTAAGTCCCAGGCTTCATAGTTAAACCACTGAGCTACTATGTCCAACATGCCGACATGACATTAAATTCTCCAACTGACTCGTATGTTCCCCGGTAAACCACTAGGAGTTCTTATATGCTATGAGACACGCACCTTTTGTGACGACTTACTGTGCTGTAAGTACTTAAGTCCCAGGCTTCATAGTTAAACCACTGAGCTACTATGTCCAACATGCCGACATGACATTAAATTCTCCAACTGACTCGTATGTTTCCTGGTAGACCACCAGGAGTTCTCATATGCTATGAGACGCACACAGTAGGAGTCCAAAGACCAACAAATGGAATTCGATTGTTCTTTGAAGATTTGGAAAATAAAGTGGATACAAAAAATTAAAAGCAATGGTTTTCAAAAGAGAAGCAACGGTTTTTAGGACAAAAATTAGAAGTTGTGGAAAAATTTGAGTAATTAAGAGTTAAAATGAATAATAATGGAGAATGGGAGGTGCATAGCAGTAAGGTTGTGACCAAGGGAATTCAGGAATAAAGATATGAAAAATGAAACTTGATAAGTGAAGTAAAGTTTAGAATGTATTGTGACTTTGTGTTATATCCCACTTCTGACGCCAGTGTGACTTTGTGGGTTCGTGAAATGAAAAGTCCAATTACACCACTCAACAATGTTCTTTATTTCTACCGACTTACAGTTTAACACTTGCCAATTACACAAAATTACTTGCTGCACACAGTTACAATTTACCCGTTCGTCCGTTACAACTTCACTTGTACTCGCGATTACATAAACTCCGATGCACGCGCAGTCTTCTCATTCACAATCCTTTCGTTCCTTAACACGTCACTGACTAACTCTTCTTACACCAAGAACTGTCCTCATTCATTAACCAACTGATTGACCAACTCAAACCAACAACTGACTGACTACACCAAAACCAACTCAACAACTGACTCACACTGTCTGTCTGTAACCCTCTTTATAGGAATATCGCCGGTTTCTGGTGTTTACAAGATTGTTCTGGTAAACGAAAGATCGAGAAACAGGGGGAAGGAAAACAGACGACCAGTCATGTTTTCCCCTAACCACAAGCCTGTCACCACTACAAGACAAACAAGGAGAAGGTGTGGCTAACGCGGTCCTCCCCCCTGCCTTCCGTTCGCAGCTGGTACAGGGTGTTCTAGCGGTCTCGTTACACTGCTCCCTCCTCAAAGCTGTTCGTCCTCGAACAGCCCCATCGTAGCGTGCGAGGCGGTCCAGGTGTACCACCAGCATCTGCCCGGAGTCTGAGCCAGAAGTAGCGCTGCCGTAGTTTGTGAATCATTCGGTTCGCTCCCAGGTGTCCTCCTGAAGTACCGGCGTGCACCTCCTCCAAGGCTTCCGGGACCTTGCTCCGGGAAAGTACCAACTGTTCTCTCTGCGCCTTCCCATCGGGTGACTCCCATACCCGGAATAGCACGCCCACTCTGGTCTTCAACGAGTCCCATTGGGCCCAGTGCGAATTGTAGGTGGCGCTCCTCGGTGCGATGTCCTCCCAGGTTGGCCTCGTCCCTGCGTCCACTTCCCTCAAGAGTGGCCCCAAGTCTGCGTCCGCCAGCTGCTCCCTCCTCAGGCCTGCGCTATCCCAGCCTTCAGCAGGCACTGCCACAACTACTCGGACTGCTGCGGCACGCTCCTCCTCTTCCACTCTTGTGCGCTCGTGGCCGTCCTGTATCTGCGATAGGACACCTCCAATGCAATGGTCGCTGGCGTCGGTGTCCACAATGAAGGCGCCACCCGGTTGTGGGAAACCCAAAATTGAAGCACTGCACAGGGTCCCCTTCGGGTGCTGGAAAGCGTCTTCGGCGTCCTCCGTCCACACATAAGGCCGGTTTTCCTCCGTCAGGCGGGTGAGGGGTTTTGCGATGTTGTCGGCCTTTTCCTCTAAATCATTAAGGCGGTCGTCTACTTGACCCTTCCGTTTGCCCAGGTTCGCAACGTCATCCCTCACGCCGGCCAAACGTTCCTCAAACTTTGCGGCAAGAGCCTCGTTCGCCGCCTTCATTTCCGTGGCCAGACTGCCGTTCGCTGCTCTCATTTCTGTGATTAACTCGGCCTTCATTTGTTGCATCTTCTCGGTGATGTTGTCCCTAGTCGTCCTGATTAGTTTCAAATCCGTCTTCATTTCTTCCAGTTCCGCTAAAATCTTTTCTAATGTTGCCTCCATCGTTGTAATGTTCGGTGATGTTGTTTTCCCGCTTCCTGACACCAGTGTGACTTTGTGTTATATCCCACTTCTGACGCCAGTGTGACTTTGTGGGTTCGTGAAATGAAAAGTCCAATTACACCACTCAACAATGTTCTTTATTTCTACCGACTTACAGTTTAACACTTGCCAATTACACAAAATTACTTGCTGCACACAGTTACAATTTACCCGTTCGTCCGTTACAACTTCACTTGTACTCGCGATTACATAAACTCCGATGAACGCACAGTCTTCTCATTCACAATCCTTTCGTTCCTTAACACGTCACTGACTAACTCTTCTTACACCAAGAACTGTCCTCATTCATTAACCAACTGATTGACCAACTCAAACCAACAACTGACTGACTACACCAAAACCAACTCAACAACTGACTCACACTGTCTGTCTGTAACCCTCTTTATAGGAATATCGCCGGTTTCTGGTGTTTACAAGATTGTTCTGGTAAACGAAAGATCGAGAAACAGGGGGAAGGAAAACAGACGACCAGTCATGTTTTCCCCTAACCACAAGCCTGTCACCACTACAAGACAAACGAGGAGAAGGTGTGGCTAACGCGGTCCTCCCCCCTGCCTTCCGTTCGCAGCTGGTACAGGGTGTTCTAGCGGTCTCGTTACAAAATACTTGTAAAGGATGTTTATTGCATGCTGCAGAAATATGAGAGACGTCAAAAGTAACAAATAATGTGGTCCACCTTTAAAAATAATTGGCTAAACAGGTGTTGGGATTGTCCAGAGCTGCGCCAGGTGAAGTAACGTTAGTATAATTAGGTACAACCAAAAGAATTTTAACATTTTGGCACAAATCTATGATGAATGATAATGAAATCTTAAAGATATATATGAATCAACAAAATAAAATGAGAAATAGAAAAAGTTGGTAGTGAGAGGCAGGGGAAAAATGGATGAAATGGAATTGGGGAGTTTATGGGTACTATAGTGCGATCCATATAAACATGAACCACTTCATTAGGTCATAATTTTTGAACCAATAATAGGACACACGTGCAACTTTGTGAGAGTATAGTACATAATTGGGTGATTACATTACACTACTTACATCTCAGAGAAAATGTTGGAAGTGTCCTCCACCAACATCTATATATGTCTGTACTCGTCTCAGCATATTCTCTGAAGTTTTACGGAGAGTATCCTCGCCAATGTTACTTATTTCGGTTCGAATGGATTCCTTGAGAACATCAATTGTCCGTGGTCTATTCTTGTACACTCTATTGTTTAGATACCCCCACGAGAAAAAAATCCGGTGAGGTTAGATCAGGAGATCTGGGGGACCACAGACCTTTAGAGATTATTTCAATTATCAAAGAAACTAGTTATAAGTTCCATGGTGTCATTAGATGTATGGCACGTAGCTCCATCTTGCTGGAAATAACCTTCTCTGAATTCGTTATCATCCAGCTGCTCCACAGATGTATTGTATGTATGTATTTATTCACTGCAATTGTGTACTACCCGGTGGCAGAGTTAAGAATTTACAACAATAACACGTTACAGATCAAATTACAAATATTAGAAATAAACGATATAAACATGACATTATTTTACTTTAGTCACTTAAAACATATCTAATTACGTCTATACTTACATATTATATACCATTATAATTTAAAAGTTAAACTATAAACCATTTAGAATTTGTCTAAATTTCTTCAGCGACAGGGGACAGGCCTGACGGACTGCTACAGGCAATTCATTCCATTCTTCAATGGTTCTATTAACAAAAGAAAATTTTCCTACTTCAGTTCTGTATCTTCTACCCTTAATTTTATACCTATGATCGTTTCGTCCATAATAATCCGGACTATCTAACCTTACACTAACGTCCACCCATGCCTTTACACCAGCATTAGCTTTGAATAATGCTACCAACCTATGTTTTTTACCTAATTCTTAATTCCTCCCATTTACTCCTATGAAGATATCTATATAAATTTGAGTGTCTACGGTCGTATCAATGAAAGTTGTCAACAATTGTCAGTGTTATCAATTCTTCCAAAGCCAGTGAGATCATTAAAACAAATTTCTACATTCTATGAGCTTTCAAAGGGAAGTTATGATCTATTGAAGTGGTTCAGATTTATATTGATCACACTATAGAAAATAGGAATATATCAAGCTTTTGGAAAATAGAACCAGAATGTAGGTTATAGAAAGACAAACATGGGGAGGGTTAAAAGGCAGAGAATCATTCAGGTTTTATAGGTTAGTAAAGAGAGAAAGAGGAAGAGAAAGATATGTACTGTGACTTTATGGGTGCGTAGAATTAAAAGGCCGAGTTGCAGAAATTAAAAATCTCCTTTATTTTAGTCGAAATACACTGTTCAATTCTGACGTAACAACATTACATCACATATACAAGACCAATGACAGTAACAAACAACTTACTCGACTCTCGTTACATGTCTTTACAACAACAACTCTTGTTACCTTTACCCTTGCATCTTCCGCAAAATTTTTGGGTATCTATTTGGATAGTCGCCTTTCATGGAGTCGTCACTCCAGCATCTCATCTCCAAGACTGGTGCAACACTTAATGTTCTACGCAGTATCGCTCATTCACGGTGGGGCGGGGACGCTTCCATATTACTTCTGCTATATCGTTCCCTAATTCGGTCGGTGCTGGACTATGGCTGTATCTTCTTTGGCTCTGCTTCCACATCGGTCTTGCGCAAGTTGGATATTGCTCAGTACCGTGCTCTTAGATTTTGCCTGGGTGCTATGCTTTCCACACCGACGAATGCACTTTTGGTTGAGGCCTCAGAACCACCGTTGGAGATCCGTCGACAGCTCTTAACACAGCGCTTTCTATTGCGAGTTTTCTCTGTGGACGCCCACCCAGTATTGCGGACGTTGCAGTATCTTGCTGCTAATTATCTCAACGCGGATTTTCCAGCTGTACGACGATTGCCCTTACTCTTACTGGGTTTTCGGTATCTATACCACACTTTTCCCTTAATTTTGAAAAGTCCCTGTCCTCCGGGGTTTCAATATTCATATGACTTACACTTCTTGAATATTTCGGTGCATTATCTTCCTGATCACATCATCCGGAGCCCTGACGTGAACGTCGCCCTCTCTCGTTTCTTGCAGGTTACATGGCCAGATTTTACGACGATTTACACCGACGGTTCTAAATCTGCTGATGA
The DNA here is from genome assembly GCA_030765055.1 of Mantis religiosa. NCBI lineage: Eukaryota > Metazoa > Arthropoda > Insecta > Mantodea > Mantidae > Mantis > Mantis religiosa. The sequence continues at coordinate 152,237 of JAUKNK010000264.1, forward strand.
AGTAGGTTATGCATACGTCTGTCCTTCTACTAATGCCCTGGCTCGATACCGCCTACCTATGGAGGCTTCCAACTACACTGCGGAGGTTCTGGCCATTCGTGACGCTTTGCAATATGGGATTTCTCACGGCTTCTCCAAATTGCTGATCTTAACCGATGCGCAGAGTGTGCTGCAGAGACTCTCATCTCCCCGCTGGACGAGAGATATGCACTGTTATCTTTACGAGATACTGACGTTGGTGAACAACGCTACCATAGCCGGACATCAAATTCACTTCCTTTGGATCAGAGGCATGTCGGAATTCGATACAATGAAGTCGCCGATCGCCTGGCAAAAGAGGGAGTCACCCAAGGCACCTTTCAAGGCATCCAACTGCCCTACACGGATTTCTTCCCGGTGCTTCATCGTGACGCCTATTGTCGCTGGAATGACGCCTGGATTCGTTCGCAGTCCATTAAAGGCAAACACTACGCCGCCGTTCAGATGCATCTATCCACGACCCCTTGGTTCTCCAGCTTCAGGATTGCACGTCGACATCTCACCTCCATCATTAGAATGCGACTTGGACATGGATGTTACCCTGCGCATCTACACCGACTACGTCTCATCGATTCCCCTGTATGTCCTGATGACCCAGGTGAAACCGCTGACCTCGATCATCTCCTGTTCAGTTGCTCTCGCTACCGAGCCCACCGTTCTTCCTTCCTCCGCCGCCTACTTCAGCAGTCTGTTCCTTTTCCCGCTAGCGTCAACACCATATTACAGTTATGCCACAAACCTGTATACCAAGCTCTTCTGCAATTTCTTAAAGAAAGTGATCTACAGATCTAGTGTCCTCCCATCCTCTTAACCTTCCTTTCATTATTTTTCTTATTTTTCCCTATGATGCCCATATGGGATTTTACCGAAGGCCAAAAAAAAAAAAAAAAAAAAAAAAAAAAAAAAAAAACCTCTTGTTACACAACTTCAAAGCTGACTCTCGTTTTACACACAACTGACTCATCACTAGTCATGGCTCCTTTTTTTATACACACGTTCATGAATTCCAGACTGTTCTCTACAATCACTGGAATTTTCTCGAATCAACAAGGCATCTAATGACGTAATCCCAATATTCTATCACCTTCCGGAAACGTCTGGGCCGGCAAGTCTTTTATCTCGGCTATCGGTTTACACTAGCCGCGTTGTCGTTAACTGCTTACGCAAGCTTTTCATTTACAGTTACCGCCGTCTGTTTCTATTTGTGCCGGAACTTTATTGCATATTGCCGCGGCAGTAGACTAATGTAACAGACGGGAGAGGGAAGAAATGGCGTGGACTAGAACAGGGTTAATTTTCTTAAGGGGCTGACGAAAGTAGCAGGGTAGAAATATGTTAATTATGAGGAGAAACAGAAAAGAAAGCACACTCACATTCCGACAGAGTGCAAAGAGAGAAACAGAAAGTATGGGAGAATGAATGGTTAAAGATGCAGAGCGAGTTGATAAAAGGAAAATGTGGATAGAAATGAAAGTAGAAATAGAAATATGGGTAACCTGTTTTGGAACCCTAGAGAAGTGATGAGAGAAGTAAAGATTGGGAACGAAAAAATGCTGGGGCAACAAGGGGAAACTAAAGCAAAAAGGTAACTATGCTACTCGGCAATGCTAGAAGGCCTGGGTGCCAAGCAGGCTGAGTTAGCAGAACAATGTATGCAACAAAACTAAGAAATAAATATTAAAAGCAGAAGCATTATTAACAGTGAAGTATTCAATCTTACAGATTTATGCATAAGGAATAATTAATTCATGTTTAACCAAAAATTCTACAGACAATCTAAAGGATTAGGTATGGGGAGCCCACTTTCACCTATTTTAGCAGACCTATACATGAGCTATTTTGAAACACACATAGTAAAGGCCTTCCCACAGATTTATAAATTTTGGCAGAGATATGTTGATGATGTTTTTGCTATCATTCCGGAAAAACTTAGAGAAGATTCTCTAAAATTACTAAACTTGCAAGATAATCACACCCAATTTACTATGGAAGTAGAAAGAGACAACACCCTGCCCTTTTTGGACCTCAAGATAACTAGAAATCGTCATGGTGTAGATTTTGGAATATACAGGAAACCCACACACATAGATAAGTACATAAAGAAAAATGATACAACCCAGTTTCACATCAACTAGCTGCCTTTAGAAGTCTAATTCACCGGCTATACAACATCCCACTGAGTAGGATGAATTTTTGAAAGAACAACAACACATAAAAGACATAGCGGTATTAAATGGATTCAACCCAGCCATCATAAGGAATATGATGAAGAGAAAAGAAAAACTGAAAATAATATAAAAAATACCACTCTCACACCACTTAAGACACAAATTGGCAATATAAAAAATTCACCTACCATTCATGGGGTTTTAGAAAATTTGAACGAATCTTCAAAAGACTAAACTTAAAACTAGCACACCAAAACAAATTCAGTCTGAGGAACCTGCTAAATAAAGCACTGAGAAATACAATCCCCAACAATTTGAAATCAGGAATTTATCAGATTAATTGTGAAACCTGTGAAAAAAGCTACATAGGAAAAACTAAGAGAAACTTGTTAACCAGGCAAAAAGAACACCAGAGGAACATTAAGTTGAAACAAACAGAAAAATCTGCAGTTTCACACCATTTTTGGACAGAAGACCACAACATTGGCCACAACATTAAACTGTTAAAATCTTTAAGTACACCCATAGAATTGGATATTTGGGAAAAAATATTCATAAACAAAAACCGTGATAAAGTTATAAATTCTGAAATCCCGGCATTAAATGAAGTATTAAAACTTAGTGCCCCTAACACCAGATGGCAGAGTGATCGGAGCTCCGTAGTAGTGGAAGAAGAGGAAGGTTCATTTAGTCACCAAACAGCTGAGGATGAGATAGAATGATCTTGAAAACGTTTCAATTATACAAGTAAGTGAAGTTTGAGTGTAAACATAGTGACTCATAAATCAAACTTAAATATGAAAAACTAAGAAACTATGTATGTAAGGTAGATGAAAATATTGTAAATAGCAAGTTGAAGTGGTCAGAAGCGAAAGTTGCTAAGTCACTGGTTTAAAATTGTACAGGAGAACTGTTTAAAGTTTTGCAAGATACGAAAATAGTAATACAAATGAAAGAATTTTATGTTATGGGACCGCTTGGAGGTATATAATATGTAACTATGGATAAACTATTACCTTATTTTCACCAATATATCTGTACTATGGACTAATCCAGTATACACTTCATCAAAACATCACTTCATCTCTACTACATAATCTTCTACTTCACTTCCATACGTTGTGTCATAAAATATGGTACCTTCTGGCAGAGTGATATGTTCCAGTAGTGAACGAACATCGTAATATTTTGTCTTCTTAATCTCCGAAGCCTATCTGGTGTGTTTTAGCACTATCACATGTCTTGTGTAGGACTTGTAACCTCACCACTCTCCTCAAAAGAGACTGGGGACGTTTAAGTGAGGAAGATATTGTGAGAGGAATTTCTGGTACACATCCTCTTTGGAAACACACCCTGCATTAAAGTGAATTCAGGAATACTTCTTACAAGGACATGGTCGAGGGCAGCTTTGTAGTCAAAAACTGCAACCACAGGACTGCCATGATGTTCCCCGTTATCGGTCAGTGGACGTTTGACATAGACAACATCAATGGACTTCTTCTGTAATGAATCTTTGATCAGTTTCACCCATGTGGAAGGAACTAAGGCTTTATCCATTGATCGCTTCTCTTTCTTAATACTGCCAAAAATTCTGTCAATAGGTATGAAAGAGTGTTCTGGTATTGAGAAGCATAAACAAACTTTCTGAAAGCGCACTTAAGGAATTTCTAAATGTCTAATCTTAAATGTATCACAGCTGATATCAAAGTGCTTGGGTGACACAGTGTAGTTGCACCACCAAACGGCTAATGCGGCAACTACTTGACTTAACAACATCTAACTCGAAAAGGCTGACTTAACTTTTATTTCTGAAATTGATGCCCATTCAACATGCCAGGGTTATAACATGTTCGACCTAACGCCTAGTGATCCACAAATCGTTTAACACTATTACAGAACTGGTATTTAGAGTGTTTATTGTGTGTTTAACAGGATTTTTAAAACGTTGACTTAACTTCGGTATCTGAGTGCTTCAATTCCGTTCCATTCTTATAAGAGAAGATAAAATCCAGCTGTGCTTTAGTTGAAAGTGTGTTGTGTTTGGCACATAACCTCAGATTGGGAGAAGTTTTATTTTATAATTGTAATATTCTGCCCAAGAGACACTTCCCTGACATATATTTGATTATTTACACCTTACAGCTGTTATACAAGCGGAGAGATACAAAATGTTCCGTTTACAGAGCTCTTTCTACAGCTGGATCGATTATAGTAAAATTTCTGCCTGCAGAGGGCCATTTCTCCACCTCGCATTTTAGCATTTGATTACATGGTACGTCAGCGATAATGGGAACAGTCATGCCCATTCATCTCACAATTCTGGATAGTATTTTGGGTGTCTTTCTTTTTATACGTCACGTACTTTCTATGACACGCTTTAGCAGGAAGTATTAGGTACTAAGTTAATCGCATTATTTCGTGACCGCACGCGGTAAACACAGCGTGTTTAATAAAACTAAACAACATGGTGAGAGACTGCTCTGTCAGCTATCAACTGCAATGACCGAGGGGGGCGGGGAAAAGAGCAACGCTGACCATTTGAGCGCGTCAATATTTATGATGTACGGCGCAGTTTGCTTGCACTGGATCGTAAATTTGGAATATGCTCTCAGGAACCATTTGAAATAAATTTTGTTAGTCACAACTGCAGTGGATTTGGTAACTTAGGGTTAAAATGTTGCACCATCCAATAGCTCTTGCAGGATTATTGACAAAACTTCTCTTTCTCTCTCCTCGCCTCTAGCACTCTCTCTCTCTCTCTCTCTCTCTCTCTCTCTCTCTCTCTCTCTCTCTCTCTCTCTCTCTCTCTCTCTCTCTCTCTCTCTCTCTCTCTCTCTCTCTCTCTCTCTCTCTCTCTCTCTCTCTCTCCTCTCTCTCTCTCTCTCTCTCTCTCTCTCTCTCTCTCTCTCTCTCTCTCTCTCTCTCTCTCTCTCTCTCTCTTCTCTCTCTCTCTCTCTCTCTCTCTCTCTCTCTCTCTCTCTCTCTCTCTCTCTCTCTCTCTCTCTCTCTCTCTCTCTCTCTCTCTCTCTCTCTCTCTCTCTCTCTCTCTATCTCTCTCTCTCTCTCTCTCTCTCTCTCTCTCTTCTCCTCTCTCTCTCTCTCTCTCTCTCACTCTCTCTCACTCTCTCTCTCTCTCTCTCTCTCTATCTCTCTCTCTATCTATATCTCTATCTCTCTCTTTCTCGCTCTCCCTCTCTCTCGTACAAACGCACATCTATACTGAGTTATAAGCTTCGACAAAAATAAACTTTTATACAATTTATCCACTAAGTTTCTTAGAAACAAAAAGTGCAAAGAAATGCGGTTAAGTGTTCGCTATAGATCAAATACAGATTAATTTTCTTTAAATTTATTCCTTATACAGTGATTTTTAATTGCCAATGTCAACGAGAGCTGTTCAATAAAGAATGATCATAATTTTTTATGGACTTAATTTTTTGCACTAAAATTCAATCTTATTATATTTTGTTAGCTTAATGTGAAACAAACACGCCATAGAAGTTTCATTGTTAGGACTCCTGGTTCGCAACTGTGACAACCAGGCAAGTTCAGACATGTTCAGTATCGCCTAACGCTGCAATGGAGGCAACACGCAGTTAAAGTTGATGTTAGAGGAAGATCCAGAGTTTCTTTCAAACAGTCAAACTTGGTTACATCATTTTGACCCTGGGAGTAAATAGCAAAGCTCATTGCGAAAATCTCCTTCATCACCAACCCCCCCAGAAAAGCAAAAGTGGTTGCTTCTGCTGGGAAAGTTATGGTTATCTCATTCTTTGATATTCATGGAATGGTTTATCAGCATGTTGTACCTGCACACACATCAGTAACTGGACAGTACTACAGGGATATCCTGACAACATTGCAAGTACATATCAGGCGCAAAAGACCACATTTCCGTGAAGCAGGCTGGATGCTGCACCACGATAATGCGCGGCTGCATATTGCCAATGTTGTTGCTGAATATCTTGCAAAAATAAACGTGAAGTTCATTCCTCACTCTCCCTATAGACCGGATTTAGCCCCATGTGACTTTTTTCTAGCCCCTTACTTGAAGCAACGCCTTCGTAGGAGGTATTATCCATCATCAGAAGCAGTGTTGAAGGCTGCGGAGGCGATTTTGAAGGATGTCTCAAAAAATGGTTTCCAGCATGTCTTTGAAGACTGGCAGAAACCCTGGGACAAGTGCATCATATTCAGAGAAGAATATTTTGAGAAGGACCATCAAAATTATGAGGATGAGTAAAGGTACGTTGTCAAAAAAGTTGTGATCATTTGTTATTGAACAGCCCTCGAAAATAATCTCCAGCTTTATTTACATTTTTTCATTAACGTCCTCCAACGTGGCCATATTGGACCTTTTTTCTTGTGATTTAAGTCCTCCAACATCAAGTCATATAGGACGATGAATGAAATTGGTGAAATGAGTCCAGGGTTAACAGAGGTTGGAGTTACCTGACATTAGTTTTAAGGATAAGGAAAACTTCCGGAAAAATATCATCCAGGTAACTCACCCTGATCGATATTCGAACTCGGGACGTCTTTACCGTGAGGCAGGAGTTCCCGATTTGTAATCTCGGTCAGGGTGAGTTACCATGAAATTGGTTAAATAATGCTCAAATGAGTCCACGTTCATAGTGCTTAGAGTTGCCTGACATTCGCCTTTAAGGATAAGGTAAAGCCCAAGGGAAAAGCCTTAAACATGTAACTCACCCTGGGTGAGATTCGAACGCGAGACCTCTTGCACAAGAGCTACAGACGCTACCATCTAAGCTACTGAGGCGGGGTCCTCCAGCTTCCATAGAGTATTTACTAAAAATGTTCATGCACTCTTTGTGTCCATGTTGAGCCATTTCAATCTATACGTTCTTTTCTCCATAGCTCATTTCTTTCACACTCAAATATTATGTGCTCTGTATCTTCCTTTATCCCGGCCGCGCTGTGGCTCAGTGGTTAGACCGCTTGGCTCTCACCAAGGCGGCCCGGATTCGATCCCAGGCGACTGCAAAATGAGATTTGTAGGTAGGTAGGTAAATGAGTAAGTAAATAAATCATTAAAATAAAAGTTAAAAATAAACAATTGCTTATAGGCCTAGGACAATAGACAATTAAGTATATTACATAATATAAGCAGTGTTATCAGAAAAGTTTAAGGGTAGGGTAATGTTTTTACTACAAATACGTGAATAAGACAAAGAAGGTAGCTCAAATTCTTCTGACCTCTGTGTTGAAGCATCTTTCTCAGGCTTTCTTATAATACTGGATAACATGCCTCCATTATAGGTAGCTCTCCAGTTCAACAAACGTTGTTGGTCGGATGAGGCGAAATTACCTTCACGGGCTGGGTCTTAAATGGATATTTCGTCACATAGTTCGGATCTAAAAAAAATTTCCAGCCATACGCCATTTCCTGGCAAACATTCACTACAGTAAAAGGTGAAGATTTGGTTCTTAAACTTGTAATCATGCTTGTGAATTTCCCTGCGGGTTGTCATTCTTTGTTTCAAATTCCAAAGACAAAAATTCTTATCACATTCCATATAGAAAGGCTGTCTCTGAAGCTCAACGAAGAGTTAATGGTGGGATACAGTGACTTACTTGGCTTTCCCTGGACCCTTCAAATATCATATACGTCTTCCCATGTTGCTTCCAAAGGACAGTCTTCAACTTTCTTAACCAGGAACCCTTTCTCATAGACAAGAACATTCTTACTCTAAAATTTGCAAGTTTGCGAGTTACAGTATTTCTTCTTCTTCCCTTCGTGTGCGACACAGGTGTGTTCATTTATGTTCTATGCCATTTTAAGCGTAGGTAAGGGAGTCACAACTAGTACTTCAATTGTGCAGAATATGATCCTATAGCTAAATTACTTTCCTGAATTATTTTATATCTATAAATACCATCTCATAGCAAAGCTGCGGCAGAACCGGCTGGACTAAGAAAGAGTTTGAGAATATAGGATTGGAAAAGGATGCAGGAGAAACAGGCATTGATCTGTTGGAAGCAAAATGGTACAGGCACGTAAAGAGAATTAAGGAAGAAAGATGGCAGAGAGTGTTGTCAACTGGTCAAGTCCTGAAAGGGCACGTTTTACCTGGATGGATGAAGTCAATAAAGCCATGCGACCAACTGGATTAAACGAAGGACAGAAGATCTTACAACAGGAATAAAAGGCAACCACTGAAAAGTGGAAGGGCAGTAAAATACAAGTGTACCTCTAATAGGTTCTCTACTTGATAAAGTCAAGATTTTAAGCTGTTGAATACAAAATCATATCACCCTACTTTATGTCTTAAAAACCGAACAGGACCGCTCAGGCGGTTTCGTCTGTGGCCTGCATTTGAGAGTCCTGGGTTCGATACGCGTGGCCGACCTACCTGACCCATGGTAGCTTTGGGGGTTTTCCCGGGTCGCTAGGCGATGTTAATTACATCACCCGAATTTCTTATCCCTCCATTTCATCTCCATTATAATTTCACATCATCTCTCATCTTGTGGTCTGTTTCAGGGTAGAAGTTTCCGGCTGGTGTATCGGCGGTGTATGGCAGGATGATATACTCTGAGGAAAACGACTTCCTCCTCCGGTAGGTCAGTTGTCGGTCTCAGCTCCTCAGCTGGGACAATTTCGGGACCTTTGGGGCTCAGATCGCCTGCCTTGGTACCATTAGGGCTCGGCTGCTGGGCTCGTTGTCGTCACGCTGCAGGGGAGCGAGTTCGTTGTCCTGGCCTGTCAAGGGAAGTCTCTATCCAAGTAAACTGTAGCGACCCTGCTCTCTGTACTGTTGTGGCTCCTTGGTACCACTAGGGCTCGGCTTCTTGGCTTGTTGTCGTCCCGATGTAGGGGAGCGAGTTCGTTGTCCTGGCCTGTCAAGGGAAGTCTGTATCCAAGTAAACTGTAGCGACCCTGCTCTCTGTACTGTTGTGGCTCCTTGGTACCACTAGGGCTCGGCTTCTGGGCTTGTTGTCGTCCCGATGTAGGGGAGCGAGTTCGTTGTCCTGGCCTGTCAAGGGAAGTCTGTATCCAAGTAAACTGTAGCGACCCTGCTCTCTATGCTGTCGTGGCTCCTTGGTACCACTAGGGCTTGGCTTCTGGGCTTGTTGTCGTCCCGCTGTAGGGGAGCGAGTTCGTTGTCCTGGTCTGTCTGGGGAAGTCTCTATCCAAGTAAACTGTAGCGACCCTGCTCTCTATGCTGTCGTGGCTCCTTGGTACCACTAGGGCTTGGCTTCTGGGCTTGTTGTCGTCCCGATGTAGGGGAGCGAGTTCGTTGTCCTGGTCTGTCTGGGGAAGTCTGTATCCAAGTAAACTGTAGCGACCCTGATCTCTATGCTGTCGTGGCTCCTTGGTACCACTAGGGCTTGGCTTCTGGGCTTGTTGTCGTCCCGATGTAGGGGAGCGAGTTCGTTGTCCTGGTCTGTCTGGGGAAGTCTCTATCCAAGTAAACTGTAGCGACCCTGCTCTCTATGCTGTCGTGGCTCCTTGGTACCACTAGGGCTTGGCTTCTGGGCTTGTTGTCGTCCCGATGTAGGGGAGCGAGTTCGTTGTCCTGGTCTGTCTGGGGAAGTCTCTATCCAAGTAAACTGTAGCGACCCTGCTCTCTATGCTGTCGTGGCTCCTTGGTACCACTAGGGCTTGTCTTCTGGGCTCGTTGTCGTCCCGATGTAGGGGAGCGAGTTCGTTGTCCTGGTCTGTCTGGGGAAGTCTCTATCCAAGTAAACTGTAGCGACCCTGCTCTCTATGCTGTCGTGGCTCCTTGGTACCACTAGGGCTTGGCTTCTGGGCTCGTTGTCGTCCCGATGTAGGGGAGCGAGTTCGTTGTCCTGGCCTGTCAAGGGAAGTCTGTATTCAAGTAAACTGTAGGGACCCTGCCCTCTGTACTGTCGTGTCACCTTGATACCATTAGAGCTCCACTGCTGGGCTCGTTGTCGTCTCGCTGTAGGGGAGCGAGTTCGTTGTCCTGGTCTGTCGGGGGAAGTCTCTATCCAAAAAAAACTGTAGGGACCCTGCTCTCTGTACAGTCGTGTCTCCTTGATACCATTAGAGCTCCACTGCTGGGCTCGTTGTCGTCTCGCTGTAGGGGAGCGAGTTCGTTGTCCTGGTCTGTCGGGGGAAGTCTCTATTCAAGTAAACCGTAGGGACCCTGCTCTCTGTACAGTCGTGTCTCCTTGATACCATTAGAGCTCCACTGCTGGGCTCGTTTTCGTCTCGCTGTAGGGGAGCGAGTTCGTTGTCCTGGTCTGTCGGGGGAAGTCTCTACCCAAAAAAAAAAAACTGTAGGGACCCTGCTCTCTGTACTGTCGTGGCTCCTTGGTAGCATTAGGGCTCGTCTGCTGGGCTCGCTGCCGTCCCGTTGTAGGGGAGCGAGTTCATTGTGCTGGTCTGTCGGGGGAAGTCTCTGTTCAAGTAAACTGTAGGGATCCTGCTCTCTGTACTGCTGTGTCTCCTTGGTAACATTTGAGCTCGGCTGCTGAGCTCGTTGCCGTCCCGTTGTAGGGGAGCGAGTCCATTGTCCTGGTCTGTCTGGGGAAGTCTCTATCCAAGTAAACTGTAGGGACCCTGCCCTCTGTATTGTCGTGTCTCCTTGGTACCATTAGGGTTTGGCTGTTGGACTCGTCCTCCCGCTGTGGGGGAGCGAGTTTGTTGTCCTGGTCTGTCGGAGGCAGTCTCTATCCAAGTAAATTGTAGGGACCCTGCTCTCTGTACTGTCGTGATTCCTTGGTACCATTAGGGCTCGGCTGCTGGGGTTGTTGTCGTCCCGCTGTAGGGGAGCGAGTTTGTTGTCCTGGCCTGTCGGCGGAAGTCTCTATCTAAGTAAACTGTAGGGACCCTGCCCTCTGTATTGTCGTGTCTCCTTGGTACCATTAGGGTTTGGCTGTTGGACTCGTCCTCCCGCTGTGGGGGAGCGAGTTTGTTGTCCTGGTCTGTAGGAGGAAGTCTCTATCCAAGTAAATTGTAGGGACCCTGCTCTCTGTACTGTCGTGATTCCTTGGTATCATTAGAGCTCGGCTGCTGGGCTCGTTGTCTTCCCGCTGTAGGGGAGCGAGTTTGTTGTCCTGGTCTGTCGGAGGAAGTCTCTATCCAAGTAAATTGTAGGGACCCTACTCTCTGTACTGTCACGACTCCTTGGTACCATTAGGGCTCGGCTACTGTGCTCGTTGTCGTTCCGCTGTAGGAGAGCGAGTTTGCTGTCCTGGCCTGTCGTCGGAAGTCTCTATCCAAGTAAACTGTAGGGACCCTGCTCTCTGTACTGTCATGACTCCTTGGTAACATTAGGGCTTGGCTGCTGGGCTCGTTGCCATCCCGCTGTAGGAGAGCGAATTCGTTGTCCTGGCCTGTCGGCGGAAGTCTGTATCCAAGTAAACTGTAGGGGCCCTGCCATCTGTACTGTCGTGTCTCCTTGGTACCATTAGGGATCGGCTACTGGACTCGTTGTCGTCCCCCTGTAGGGGAGCGAGTTCGTTGTCCTGGCCTGTCGGGGGAAGTCTGTATCCAAGTTAACTGTAGGGATACTGCCCTCTGTACTGTCGTGTCTCCTTGGTACCATTAGGGCTCGACTGCTGGGCTCGTTGTCGTCCCGCTGTGGGGAGGCGAGTTCGTTGTCCTGGCTTGTCTGGGGAAGTCTCTATCCAAGTAAACTGTAGGGACCCTGCTCTCTGTACTGTCGTGTCTCCTTGGTACCATTAGGGCTCGGCTACTGTGCTCGTTGTCGTCCCGCTGTAGGAGAGCGAGTTTGCTGTCCTGGCCTGTCGTCGGAAGTCTCTATTCAAGTAAACTGTAGGGACCCTGCTCTCTGTACTGTCGTGTCTCCTTGGTACCATTAGGGCTCGGCTACTGTGCTCGTTGTCGTCCCGCTGTAGGGGAGCGAGTTCGTTGTCCTGGTCTGTCAGGGGAAGTCTCTATCCAAGTAAATTGTAGGGACCCTTCCCTCTGTACTGTCGTGGATCCTTGGGTTGGCCCCCTCTATCTCCTTCGCCTCATCCTTCCTCCCGGGAGTGTCCTAACTTGGGGGCATAGGCACAAACTGTCCAGCATGGTGGCCTACGTACCCAATCCCCTCGATAATTAAATCCTAAACCCAATGTCTTAAAATATGATGTAACACATTAAAGCTATTACTTATACTGGATACATTACGTGCAAAGCACACATAAGGCTTTCCCCTCGGTTACCACTTACAGTGATCCAACAACAAAGCGATTTCCAAATCAATTAGCAGCAAGGTAAACAAGGACTGCTTATAAATGTACATACTTGTATTGCTCTTATGATTGCAAATATTTAATAACTGCGCGGTTTTGTGTGACATTCTACGTCAATAAGCTACGCTGCACATTTGTTTAACATGAAGTGTATAAGGCAACTAAACCAAAGCATGGATTACGGTACTTAAACTTGTGAAGCAAAGCCTCCTAAAATTCACAGTGTATAATAGGTCAAAAATAAAAGCTTGAAGTATGCAAAAATAGAAATTATCAACTCTGAAGCAACAAATACTACATAAAATATCATTAATTCACTTATATTGTAAAGAAACTGATAAAAATTTCACACAATTGTGTTAAAACCAGTTTAGCAAATGCCTATTTACATCGTCATTCAACGTTACGGTTGTAGAGGTTAAAATACATAGTTTTGTATGTATTAACAAACACCGAAAATAAAACAAAGTTAAAACAAAAATTAATTTGCGGTGTTTTAATATTCATCATGGGATTCCCACTTTTTTAAATAAATATTTTTCTTTGTCAAACCATTAAATCTTACGGGCCATTTATTTGCTTTAATAATAATTTAACTTCCGGATTTATTTCATAGCTAAATGACAAAAAAATTGATCTGCAACGGCCGATTTATCAGTCTTTTTACACCTAATATTTCGAAAGCATATTGGCACCATAACCACAGATGTAGGTCATCGGCCTGCTGTATTAGAGTCCCGAGTTGGATTTCCTAGGAATGCTCCCTACAGTATCAAAGCATCAAAAAATCAGAACATCGTACGTCACACGACGTATATTGTATTACCTGTCTGACGAATGAGTACACTTGTTATGGGAGGTCACTCGGTTTAGCGAGATCAGAGAAGACGGGAATATAGTACAATACACTCTGACCACCAAAACATCAGAACATCGTACGTAACACGACGTATATTATATTACCTGTCTGACGAATGAGTACAGTTGTTATGGGAGATCGCTCGGTTTAGAGAGATCAGAGAAGACGGGAATATAGTACAGTACAGTCTGACCATCAAAACATCAGAACATCGTACGTAACACGACGTATATTGTATTACCTGTCTGACGAATGAGTACAGTTGTTATGGGAGATCGCTCGGTTTAGAGAGATCAGAGAAGACGGGAATATAGTGCAGTACAGTCTGACCATCAAAAAATCAGAACATCGTACATAACACGACGTATATTGTATTACCTGTCTGGCGAATGAGTACAGTTGTTATTGGAGGTGACTCGGTTTAGAGAGATCAGAGAAGACGGGAATATAGTACAGTACAGTCTGACCACCAAAACATCATAACATCGTACGTAACACGACGTCTATTGTAGTACCTGTCTGACGAATGAGTACAGTTGTTATGGGAGGTCGCTACTCGGTTTAGAGAGATCAGAGAAGACGGGAATATAGTACAGTACAGTCTGACCATCAAAACATCAGAACACCGTACGTAACATGACGTATATTGTATTACCTGTCTGACGAATGAGTACAGTTGTTATGGGAGGTCGCTACTCGGTTTAGAGAGATCAGAGAAGACGGGAATATAGTACATTACAGTCTGACCATCAAAACATCAGAACATCGTACGTAACATGACGTATATTGTATTACTTGTCTGACGAATGAGTACAGTTGTTATGGGAGATCGCTCGGTTTAGAGAGGTCAGAGAAGACGGGAATATAGTACAGTAAGTCTAGCCATCAAAACATCGTACGTAACACCACGTATATTGTATTACCTATCTGACGAATGAGTACAGTTGTTATGGGAGATCGCTCGGTTTAGAGAGGTCAGAGAAGACGGGAATATACTACAGTACAGTCTGGCCATCAGGATATCGTACATAACACGACGTATATTGTATTACCTGTCTGACGAATGTGTACAGTTGTTATGGGAGATCGCTCGGTTTAGAGAGATCAGAGAAGACGGGAATATAGTACAGTATGTCTAGCCATCAAAACATCAGAACATCGTACGTAACACGACGTATATTATATTACCTGTATGATGAATGGGTATAGTTGTTATGGGAGATCACTCGGTTTAGAGAGATCAGAGAAAACGGGAATATAGTACAGTATAGTCTCATCATCAAAACATCAGAACATCGTACGTAACACGACGTATATTGTATTACCAGTCTGACGAATGAGTACAGTTGTTATGGGAGGTCACTGCTCGGTGTAAACAGATCAGAAAAGACGGGAATATAGTAAAGTACAGTCTCACAATCAAAACATCAGAACATCGAGAAAAATACTGTACACAACAAATTTTTTAAACTCATCGAGTTCGAACCTTATAGGAGATGGACGATGTTTACTAGGTGTTGAAAGTTTTTCTCTGGTACGCTTTGAATTTTGATTCTCGTCGTTTACTTTTCCCCGCTGTTATTGTTGTAGCTTTATTCGACGTAATAATTAGACCTTTGCGTTCCTTTTCTTCTCAACAGTGCAACAGATTGAATATTAAATTTATACCTTGTGAATGTATCACTTTGAGCGCTAGCGTTTACGTTTTAACTTGGTTCGAACCCCTCCACTCTAAGAGACTCAACTGCTGTATTGCGCGACGGTACAGGGAATGGTGTCGTCATAGCACGTATCTGTTTGTGTTTACGTAAGTTTTACCTGCTGACCATCTGCATTCATTCTTTATGCGGTTGTACTCAGGGAAGGTTCCTCCATAAGGTTGCAGGTTTGCGCTACACCCACTGATTCTGAATATACAACAGGTGCATTTTGCACATTAAAGCTGTACTTCTTTGCATTGTTTTATATACAAACATGTTTCAATTACGCTTATCGTCTGTAGCTGCCCATGACCGCAGAAGTCGTAATAAACAGTGATTAGCTGTAGGAGCCGCAGGTTTGCAGTGAAGAGTTAACCTAAGATTTCGCCCAAATGTAGGCTTTCTGAGGGGTTGCGGGAAGGTGGAGAGATGGGAGGGGCTTCTTATACATTGCTTAAATGGAGGTTTATAAACCTAGCTCCTCCTACTCTTAGCAACGGCTATAGCGTGACCTTCAGGCTTAGCTTCTGTGTGCTCTGCTTTTCGAACACAGGGAGAATTTAATCAAATGCATGGAGGTTATTCAGAAGAGAGCTCTGTTAAACAACGCCACACTGGTTCAGGCTTCTGGGTTTATGGCCACTTTGAAAGATTATAATTTTGTATTCTGGCTGTCTTTCTTCTACAAGATCATGCCACATGTGGACATTTTGTACAATCAGCTGCAGAAACAAGACTGCAATGCAACATTTGCCATCGCCCAGCTAAACGCATTTGAAAGGGAGGTGTAAAAGGTAAGAAATAGCGTGGATATCGAGGAACACGAAGAAACTGCAATTAAGAGAAGAAGAATAGAAGATCATGATGTAAAATAGAGAAGCTCTTGAAGTACGTGACATTCTTAGAGAAGCAAAGGACAGATTTAGCTTCACGGGGCATCTGGTAGCCTGAACTTTGTTTCATCAAGTAAATTTCTAAGACATTTCCAGAGGATTCCCTTAGAGAAACAATAAGGTTCTATCCTTTTATCATTGGAACAAAAATTCGTAGAGAACAGACTGTAATTTACAGTCGAGAGGAATTTTTTGGAATGTCCGGTGCTTTGTGCTTGATGGACTTCAATAAGGGAAACAATTTATGTGCGACATTCAGCGAATATGTCAAACTCCTCCGAGTACTGTTAACTATGCCAATGTCTACCGCTGAAGCAGAATGCTGTTTCTCAACTTTAAAAAGAGTAAAAAGTTTCCTTAGGAACACAATGTCACAGGACCGATTGTCAGCATTAGCAATGCTTTCAATTGAGAGAGATTTTGTTATGAAGATCAGCGATTTCAACGCAAAAGTTATCGATTGATTCGCCAGGTCTAAGGAGAGTACAGCAGAGAATCTGTATAAATAGGTGAGTCATTACTACTCTGTATTTTATTTTTCATTTGTGCACCACCAATAATTTAACCCACCAGCCGCCACTGGTTGTACTTACTATGTAAACGCATTAAAAAGCTAGGTACCTGACATAATTTGGAATATCCCAGCAGCGACAGGTAGCTCTAAATTTGTGAATAGTAAAACACTACACCCAGTAGTTAGCTCCCTGAAATGCGCTCTCTCTCTCCTCTCTCTCTCTCTCTCTCTCTCTCTCTCTCTCTCTCTCTCTCTCTCTCTCTCTCTCTCTCTCTCTCTCTCTCTCTCTCTCCCCTTCCCTCTCTGCATGTGTTTATATTTTTCTAATCTCAGACTTTTCCACAAACGTTTTCGTTCTTGTGCTGAATTTATAAATTGCTGCTTAATTGCAAGATTCCATTGCAGTGTTTTCCACTCAGACTTTTTCTCATTTTTATGAAATTGCACTACGTTGCAGAAACCACATTTTCATATCTCACGTCACTGTGAAGCAACGAATTTCTTCTTTTTGCTGTTACATTTGTGATAAAAATAATTTTCATGAATTTTCACGCCCTTAATCTGAAAGTATGCGACTGGAACTAGATAAGCAATACCATAACGTTAAAGTCTGATGTGGTAGATTCGTATTATTATCTCTAGCCACCATTGCGTAGTTTTATATATCTCTTACAATTCAAAATCCTAGGAAGTGTTTATATTAATATGGAATTATGTAAATATATAGGAAAGAAATTAAAGTAGATCAGTATACTATTTTTAATTTAATTTGAAGTTAAGGTTGGATCACAGATTAGTGTTTAATGCTAAAATGATAAATTTATTTAAAAATGGGAATGACAATGAATGTACAAATAAATGTCCAATTTCAAACGCATAAAAGTCTATTTCTCTAAGATAATGCACCATCGCACACATCAGCAATCACAAAGGCGAAAGTGCACATGTTGGGCTTTGAATTGGTTGGTCATCCACTTTATTCACCAGACCTAGCCCCAAGTGACCACTTCCTGTTCCCAAACTTGAAAACTTGGCTTGGCGATAAGTCATTTTCATCAAATGAAGAAGCGATAGTCATATTAAACAAGTATTTTGATGACCCTAACAGAACCAACTTTTCCAACGGGATGAAAATTCTGTAATGCGCTGGACCAAGTGTATAGTCATAAATAGAAACTATGTAAAAAGAAACAGGATGAGATGTTCACGAAAAACAATTTTTTGGGGTTATTTACCAAACTTATCAAAAGACCCTCGAGCATTTTAACTTTTTGGGCATTTCTTCAACATTTCTCTTAATTTTGAACGGCTTTTATAACTGACAAATCATAAAGCATACATAACTCTTACAGAAAAGGAAGAAAAAAAGACATGGATACAGTCAACAATTTCCGAGTTATTTCTTCTATGTGTCTGAATTTTTAATTGTTCATATTGAATCGAAAATTTCTCTCTTTAGGTTTTGTCAGGGTGAGTCACCTGGATGAGGTTTATCCGGAGTTTTTCTTTATCCAGGGAGATGAACGTCTGGTGCCACTAAGCTCTATATACCCTGTACTCATTATTTCCTTTATCGTCCGATATGACTTAACGTTGCAGCTTTTCTCTTATCCTGAAAGAGGAATGTCTGGTAACTCTAAGCTCTATGTATCCTGTACTCATTTGAACATCATTTCTTTCTCGTCCGATATGACTTAACGTTGAAGGTTTTACTATATACTGAAACATATATTTCTGGTAAATCTAAGCTCTATGTACCTTGTACTCATTTGAACATCATTTAATCCATCGTCCAATATGTCTTAACGTTGGTGTTTTTCCCTTATCCTTATGAATTTCTGGTAACTCTAAGCTTTGTGTACCCTGTACTCATTTGAACATTATTTCAATAACCGTCCGATATGACAACTTTGGAGGTTTTCCCTTATCCTGAATGCTGAGTGTTTGTTAGCTCTAAGCTCTATGTACCCTGTACTCATTTGAACATAATTTCATTAACCATATGATATAAATTAACGTCGGGGGTTTTCCGTTATCTTGAAATATGAATTTCAGGTGACTCTAAGCTCTATGTACCCTGTACTCATTTGAACATCATTTCAATAACCGTCCAATATGACTTAACGTGGGAGGTTCTCCCTTATCCTGAAAGATGAAAGTCTGGTAACTCTAAGCTATATGTACCCTGTACTCATTTGAACATCATTTCATTCATCGGCCGATACGACTTAACGTTGGAGGTTCTCCCTTATCCTGATAGATGAATTTCTAGTAACTCTAAGCTCTATGTACCCTGTACTCATTTGAACATCACTTCATTCATCGTCTGATATGACTTAACGTTAGAGGTTTTCCCTTATCCTGATAGATGGATGTCTGGTAACTTTAAGCTCTATGTACCCTGTACTCCTTTGAACATATTTTCATTCATCGTCTTATATGACAACGTTGGAGGTTTTCCCTTATCATGAATGATAAATGTCAGGTATGTCAAGATATAGAAAATTTGGTTGTTTTCCTGCAACATTTGTTTTGTTTTATGAACAATTTAGCAACCAATTTTGAAGGCGATAAGTATTTTCACCTATTCGTTCGTAATATTACAAAAACTTTGAGTTTAATCATTGTAGTGTACAGTGCCTTAAATAAAACATTTCGTAGCTTATTTGTCAGGGTATGTAATTGCGAAGATGGGTAGAATACTTGGCTATAAAAAAACTTCTAAATATTATCACTTAACCCCTTTTCTCAGCTTTGCCAGTAAGCTAAAATTACAGAAAGCAGGTTAAGTGTGTTTGCGCCATTTAACTATAATGAGTGTCTGCGATGCTCATTTCTAGCGAGAGAGGGAGAGAGGCGAGATGGAGGGTTAGGGAGATCTTCAACGCTTTAAGGTAGAACCTAATGACTATGTATCCTTACGAGTCCTTCAATGTCTACGCTATTTACTGCCATTATGTTGTGTCGGCTTCAATATCATTTGAATATTCAAAGTTATGTTTTAGACAGCTCATAGTAAAAGTAGGTCTTCTAGAGTTACAGAGCTACGTTAAATGTGGAAAATTCTTTCGCTCAGCCATCGAAAATTTTTAACACGGTTCTTCTTCTTCTTCTTCTTCTTCTTCTTCTTCTTCTTCTTCTTCTTCTTCTTCTTCTTCTTCTTCTTCTTCTTCTTCTTCTTCTTCTTCTTCTTCTTCTTCTTCTTCTTCTTCTTCTTCTTCTTCTTCTTCTTCTTCTTCTTCTTCTTCTTCTTCTTCTTCTTCTTCTTCTTCTTCTTCTTCTTCTTCTTCTTCTTCTTCTTCTTCTTCTTCTTCTTCTTCTTCTTCTTCTTCTTCTTCTTCTTCTTCTTCTTCTTCTTCTTCTTCTTCTTCTTCTTCTTCTTCTTCTTCTTCTTCTTCTTCTTCTTCTTCTTCTTCTTCTTCTTCTTCTTCTTCTTCTTCTTCTTCTTCTTCTTCTTCTTCTTCTTCTTCTTCTTCTTCTTCTTCTTCTTCTTCTTCTTCTTCTTCTTCTTCTTCTTCTTCTTCTTCTTCTTCTTCTTCTTCTTCTTCTTCTTCTTCTTCTTCTTCTTCTTCTTCTTCTTCTTCTTCTTCTTCTTCTTCTTCTTCTTCTTCTTCTTCTTCTTCTTCTTCTTCTTCTTCTTCTTCTTCTTCTTCTTCTTCTTCTTCTTCTTCTTCTTCTTCTTCTTCTTCTTCTTCTTCTTCTTCTTCTTCTTCTTCTTCTTCTTCTTCTTCTTCTTCTTCTTCTTCTTCTTCTTCTTTCTCTAACTCCTTTGTGCTGTTAAGCGTGAAGTACAAGTCACTTCTACCAATTCCCTCCACTTTTCTGGGTCCATCATCATTCTTTTCATTTCTGTCATGGTTTTCCCTCTATCCTTCCCCAACTTCTCAATGTATTCCTGATACAAACTGCGTGGCCTTCCCCTAATTCTTTTACCTTTTGGTCTTGCTTCTAAATATTGTTTGGGACATGCGGAGTACATGTCCATATCATTTAAGTTGTCTTGTTTCCAATATTTCTTTAACGGAGTGTGTACCCAACTCTTCCCTTATTGTTACATTTTTAATCATATCTCTTCTTGTCTTCCCCACAGCTGGTCTTAAATATCTCATTTCCATAGCTGTTATTTTGCTTTCTTGATTCTGTAGGAGAGTCCAGCTCTCTGCTCCATATAATAGAATTGGTGGTATTATTGTTTTAAATACTATAATTTTTGTATCTTTTGTTATTTCCTTTTTTCCAACAATAGTATTATTAATCTGATAGCAGACCGAATTGGCCTTTCTTATTCTGTTTAGAATTTCCTGCTCTATTTTTCCATCCTTATTTATAATTGTACCCAGGTATTCATAACTGTCTACCTGTTCTAAGATTTCATCATTACATTTAATTTTAACTTCTTCTTCTTTCCTTCCTATATACATGGTTTTACTTTTGGGTCTGTTTAATTCTAAACCTTTTCCAGTTAATTCTTCTTTCCATTCATTTAGCGCTAATTGTAAGTTATTATTACTATTTGCTATTAATATGACGTCATCAACATATATCAACGATTGTGCCCAAACTGGTATTAAATTTCTATATCCTGTAATAGTTCTTGCTGTTCTTCTTTTGCAAATTTTCCATATTTCATCCATCACAATAATAAATAAGTGTGGGCTGAGGCTACCTCCTTGTTTAACTCCTCTATTCATCAGAAATGGTTCTGATTATTGTCCATCTAATTTTATTATCTCTTCTGGTTCTTGATAAACTGATTGTATTGCTTCAATAAAATTCATAGGTACTTTTTTGTTCTTTAGAGCTCTTCAAATTTCTTTCCTAGGTATTGAATCAAATGCTGCTTTCAAATTTAAGAATCCTAAATAAATACCCTTTCCTCTATCTATAGCTTTCTCTATTATCATTCACAATGAGAAAATTTGGTCTTGGGTTTGTCTACCCATTCGGAAAGCAGTTCTGTGTGTTGAATTTTTTATTTGAATTACTCAGCACAGTTGGTGCTATACAAATTGTGAAGCTATATACATAATATACATAATAAAATTAAAGTATACAGGGATAGGTTGGTACTCATATTAAAGTCCTCAAGCAAACTGGTCTGATTAGTGGGAGCATAAATTTAATAACTTCTTCATTACAGAATAAATAAACATTATGGAAATTAAATGTCCTATAGCAAGCGTGGCTTCAGTCCTGGTGCAGCATCAAGGCGACGTACCAGTTGGAAGAATAAAGCACCTGATACATAAGGAAGGTGAGCAAAGAATCTGCTTGTCGTTGTAGAGAAGTACTCATCAATGCTGACTCTCTATGCAGCTGTGCATTCCGGATGTATCACAGGGCATTCACAGACAATCGTAGTATTTTGTTTTGAAACACCTAGAGTTGGTGAAGCACATCCCCATACAGGACTGCCATATAGAAGAAGTGGTCGTAGAATACTCTTGTACAGGAGCAGCGTACAATCGACTCGTAAAGAGGATTTGCGGTTGAGGATGGGATACAACTTTTGAACACGAGCATTAAAAGGATGTATAAGCTATGTGGACTGAGTCAAGCCTTCAGAAAGCACTAATGAAAACCAAATAAAGAAATGGACCAGTCATTAAAAAGAAGTAGTGACATATTTTGCGATCCCTAGTAGTCAAATCGAATGCTCTATGATGCTAACTTACCACTACCTTTCATTCCTCCTTTTTTTCTTCTACTACTACTACTACTACTACTACTACTACTACTACTACTACTACTACTACTACTACTACTACTACTACTGCTACTACTACTACTACTACAGGGGGATTTTAGGGCTTATTTCGCCCATGGGTTTATTTCACCCTGCCTTATTTCGCCCTATGGCTGCTTCAGGGGTGTACCCTCTTCAGCCTTGACCTTATTTGGAGTTGAGGGGGGATGGCTCTTTTTTTTTTTTTTTTTTTTTTTGCTTGATTAGGTTACGAGTGCATGTGTTTACAATTTGTCGTTACTTGCTAATTGTAATACTGTTAGTATATGTCATATTTGTACTTTATTTACTTATTATCATATATATAATTATTTTTAATATAATTATTTTTTGTATAGTTTCGTTTTGTTTTTAATAGTAGGGTTTTTGTTTTTTTTTTTTTCTTGTTTGATTATTTATTAGTATATAATTTTATTTATTTAATACAATCTTTGGGTATGTGTACAGTTACGGTATGTACACAATCGTCATTTTTCAGGCCAGAAGTATTTGGAGGTGCTCACGTATCTCGTTTTCCTCGGCTTCCTTGATCCTGGCGTGGTGCTGTATCAGGGTGACGATTGGTAGGGCCGTGGTCTCGGTCTTCTTGTAGTTCTCTGCTGCTGCAATCAGCAGCCTCCTGTACGGCCTCTCGGACGCGTTTGCGATGTACCTGAACATTCGGTCTTGTATGTATTGTTCAAGTGGGGTTGCCTTACAGATGTCGTACAGTTCTTCGTTTCTGTGCCAGGGTACGAGTTTTTTGGCCATTCTTAAGCACTTTCTCTCCATCTTATGAAGCCTGGTTTTGGTATATGTTGTCGTTATTGGGAAGGTGACGATAGCGGCGTAGGTGAAGTATGGTCTTACTATTGTCTTATACAGTTGGTTGAGGATCGGTGCTGAGAGTCCTATTTTGCCTATCTTTGATAAGTAGTGTAGGGTGGAGATTGCTGTTTTTGCTTCTTTCATCTTTAGCTGGAAATGTGGTTTTGTGCTTAGTTTTTTATGAAGCTTTATTCCCAGGCACTTTACGGTGATCTGTATAGGTATTTTGTGTCCTTGGTAGGCTATCGTCGATTCTTGGTAGTTACGCTTTGTTTTCCTGCGGAAAATGATGACTTCAGTTTTGCTCGCGTTTACTGTGAGGCGCCATTTGGATGCCCATCTGTGAAAGGCTTTTAGCTGTTTCTCTAATCTTGGTTTTGCGTTCATCAGCTTCGGAGCGCTGCTCAGATGTGCAGTGTCGTCGGCGTATTGGGCTAGTTCTATTGCTGGGTGGATTGGCTGTGAAGTGTCTGATGTGTAAATAAGTAGTCCTTGAGGTGTACCTGCTTCCAGTGTAATGGGTGCTGAGAGAGTGTTGTTTATTTTTATGCGAGCTGTCCTGTGATGTAAGTAGCTTGCCGTCCATCTTATGATACGCTTTGGGATGCCCATCGTTGTCATTTTATACAGCAGTCCATTTGTCCAACATCTTGTTTCATGTCTTAACCATGTAAGTCACGTCAAATCGGAATGAATAAAAATAGCTGAAAGGATGTTCAAATAGGCGCGCAGTTAATTAGAGCTTAGAGTTACCACAGAAATGCTACCTCCACACAATAGAGGTTAACCATATGAGTTTTCTAACTGAAGCAAGTATCAACTGGCTTCATCTGATTTTGTTGTGAAGACGAGCATACGCTTCATTTAGTTTGCTTTTGTTATGTGTATTCCATGTCAGCATTACTTCATTGCAACGGCTCTGATATCTTTGTTCTATGACAGAGATGTCCTGATGGAATCTCTCTCCATGTTCATCACTAACAGCTCCACAACTAGGAGGGAAAAAGTCTAGGTGGCAGTGGAGAAAATGGATCTTAAGGGACATGTTGCATCCAAGGTTACGGTATTTTTGCAGGAGCACTGTCATCAAATGCTTGTAGTTGTCATCTCTTTTGTTGCCTAAAAATCCATGAACAACACACTTAAAGGCTTCCCAAGCTTCCTTTTCTTTCCCCTCCAAATTTAATCAAGTGCAGGATCCTTTACAACTTCTCTTATTTATGGTCCGTCAAAAATGCTTTCCTTAACTTTTGCATCACTTAATTTCCAAAGTTTCTCTCTGATAGTGTTTTGTTACTTGACAGGTGTGCCAACTCCCCCAGAAAATCCCCCCAAATTTAAAATCCTCACTCTAAAATATGAAATGTAACTTCATCTTCAAAACAAGAGCTAATTTATCATTTTATGGTGATTTTTTAATTCAGCAGATAGAAATACATGTAGATTCACTATTTTAACCCCAAAACATTTTCATTGTTCCCCAGTGTAATCGAAAAATCTGGAAAGGTCTGGGACCACCCAGATCCCCTGACCTAATCTTTTTTTTTTTTTTTTTTTTTTTTTTGGGAGTGGATATCTAAAAAATAGTGTGTGTAAGAATAGGCGACGGGCAATTGATGTTTTCAAGGAATACATTCGAAACGAAATAAGTAACATTGGCGAGGATACTCTCCGTAAAGTTCAGAGAATATGGTGAGATGTGTGCAGACATGTATAGATGCTGGTTGATGACACGTCCAGCATTTTCTCTGATATGTAAATAGTGTAATGTAATGTCGTAATTGTGTATTATATTCTCCCAAAGCTGGACGTGTGTCCTATTATTGGTTCAAAATTTATGGCTTATTGAAGTGGTTCAGATTTATATGGATCGCAATATATAATGTGACTCTGTGGGTTCGTGAAGTTAAAAGTCCCATTGCAGAAAATCAAAATGTTCTTTATTTCCACCGAATTACAGTTGGAACACTTGCCGATTACATAGAATTACGTAGCTCACACAATTACAGTTCACCAGTTCGTCTGTCACAGGTCCACTCCACACTCACTATTACGTACAACTCCTCTGATGCACGTACGCAGTCTTCCAATCCATTCGCTAGCACTGCGCTCTTCGCGGCTGCTCGCCAAGAACTGCCTGAGTCGTCTACTGCATCCCTTATATAGGAAGATCGATGTTTCTGGAAGCTTTGCGGCTCGGAACAACATCCCGATTGTTCAAGACGTCATGGGAAGGGGAAGGAGACGGTAAAGTGCCTAGTGGCACTTTCCTAACCATCCCCTATGTTAGCGCTACAAGATAAATGGGTGGGCGTAGGCTAAATACCTCCTGTCCCCCAACCAGCTCCCGTTGGTCATGCCTTCCGATAATTGGATGACAATAATAATTGCATATCCACAATTTCCAGTCTATTCCTAATTTATTTTCCAGCTGCCCTTCGTTAATATGTATCCTGGTGCCCACATATACCCTAATCCCCTAATCCTTTTATTTTCTCTAAACCATGCTCTACTACGCTCCCGTGTTTATTGAACGCTCTATCACAGTTTTACAGTTGCTGTATCCTAAAGCAGGATTTTAATATTCTTTCAGTTACTAACTTCTAACTCTTACTTTTCCCAATTCCAGCATAGCTCCGATATATGCATTTCAGGACCTCATATATAACAGGATTCTGCCAACATTTAATTGAAGAAACGCTATAGAAAAACAAAAGCGTCGACACGTTTCCGTATACTTGATTGCACAAATGAAATCCCCCTCCCATGTTTCACTTGATTACATCCTTACAATAGCCCTGTGGCATTGTTTGCAAGCTAAGTTTACAAATGAGCCATTACGAAAGGGAAAAGAGTTTATTCACGCCTGGAGCACCAAGTAGCGACGCTTCCCCCATCCGCTTGAAAATGTATTTAGAATTGCACAGTTCTTCCCTTCGGGAAAGCATATTCGAAATCTTTCTTCATGAGCATTTCTAAAAGCTACGCGTGTTACCGAAGTTGTCACGGCGTTCAGGTCTCAATATGGAAATCTTTCACCTCTCAGCAACAGTTAGCTGTTTTAATTGTCAGGCAGTCTTATCCGTACAGTGGTTGCTTGGATATTGAAGACAAGTGAATGACTAATGTTTAACCGGAGATTGTACTGCCCGTCCCACCAGTGTTCAATTCATAACTTTTAGGTTAGTTTCGGAAACTACATAAGATAGAAGTTTGAAACTTTGAGTGGTCTTCTTTCATCCGTGGCGGCTGGTGGGTTAAATTATTGGTTGTGCACAAATGAAAAATAAAATACAGAGTAGTAATCACTCACCTATTTATACAGATTCTCTGCTGTACTCTCCTTAGACCTGGCGAATCTAATCGATAACTTTTGCGTTGAAGTCGCTGATCTTCATAACAAAATTTCTCTCAATTGAAAGCATTGCTGATGCTGACAATCGGTCCTGTGACATTGTGTTCCTAAGGAAAGTTTTTGTTCTTTTTAAAGTTGAGAAACAGCATTCTGCTTCAGCGGTAGACATTGGCATAGTTAACAGTACTCGGAGGAGTTTGACATATTCGCTGAATGTAGCACATAAATTGTTTTCCTTATTGAAGTCCATCAAGCACAAAGCGCCGGACATTCCACGAAATTCCTGTCGACTGCAAATTACAGTCAGTTCTCTACGAATTTTTGTTCCAATGATAAAAGGATAGAACCTTATTGTTTCTCTAAGGGAATCCTCTGGAAATGTCTTAGAGATTTTCTTGATGAAACAAAGTTGAGGCTACCAGATGCCCCGTGAAGCTAAATCTGTCCTTTGCTTCTCTAAGAATGTCACATTCTTCAAGAGCTTCTCTTCTTTTCACATCATGATCTTCTATTCTTCTCCTCTTAATTGCAGTTTCTTCGTGTTCCTCGATATTCACGCTATTTCTTACCTTTTGCACTTCCCTTTTAAATGCGTTTAGCTGGGCGATGCCAAATGTTACATTGCAGTCTCGTTTCTGCAGCTGATTGTACAAAATGTCCACATGTGGCATGATCTTGTTGAATAAAGACAGCCAGAATACAAAATTATAATCTTTCAAACTGGTCATAAGCCCAGAAGCCTGAACAAGTGTGGCGTTGTTGTTTAACAGAGCTTTCTTCTGAATAACCTCCATGCATTTAATTAAATTTTCCCTGTGTTCGAAAAGCAGATCACACAGAAGCTAAGCCTTAATGTCACGCTATAGCCGCTGCTAAGAGTAGGAGGAGGTAGGTTTATAAACCTCCATTTAAGCAATGTATAAGAAGACCCTCCCATCTCTCTACCTTCTCGCAACCCCCTCAGAAAGCCTACATTTGGGCGAAAAAGTTAACTCTTCACTGCAAACCTGCGTCTCCTACAGCTAATCACTGTTTATTTTGACTTCTGCGGTCATGGGCAGCTACAGACGATAAGCGTAATTGAAACATGTTTGTATATAAAACAATGCAAACAAGTCCAGCTTTAATGTGCAAAATGCACCCGTTGTATATTCAGAATCAGTGGGTGTAGCGCAAACCTGCAACCTTATGGAGGAACCGCCCCTGTCTTTCATATAGGGGAACATGGTGCATATCGGGGTAGTGAGGCAGTGTTTTCTCTCTAGTAGGTGGCACAATCTACCGAAATCTGTCAAAACTACGTCATCTGAATCACAGCTACTAGTACACGTCAGTTGGATGCCATAACAGAATCTGTTGTGTGTGGGTTGTGTGTTGGATACAGTTTGCAGCAGCTTTTACAATATTCGTGATCTCTTTCAAGGCATCTAAGCACATTACATCTACATTTAAATAAAAAAAAATAATTACTATGGAATATAGCACTTAATTTACTTCTAAATCCATTTTTTGGCTAAGTTATCTTTGAATATCGAACCATCGACAAGCGTTAACCGAAACTTGTGTTTACGGGGCAATGTGGTGTAAAACTCTTGTGGATTATTCATATGATTTACTACTCATGTTTCATGTGATTTTGGAATAGTGCGTAATTACGTAAAGAAGTCACAGAGGCAGGAGTGGTCTTTAGTCTCAGTGGAGGGGGCTGTGAATGCTGTACTTGGGGGTTCAATGGGGTACTAAAGGGCAGCTAGTCAATTTCAAGTGCCCCAAACGACTCTTGAACGCTACGTTAAGAATAAACGAGATAATCCTGATTATGGAAACGTAGAGTCAGACTGAAAAATTCAATGCCATAGCCGGGATTTGAACCACGGAACTTCTGGTTTCCGTCCAGCCGCACTACCATTGTGCTACTATGGCCAACGTGCCGATATGACATTAAATTCTCCAACTGAGTCGTATTTTCCCGGTAAACCACTTAGGAGTTCTCATAAACCCATGAGACAACTACCTTTAATGGCGACTTACTACATGTAAGTACTTTAAGGCCCGAGTTTTATATAGTGAACCACTATTAGGTTTACCGGGAAAATACGAGTCAGTTGGAAAATTTAATGTCATATCGGCACGTTGGCCATAGTAGCACAATGGTAGTGCGGCTGGACGGAAACCAGAAGTTCCGTGGTTCAAATCCCGGCTATGGCATTGAATTTTTCAGTCTGACTCTACGTTTCCACAATTTAGCCTACACACGGCCAGTGTGAAAAATTAATTAATTTCCAATCCTGATTATGTTGTTAAAAATGTTCTCATAGCCTGCAGCCGCTAGATATTTCTTTCATGAAACCACTAATGAAATATTATGAGGATGAAATTCGCTCCTGGGTGAGATCTAATCGAGGAAAATTTGTGACACTGTTTCAAGTTGCATCATTGTTTGGTGCCAGTTACATGCGAGCCTCAACAATGAGCGCGGCAGTCAATGGGCTGCTAAAAACAGGAATATGGTCTATGAACATCAGTGTGTTAAATGATGCTGATTTCCTACCGTCCGAAATGACAGATATCGAGCTTTCTTCTGGACTTCCTGATGATGTTAATCCTGCAACTTCTGAGATGTCCGTTGTCTCTGGTTCACCAATGGGGAGAGAAAACATTGAGATGCCAAGCTGCAGTAGTTTTCAGAGTTCCAGCCCAGAAAATATCACACCTATTGCAAAGGTAGATCAGAAAAACAAGAGAGTTTGAAAAAACAGGGGGAAAAGCATAATGCTGACAACATCCCCTTATAAAGATGCGCTATTGAATGCGGAACAATAAAAAATGAATAAAAGACCTGTAAAAAGGCGTCTTACTCTGCCAGAAAGTGAAACAAAACGTGAATCTTTGAAAGGTGGGCCTAGTTGTCCTAATCCTCCTGTATCCAAACGTTCCAAAGGTCATCTGTCTGCTGGTAACAGGAAAGCAGTGGCAAAAGACGACGAAGATGATTGCCTTTACTGCCACGATGGTGGGTGGGTGGGTTACACATCCCTGCTGCCTGGAGTGAGCTCATAATTCTTGTGCAGGTGTTTATAAATGATGATGAAGATGCTGTACACATTTGTGCATATTTTGAGAAGTGAACTAAAAAAAAAACTGATAAAAAATTGCTCAAAGAAATAATACCTCTTTCTACCCCACCAATGGGGCAAAACGGGTCAAATACACTAATTTTGTTTTTGACGTAATAGCTAATCCCATTTGCTGCGAGTGTCTATTTAATTTATATTTTTTTCATGTAATCATGTGATAATAAACACATTTACATTACTAAAACACAATTTCTAAATGTTCAAAAGTGAAATATAGATGCACATATTAAGTACCCTCCTGCCCCATGTTCCTACGTGTATGCAACAGGATAAAAATATTAAGATTTTTCTATCTAGTTGCTGAGAAATAACTTTTTCCAATACTTCCAACTTGTTTCCTTAAATTTGCTTATAAAAGATTTTTGAGTATTAAATTCTTCCCCTCGCACATTTTTGAGCCTGTGGTATAGAGACCTGTTTGTGTAAAAATGTCAACCTTATAGGTTTAACAGTTTCTGAGGAATGTGTACCATTGTCACTAAAAATGCAATGTCTGTAGATGGCCTGTCTGATCGTCGTTCATTTTCTATTACTGCTTCTTTTGCAGCTCTTTTACTTAGTTCCTCTGCCGCCAATTAAGAGATTTACAGTACTTAAATGACAGATCAGAACAAAATAGAATTAATTATAATAAGGCAAGAGCAGAAGTTAAAAGATATACAAGGAAACTAAATAGAGAACACTGGGGCAAATAAATACCAGATCTAGAACATAACCTACATGGCCGCCAAGATAAAGTTTATAAATGTATTAGAAACCTACATTCAATGGAAAAAGACAAAGCAAACATAAAAATCATTAAAGATAAAGAATTAGAGGAATATTATAAAACTCTCTGGAACACAGGAGATAAACAAAATTGGGAAATAGATAAATTATAAAGAGCAGAAGTAGACCGGTTAGAAGTAGAAGAATTAATAGAAAGTATAGCTAAAGGTAGAAATAGGAAAGCCTGCGGAATAGATAATATTAATTTAGAATTAATTAAATATGCTCCCAAATAATTACATGACAGATTACTGTATCTATATAACAAGTGTTGTAAAACAAAAGAAATACCACAAGAATGGAAGATGGCTAAAGTGATATCAGTATTTAAGAAAGGGGAAGGAACAAGACCTGAAAATTACAGACGGATTAGTTTATTGTGTGCTGTGTACAAAATATATGCCAAAATAATAAGTACTCGGTTAAACAAAATAACAGATGCAATACTCCTAGAAGAACAAAGTGGCTTTAGAAAAGGAAGAAGCACCATTGACAATGTTTTTACTCTTAAACCAATAATAGAAAAACGACGAGAACAAAATTTAGAGACGCACTTACTATTTATTGATTATTATAAAGCTTTTGGCAAATGATACTGTGGAAAATTTTACATAATAGAGGTATACCTTTACAACTAATTGAAGTTATAAGAAGTATGTACATTGACACAAAAATAAAAATAAATAAGAACCAGTAATAGTTAATGGTGGCGTAAGACAAGGTTGTTCTTTATCAACCACACCTTTTAATTTGTATGTTGACGAAATAGTAAGGATGTGGTCGAATAAAGTCAATGGAGGCATTAATGTATCAGGAGCTAAATTGAAAACTATGTTGTATGTAGATGATCAAATAATAATGGCCACAAATGAAGAAAATGATGGATAGTCTAGAAAAAATTGCTACAGAATATGGAATGAAAATATCAGCAAATGAATCCAAAACCATGACATTTAAAGGTATTAATCCAGTAAGATCAGAAATAGTGTTAGATAACATAATAATTGAGCAGAAATCACACTTTAAGTATTTAGCATGTAATGTCTCGTACCAAGGGGAAGCTGATATAATAGAGAAAATAAATAAACTTAACTATATAACAGGCACAATAAAAAGAACATTAAAAAATAAAGCAAGAAAGGACTCTATAATAAAACTATACAAAACAATGGCAATACCAACTCTGATCTATGGATCAGAAACATGGACACTAGCAAAAAGAAATAGTACGAGCATACAGTCATCAGAAATGAAATTCATAAGAGCAATAGCTGGATATACCAAAATTGATAAAAAACGTAGTCAGGATATTAGGACAGAATTAAAAGTAGAAGAAATAAACCATACTATTGAAATAAATAGAAATCAATGGAAAGAACATGTTCAGAGGATGAATAATAACAGAATACCAAAAATAGCCTTAAACTATAAACCTATAGGAAGAAGAAACCAGGGAAGACCGAATAAAATATGTGCAGACCAATTTGGAGCCGGAACGGGTTAAACAATCCAAAGCCGTGAGGAAGAAGAAGAAGAAGAAGAAGAAGAAGAAGAAGAAGAAGAAGAAGAAGAAGAAAAAGTAGTAGTAGTAGTAGTAGTAGTAGTAGTAGTAGTATTAGTAGTAGTAGTAGTAGTAGTAGTAGTAGTAGTAGTAGTAGTAGTAGTAGTAGTAGTAGTAGTAGTAGTAGTAGTAGTAGTAGTAGTAGTAGTAGTAGTAGTAGTAGTAATTTTCTCACTTATAGGTTGAAATATGTTTGATGGCTTTGGAAGGTGTATTATAGAACACAACTTACTCCCTGCCTGGTATATCTTACCTATACATCTTAGTCCATAAGCATATAAAAAGTTGAATAACCAGTACATACTGTGTGACACGTATTACGTCTAGAATCTCAAATTTCAGAGAGAGAAAAAGTCTGTTATAGATTGAGTCAACATGAAAATTTCAATGCCATGGTCGGGATTTGAACCACAGATCTCCTGGTTTCCGTCCAGTCGCTCTAGCACATTGAGCTACCATGGCCAACGTGCCGTCCTGACATTATATTCTCCATTTGACTCATATATCTCCCCGGTAGACCACTAGGGGCTCTCGCATCCGAGATACACCGTTTGTGGCGACTTAATATCTTAAGTACTTAAGTCCCAGGCTTCATTATTTTACTCTTATTATTTCAGTTAATTAATGTAAATTAAACATTTCTTCACACTAGCCTGATATAGGCTAAGGTTTCTGATAGATGGAGTCAAAATGAGAAAGTCAATGTCACGGCCAGGATTTCAACGACGGATCTCCTGGTTTCCGTCCAGTCGCTCTAAACCATGTCCAAAGTGCCGTCCTGAATTTAAATTCTCCAACTGACTCATATATTTCCCCGGTAAACCACTAAGAGCTCCGGCATTCGAGTTACACCGTTTGTGGCGACTTACTATCTTAAGTACATGAGCCCAGGCTCCATCATTTAACTCTTATTAATTTTGTTAATTGATAGAAATAAATAATTTCTTCATATCAGCAGTTTATAGGCTAAGGATTTTGATAGATTGCGTCAACATGAAAAATTCAATGCCATGGTCGAAATTTGAACCAAGGATATCCTGGTTTCCCTCCAGTCGCTCTAATCCATTGAGATACCATGGCCAACATGCCTTCCTGATATTAAATTCTCCATTTGACTCCTACATTTTCCCGGTACTCAAGTACTTACCCTAGTTGGTCGCCACAAATGGTGTATCTCGAATGCCAGAGCCCCTAGTGGCCTACCAGGGAAATATAAGATTCAAATGGAGAATTTAATATCAGGACGGCATGTTGGCTATGATAGCTCACTGCGTTAGAGCGACTGGACGGAAACCAGGAGATCTGTGGTTGAAATCCCGACCATGGCATTGAATTTCTCATTTTGACTCAATTAATCAAAAATCTTAGCCTATATAGGGTTACTATGCAAAAAATGTTAATTTCCATTAATTAACTAAAATCTGTTATACTCTCATTGTATCTATATATTAAAATATTTAAAATTGATTTAATAATCCAAAACTTTGTCCACATCCAAGTACAATCTCCCATTATTCGGGTTTGGGAGAATATGTACTTATTTTGCCTTCACTGTGCTAAAGCACACTTTTGGAATGAGGGCTGTTCAATAAAGAATATTAATAATTTTTCGCACTAAAATTCAAACTTATATCCCGTTAGCTTAGTGTGAAACAAACACGCCGTAGTAGTTTCACTGTTGGTACTCCTGGTTCCCACCTGTGAGAACCAGACATGTTCAGTATCGTCTACCGCTACAATGGAGGAAACATGCGAGGGACAATATGCGGGTTTGAAATTCTGCTTTCGCTTCAACAAATCTGCAGTTGCGGCCTATACAATGTTACAGGAGGTCTATGGAGAGTCTGTTCTTCCCTACAGCACAGCTCGAAGGTGGTTTAAGATGCTTAAAGAGGGAGACAATCAATTTCAAAGCAAGGTGGTCCTGGTGCTGCAGTTACTGTTCTTACGAAAGCAAAACATCAACACTGCTGCTGCCATTGTAAGAGAGGATCGACGAATTACCTTAAGACCACTTTCGGATATACTGAACACTTCATTGGTTGCCACCCACACGTTGGTGACAGAAACATTACACATAAGGCGTGTTTGTGCGCGATGGGTTCCAAGACTGTTGATTCTCGAACAGAATGACTTTCGCATGCAAGTCTGCCTGCAGTTAAAGTTGATGTTAGAGAAAGATCCGGAGTTTCTTACAAACGTATTCACTGTGATGAAACTGGGATACATAATTTTGATCCTGAGAGCAAACAGCAAATCTCAGTATGGAAATCTCCTTCATCACCAAGGATGGTCATGGTTACTTCTGCTAGGAAAGTTATGGTCATCTCATTCTTTGATATTCATGGAATGGTTTATCAGCATGTTGTATCTGCAGACAAATTAGTAACTGGACAATACTATACTCCTCCACAGGAGAGTAAGTCTTCGAGGGGCGAGATGCAGGGGGGTGGCCGAATGTCCCCACACCCTCCCTGGACAGGTTTATGACACCCCATATCAGTACAGTTACAGTTCAAAAACCTTCTGAAGGCTTCTACTTTTGTGATGGTACCTCTGACGTTACTAGAGGAACCTCGGGCCGAACAGCCGAGCCCCTCCTTCGGGAGTTGTTTGGATTGGGATGGTCTCGAGGGGGCAGTGTGTTCCAGATACCCGTGGGAGATTGGGTACGTCTTCGGACGGGTTTGAGGGAAGCCATTAAGTTTCCGGGTACTAGCCTGCTCAGCTAGTAGAAGGTGTGCTAGATCACCAGGCGGCCCCACCGAGGTCATATCGGTAGTCTTCACCTTGAGTGTTGACGTGCGTAAGTGGCGTATCCACTTCCGTCCCGTCTTGTGTCCCTAGGACCAGATGGGGGGTGCTTGTTAGGTAACTAGGTCTTGCTCTAATGGAAAGCCCCACGGAGGATGCCGAGCGCCCTTTGGGGCAGCTCGGATACTCCCTGGTTTAAAGAGGCCCGGGTCTTGTTCCTACGGGAGCAAGGCTAATGGGAGTACACCCTCTGCACTCAGATCTACTTTTGTGAATGAATCGTCTCGGATTTAATGTACAGAGTGAATAGGGCTGATGTTTTTTTAATGGTCTGCTCCTTGTATAGCAAGCGTTTTCTGCAACACATTCGCTGTCCTTGTCCCATAGAACATTCCTTACAGGGATTTTCTTTGCGTTGCTATACTATACAGGGATGTCCCGAAAACATTACAGGTCCATATTAGGAGCAAAAGACCACATTTCCGTGAAAACAGGAATATAGGTAATAGGAAAACATTAACAGGGTGTGTAGGTATTTAGGTAGGAAGAAGGATTGGGCTTGGGCGGGATGTTGTTCTGGGGTGACTCTGTATATTTATTCAATGTGGTACTAGCTTGCTTGGGACATTGTGTGTGATGATGGTGTCCGGTATCGCATTACGCAACCGGAGGATTGTGGGTGAATGCTCAGAGTGGCGGCATAGCCGCGGTGTTGGCCAGGTAGTCAGTCATGACCCAGAAGGGCCCTGGCTACGACCTGGAAATGAAGGTGATGTTGCTAATTATGTGGTACTGTTTTGTTGATGCTGTGGTAGTGGTTTGTCAAGATGCAGGTAACAGTTTATTTGGATAGGCCTTGTAACCGCGAAGGGTAAGATAAAGTGTTGCGGTGGCGGCGTCGTCGCCCGTACGGTGCGGGCAGCTCTGCGATGCTGAAGGCGTGTTGATGGGTTCCGTTTCTAAGGTGACAGTCCCACATTGTCGTTTGCGGCGTGTTCGTCTATGGCGTGCCTGTTGGGAGCTCCATTAGGCTGTGGCGGCGTGAGGTTAATGCTGGTGTCACCAGCTATCCTTTGTAACAGAGTTCTGTTCGTGGCGGTAAGTTGAGTGAGCTCCTGGATCTGTTCTTGTTGCGTCGCGATCTGTTGGGCGACTGTGGAGGTGATGATAGCCGCAGTAGTTTGGTGATGAGGATATGGAGCCGTGATTAGTGGCAACGAGCTCCTCCAGGTCCCCAAGGCGAGGCCCCAGGTTAAGTATCTCCGAGTGAAGATCCTGGAGGTCCTCACGCATGGGATTGGTGTTGTTGACGGCGCTGAATTTGTCCTCAATCTTGTCCAGGCGATCGTTGAGGCGTTGCAGCTCGGTTCGAATCGCTTGTACCAGCTCTTGGGCAGGAGTGGTGACAGCTGTGGTGAGGCTTGTTGAGGGTGTCGGTCCTGTTGCTGCGTGGTGTTCCCGCTCGGCGCTGCCATAAGCCCGCGGGAAGCTGGGGCACTGCACCTGACCAGTGTAGTGGCCGTCACCACAGGTGGCGCAGAAGCGGCGGCGGTGGCGTAG
Source organism: Mantis religiosa (assembly GCA_030765055.1). Classification (NCBI taxonomy): domain Eukaryota; kingdom Metazoa; phylum Arthropoda; class Insecta; order Mantodea; family Mantidae; genus Mantis; species Mantis religiosa. Next base: position 188,292 of record JAUKNK010000264.1, read on the forward strand.
ATCGTGCTGACGGCAGTCTTTTTTGAGAGAAGGAGCACCGCAGTAATGGCAGCGTGGCGGCGCGGTGCATGTGGTTGACGTGTGTCCGAAGCTGCAGCAACGCCGACATGGAGCAGGTCACTCGGTCCTGCTGGCCTCGATTCGTAAGCACTGTCCTAATAAGGGCAGGCCCTTCCTCAAGGCCGTCTCGTACTCTGCGGTGTCGGCGAACTGCAGCCTGATGAGAAGCAGGCTGGATGCTCCACCACAATAATGGATGGCTGCATATTGCTGCTGTTGTTGTTGAATATGTTCCAAAAAATCAACGTGAAGTGCGTCCCTCACCCTCCCTAATCCGCATTTAGCTTCATGTGACTTTTTCGTACTTTCTAACTTGAAGAAACGCCTTCGTGGGAGGCTTTATCCATCATCAGAAGCAGCGGTGAAGGCTGCGGAGGCGATTTTGAAGGATCTCTCAAATTTGGTTTCCAGCATGTCTTTGAACACTGACAGAAACACTAAGATAAGTGCATCGTAGGGCAGACTATCTTGAGAGGGCGCTTCAAAATTATGTATGTATGTGTATGTATTTATTGACTGCAATTGGGTACTACCCGGTGGCAGAGTTAAGAATACAGATCAAATTACAAATACTAGATTTACAACAATAACACAGTAAACAATACAAACATGATATTATTTTACTTTAGTCACTTAAAGCATATCTAATTACTTCTCTATTTACATATTATATACCATTATAATTTAAAAGTTAAACTATAAACCATCTAGATTTTTCTAAATTTTTTCAGCCACAGGGGACAGCCCTGAAAGGCTACTACAGGCAATTCATTCCATTCTTCAATGGTTCTATTAACAAAAGAAAATTTTCCTACGTCGGTTCTGTATCTTCTACCCTTAATTTTATACCTATGATCGTTTCGTCCATAATAATTCGGATTATCTAACCTTACACTAACGTCCACCCATGCCTTTACACCAGCATTAGCTTTGAATAATGCTACCAACCTATGTTTTTTACGCCTAATTCTTAATTCCTCCCATTTAGTCTCATCTCCTTTTATAGGCCCAAAATACTTGCCTCTTTTTATGAATTTTATTGCCCTCTTCTGTATTTTTTTCTAATGGATCGATTTGGTTAGCTCTATACGGGTCCCAGCATGCTAGTCCATATTCCATAACCGGCCGCACTAAGGCCTTGTAGGCAATTTCCCTGGACCTAGCACTCCCCTTTTTCAATATTCTCATTACGAAATGTAATGCCTTCCACGCATTCCTAGATGTGGAATTTACTTGTTCGTCCCATCCAGCATTACTTGCCAGGTACACTCCCAAGTATTTGCAGCTGTCCACCTGTGGAATTTGCACCCCTCCCATGTGATAGTTAACAATAATTTTGAGAGTACAGGTACGTTGTCAATAAAAGGTAGTCATTCTTTATTGAACAGCCCTCCTTTATCTTACTATATAACCTTGGATACATTAGCGCCACTGTGACACATAGTCTACCTGACTGTTTACCCGCCAGGTAAAGCATTTCACACTTCGGGTGCTGATCTTGTACGCCCTGCTCTAGCTTTATCCCGTTAGCCTAAGATAGTAAGGAAGAACGACGGCTATGGATCGTATTGCCTCTGTGCTGTTGGGAGTGAGCCAGTTTTCAGAGCGAATATTCTGTGGGGAGGCACATCAATTAGCCCGTGAACTAAACCACAGCTCTCTGAAGTTGTTACATTGTCTCGTCATTCGAATCGCAACCAAACCAGACAGCAGGAAAATTGATTATCTCTCAACTAGACGTACCGGAAACAGCACTCACATGGCCGTGTTAGCGCGACCAGCTCAACAATTCACATTTTTATGAATAAAATATGTGGTGCTTTCACTTCCAGCTCGTCCATATCATTTTTCGTGAAATGTGTTTAACTGCATAAAGCATTAAAACGCCTATGAAGTTAAAAATACAGACAACACTGACGTTGACGTCTTATAAAATATGTACGATACTTTTTGTTTGTTGACATCAAAGACACCTTTATTCAAAATGCAAGCATTTGATTGCTAAAGCTTGCTGACTTCACCATTCCAAAACTTTCCCTACAAACGGCTAGTGTGAAAGATCAATTGACTTCCATTAATTGACCTAATAGTGGTCCAAACCATTATACCCGAGACATAAACTACCTTTAGTATAGAAAGTCGCCACTAAAGACATATATTTCGGTTCAGAGAAATTAAAGAAGACAGCAATATAGTCCAGAACAGTCTGACCATCAAAGCATCTGAAAATCGTACGTAACATGACGTATATTGTATTACCTGTCTGACGAAAGAGTACAGTTGTTATGGGAGATCGCTCGGTTTAGAGAATCAGAGAAGACGGGAATATAGTACAGTACAGTCTGAGCATCAAAACATCAGAACATCGTACGTAACACGACGTACATTGTATTACCTGTCTAACGAATGCGTACAGTTGTTATGGGAGATTGCTCGGTATAGAGAGATCAGAGAAGACGGGAATATAGTACACTACAGTCTCAGCATCAAAACAACAGAACATCGTACGTAACACGACGTATATTGTATTACTTGTCTGACGAATGAATACAGTTGTTATGGGAGGTCACTCAGTTTAGAGAGATCAGAGAAGACGCGAATATAGTACAGTACAGTCTGACTATCAAAACACCAGAACATCGTACGTAACACGACGTATATTGTATTACCTGTCTGACGAATAAGTACAGTTGTTATTAGAGATCGCTCGGTTTAGAGAGATCAGAGAACACGGGAATATAGTACAGAACAATCTGACTATCAAAACATCAGAACATCGTACGTAACACGACGTATATTGTATTACCTGTCTGACGAATGAGTACAGTTGTTATTAGATATCGCTCGGTTTAGAGAGATCAGAGAACACGGGAATATGGTACAGAACAATCTGACTATCAAAACATCGGAACATCGTACGTAACACGACGTATATTGTATTACCTATCTGACGAATGAGTACAGTTGTTATGTGAGATCGCTCCGTTTAGAGAGATCAGAGAAGACGGGAATATATTACAGTACAGTCTGCCATTAAAATAACAGAGCAGCGTACGTTAACACGCTGTAAATTGTATTACCTGTCTGACGAATGAGTACAGTTTAGAGAGATCAGAGAAGACGGGAATATAGTACAGTACAGTCTGACAATCAAAACATCAGAACATCGTACGTAATACGAGGTATATTGTATTGCCTGTCTGACGCATGAGTATGAGAGATCGCTCGGTTTAGGGAGATCAGAGGAGACGGGAATATAGTACAGTACAGTCTTACCATCAAAACATCAGAACATCCTACGTAACACCACGTATATTGTATTACCTGTCTGACAAATGAGTACAGTTTTTATGGGAGATCGCTCGATTTAGAGAGATCAGTGAAGACGGGAATGTTGTACAGTACAGTCTGACCATCAAAACATCAGAACATCGTACGTAACACGACATATATTTTGTTACCTGTCTGACGAATGAGTACAGTTGTTATGGGAGATCGCTCGGTTTAGAGAGATCAGAGAAGACGGGAGTAAAGTACAGTACAGTCTGACCATCAAAACATCGGAACATCGTACGTAACACGACGTATATTGTATTACCTGTCTGACAAATGAGTACAGTTGTTATGGGAGATCGCTCGGTTTAGAGAGATCAGAGAAGACGGGACTATAGTAGAGTACAGTTTGATCATCAAAACATAAGAACATCCTACGCGTTCGATACAACGGCGCAAGGAATGGTGACGTAATACCGCGTATCTGTTTGCTTTCTGCAAGTTTCCATGTTGGCCGTATGCATTCATTCTTCACACTGGTTGTAGGTATCTATTCAATCCAGCATTCGTCAAGTCGGTCGGCAGTTTGAACCTTTTCATTCTCAGCACCATCTAGTAGCAAGACGGTCAATGAAAAGCCCGATAGTGCTACACTGATTTGAAGGAGAGGATATTTGAGTGTCGGATGTTTGTTCAGTCTTAACGGAGGGTGCCTGCGGCTCATTTGAATGTAAGAGGAACGGATTGAAAGGGGAGATAAAACCTGACATGCGGCGAAGATAGGAAGTCCTATTAGACAATCAGTCTTACTCTTTGTTTGGTGTCCTACAAGGATCTGCTGAACAGTGTGAAAACACAAACTGACTCTCAAAATTGCGTGGTACAGAATAAAGGTTTTGATCTCTTCAAAAATTCCGCTTTCTATTTAACGTTTTTTATAATATTCGCCCGAATTATTTACTAATAACTTCACAGCGAAATACAGATTCCAGACAATTTACTTTAAAACAACACTGTCTGTAGAGATAACCATTTCTGAAGTGTTCTTCTGATTTCTATGAATTTTCAGACACTAATTATATAGGCTGCCCATAAAGTATTTAAAAATAAGCTCTTGAAGTTTTGCTTTTGATATTTTTTTTCCAACACGCCATCAAACCAGGAGAAAGTGCAATGTCTTTTATGATACTCTGAGACGCGGTTACCCATTCATTACTGTCCAGAGAAGGTTTGAGAAGGAATAGCAAACCAATTACAAATTCATCGGTTGGTGCACAAAGTTTATGGAAACTGGAAGTAAAACCTCACATCGACGGACAGACGTCGATCCGTAAGAGAAGTGGGAACTGAGGTTGTGCAACAAGCATATCAAAGAAACCTATTGCTTAGATGTCCTTAGAGCGACAAACGGAGCACATACGAAGATGGCCTGAAAAGTTTGCGACCTATTAAAGATACAAGACTTTTTTCAGCTTTATTTTCAACATAGTCTCCTTGTAACTCTACACACTTCTCTCAGCGATGCTCCCATCTCTGTAACCCGTCCAAATAGCACTCGATGTTTATCTCGGCAAAATACGAGGCATGTTTTTTAAGTCGGTACCATTTTGGAATTAAAAAAAGACGTACATATCTATCGCAATAATTTTATTTTTACATGAAAGCCTGTACCTTAATCTACTTTTCTACATAATTTCCGTGAATATTGATGCACTTGTCATAACGTGACACCAGTTTTTGAATACCATCCTCATAAAATTCTGCCGCCTGACGTGTTAACCCATGTATCACAATTGTTTTGACTTCGTTATCTTCTTGAAGACGCTGACCGCCCAGATGTTTCTTCAAGTGCAGGAACAAATGGTAGTCGCTGGGCGCCAGATCAGGGCTGTATGGAGGATGATCTAGAGTTTCCCATTGAAAAGATTTGATGAGATCTTTGGTCCGATTAGCCACATGTGGACGGGCATTGTCATGCAGCAAGACGATACCCTTACTCAACTTGCCACACCTTTTGTTCTGGATTGCACGGCGTAGATTGTTCAGTGTCTCACAATAAGACGCTGCATTGATTGTCTCATTACGAGGCAGAAACTCCACTAGCAAAACTGTGCACGTGATTTTCCGGGCAGAAATTGTTTAAACTTCACTTTTGTGGGTGATGATAAATGTCGCCATTCCATGGATTGTTGTTTCGATTCTGGTGTCACGTAGGCCACCCATGTTTCGTCACCAGTTACAATTTGGTCTAAAAAATCTTCAACTTCATTGTGGTACCACTCAAGGAAAGTCAATGCACTGCCTAAACGTTGGGTTTTGTGCAAATCCGTCAACATTTTCGGAACCCAACGTGAACACAATTTCCGGTACTTCAAGTTCTCGGTCAATTTGCGATACAAAACACTACGACAATATTGAGTAAATAGTCGCACAATGATGAAATTGTAAAGCGGCTGTTTTCTCTCAACTTTTCGTCCACTTTCTGCACCAAATTTTCAGTAACAACCGAAGGACGCCCACTCCGTTCTTCATCATGCACATTTATGCGGCCATCTTTAAATGCTCTCACCCATTTCCTTACCATTCCATCACTCATGATGTTTTGTCCGTAAACTTCACAGATCTCACGATGAATATCGATCGGTTTTACGCCTTTAGCATTAAGAAATCGTATAACAGCCCGTACTTCACAATCGGCGGTACTCACGATTGTCGGAGGCATCTTAAACACTCAGTAACCAACGTATTCAATGAAGAATCAGACTGTAATGGCGTCAGTGCGTATACAAGAGATGTACGTAACCAGCGCGCATGCGCGGAACGCCGACCGTAGCGCTGCGGCCTAGGAATCGCAAAACGGTACTGACTTAAAAAACATGCCTCGTATTTGTTCACGAAGGTGATGGACTCTTAATTTGCCGAAAATCTCTGTCCTCCGAGCGCAATTTTCAAATGAGGGAACAAAAACAAGTCGCTTGTGGCTAGATCTTGTGAATAAGGCGGATGGTGCAGCAGTTCAAACCGTAATCCGTGTATTTTCGCCATTGCAACCGCTGAGATGTGAGGTGTCTTCGTGTAACAGGATTTTGTTTTTCTGCAAATGTGGCCGTTCTTCCGCAAGTTCGGCCTTCATCTTGTCAAGTAATGATGCCTAGTAAGCCCCTGTAATGGATTTTCCTTTTTGAAGATAATCGATTAAAAGAACTCTATTACTATCCCAAAAAACTGTCGCCACCACTTTCCCAGCCGAAAAAAGGATTGTTTTTGCTCTTTTTTTTTTTTTTTTTTTTTTTGAGCCGGGGAATAGTCCACTGGCAGTTCACTGTTTGGAATATATTTTTATTTCGGGCGTATAGTGGTGTATACAAGTTTAATCTACAGTAATTAATCGGTGGCAAAACTCGGATTTATTACCCCTCAACTGCGCCAACAGAGCGTTGGAAGTGTTCATTCGAACACGTTTTTGGTCTAACGTGAGCAAACGCGGTACCCAACGAGCGGACAGCTACCTCATTTCTAAATGTTGTTTTAATGTGACAAACACAGCCTTTTGACGTGTTTATAGACCCTGCTATCTCTCACATGTTAATGCTGTGGTATTCTAGCACTTTTTGGTGATCTTTGGCGATGTTTTCAGTGGTAGTTGCAGTTTTGGACGTACCGAACGTTCATGGTCTCCTAACCCCTTACGGCCACGTTTAAATTCAGCTGCCCAAACTTTCACTATGGTAAATGATTGTGCAGAGTCCTTATACACTGAATCCAACTCTCCTCGCCCCGACTGTGTTTAATATATACATTTCTGATATTCCTGACTTAGCTCCGACTTCTTTAGCTCTTTACGCTGATGACAGTACTATATTATTCTCATGTTAATCTCTAGCACGCACAACAAGTACTACAGCTCTCTTTAGAACGCCTAACTCATTGGTTCAGCACTTGGCGGATCTCTTTGAACCCTCAGAAAACCGCGGCTAAAATCTTCACTCTTCGCCGATATACTCAGCTTCCTCCGTTGCGTCTCTACAGGAACAATGTCCCTTAGCTCTCCACTACAACCCCCGTTAAATACCTTGGAGTGCTTTTGGACATTCGACTGACCTGGCGTGCTCATATTGATCGTCTTATATCACTGGCCTTCGGGCGACTTTCAAAACACTCACCTCCGTTGCATCGCCGTTCCAGCCTCGGCCTACAGTCTTCATTGTTACTCTACAAATCACTCATTCGTCCCTTATTACTTATGCCTGCCAAGTGTGTGTGTGTGTGGGGGGGGGGGGCGCACACACATGTCATCTGCGTCGTCTCCAGGTCATACAGAATCGCTTCATGCGCATCGCTACCAACGCTCCATGGTTCATCCGTAATCAGCAGCTCCATCACGAACTAGGACTGTTACCTCTTCACGACTACATTCGCAGGATCGCTCGCCGTTTCTTTTCCATGCTGCAAGAAGTTCCAGGAGCTGTGCATTATAACATCGGCGTCCGCACGTACCAGCCCTCACGCTTGAAGAGGAGACTACCACAGGATCTGCTTCTAAGTGATACATCTGATACGAGTGATTCTAGTGCTTGATGTCTGTCTTACATCTTCAATATTTACATATTGTTCTTATTGTACTGTTACCTTCTTTTCACTCTGATCTGTAAAGCATTGTACTGCTGATCGATCAATAGAAAGTTATTAAAAAAATCCAACTCATCTTTGATTTGCGTAGGAGTATTGCCTTTCAAAAACAAATATTTAATGACAGCTCGATACTCGATTTTGTCCATTTTCGTAAAAGCACTCACATCAACTCACTTAAAAGACTGTTACCTAACTACTGAGCGTCCAAAATGGCTGAAACTTTGGTAAGTACTCTCAACAGATGAGCAACAAAACTACAAGCTTTTATTTGCGAGTGCTGCCATCTTCATGTTGAGGTCGGAAACTTTACAGAGCACCCTCGTATGGACACATACTGACAGGGTGTTGCAGGCTTAGAGAGTTTGCCTTTTATTTGTCACAAACCACACCGGTCTAACTTTACTAATATATGGGTTGCAGAATCTTTTGAAAATTCATTACCTCCGTTTACATTTATTCTTTGACCGGGAAATTTGGGTCCTGTTACTGTTAAAAAGTGGAATGGTTCCATTCGGTCGTGAGGAAGAGGTACTAAGGACGTAAGGACACAGGTATGATGTGGGAGTACTGTCGCTTTCTTATTAGGGAAAATGGGACAAGGGCCTGTCACATGGTAGCAAACCTTTTAACCACAGATAGAAGTTTGCCCCTTTAATGTATGGTCCAAATATTATAGTATATATATTGTATTATACCGTATATAATTTTATCATAATAATAAATGTAAATATGAGGGTGGTCTGAAAAATTTCCGACCGCAACATGAAGATGGCAGCACCCGTAAATAAAAGTTAGCGAATTTTCTTTCTCATCTGTTGCTCATCTGCTTTGGTCGCTCAATTGTTATGTAACAGTCGCTTGAGTGAGTTCATGTGAGATTTTTATGAAAATGGACAAAATCGAGTATCGAGCTGTCATTAAATATTTGTTTTTGAAAGGCAATACGCCTACGAAAATCAAAGATTATTTGTATTCTGTGTATGGGGAATCTACACCATCATTTACCACAGTGAAATTTTGGGTAGCTGAATTTAAACGTAGCCGTAAGAGCTTGGGATGCGATGAACGTTCTGGACGTCCAAAAACTGCAACTACCGACGTGAATATCGACAAAGTTCACCAAATGGTGCTAGACAACCACCGAATTACAGTGAGAGCGATATCTGAGGCTATGAACATGCCAAAAGGAGGTGTCCGTAACATATTAAATCAACATTTTGACATGAGAAACCTGTCCGCGCAATGGATGCCGCGTTTTCTCACGATAGACAAAAAACGTGTTCGAATGAATATTTCCAACGCTCTGTTGACGCAGTTTAGGCGCAATAAATCCGATTTTTGGCGCCAATTAATTACTGTGGATGAAACTTGGGTACACCATTTTACGCCCGAAACAAAATTTCTGCCCAAACAGTGGACTGCAAAGGAAGAAGCGGCTTCTTCGTCTGGGAAAGTGATGGAGACTTTATTTTGGGATAGCGATGGAGTTGTTTTAATCGGTTGTCTTCAAAAAGGAAAATCCATTACATGAGCATGTTTGATAAACTGAATGAAGATTTTGCGGGAAAAAGTCCACATTTGTATAAAAAGGAAATCCTTTTCCACCAAAACAGCGTACGGTCTCACATATCAGCGGTTGAAATGGCAAAAATCTACGAATTACGGTTAGAACTGCTTGACCATACACCTTAATCACCAGATCTAGCCCAAGGGGACTTTTTTTATCCCTCATCTAAAAATTGTGTTCGGATGACAGAGATTTTCGTCAAATGAATAGGCAATCACATTCGTGAACAATTATTTTGTAAAGATAAACGCCGAGTACTATTTGGACGTGTTACAGAGATGGAAGCATCGCTGGGATAAGCGGGTAGAGCAACAGGAGACTATTTGAAAAATAAAAATATAAAAAAATCTGAAAAAATGTCCTGTATCTTTATTAGGAAACTTTTCAAAACACCTATGTAATATCTCATCTGAAACCGCGTAGGTGAGAAACTAAATGCCTTCACATTTTTTTAATCTGAAGTGATAGGATATGTCTTTGCCAATTTTCAAAATACGCACATTTATTTCCTTAATATACATCTAATTTTATCGCAGATATATGAAAACTCTTTTGATGGGTGGCGTTTTTGTCACAATTGCGAACTTTCTTTAGATTGTCCCGTTAAAACGGATGGTTAAATGTTACAAGAGTGTTAAATGAAGTAAAAGTTATAACATGTGCATAGGAATGCTTACTATTTAACAATGCAGTGATATCAAATCACAGAAATGCATCCAGCCGTGCACCAGTAACGTAATCTCTACCCTGTGAGCTTCGCATACAGTAGCTACCTAACACCAGCACAGCTGGGGGTCAATGAACCTACATAGAGAAATAGCAGAACTGTGAATATGCGTCTTACCTCAAATTAAGTCTTCATCATCAGTTTTCCGATTAAACACGTTCTAAAAAGTAAGGAAACACTTCACTTCAGAAAGCTTCAAACCACAAAAGACTGACACTAAAGCTTTTACTAACAAAACAACAAAATTAACAGACACATGTTCCGATGTGCTCGCGATGTGCCGCCATATTATGAACTGTGATCGTCATTTGTTGCTAAACAAACGCATGAGTGTTCTGTCGCCTTCATGGTAGAACTTACAGAGATTTCTTTCGTAACTAAAGATGCCTTTATATTTTCGTGTAATAGAACAAGGGTGTCACTACAAGGGACAGGCACGTATTCAAAGTCAATTTCCGGGGGGGTCCAAAAATCTACGTTGAATTATTTTCTTTTAATAATTAATCAGGGATGTATTTTTATCATGTTAGTAAAACTTAAAACAGGTGTAATATATTACATTTATATTACTTTCTCCACCCAATCTTCTACAATTTGTTCTCATAAAAGCTTGTTTTCGTCTTGTTTCTTTGGATAAAGTCTATAGAAAGACCTTTAATTGCACACTTTTGTTCTTATACCTGGGATAAACTTATATAAGCAGCAATCAGATATTTAAAAACGAACCACTAATTGATGCATTTGAAGTATTAGTTCTACTTGAATGAAAAAGGGAATATGATCTTAGAAGTTAAAAATTACATACCTTTAAGTAAGTATCTGAGAATTTTAATCACTAACAAATTAGTGGAACTATCGGAATTAGTTAACTTTGCAATACATTACTATAATTGACATTATTTGTGTATTTTAACGAGTTACTTGTGCAGTAACTTTTCGTTTATCTGTTAGGTTTAGAATAGTTATACAGATTTCACTTCCAGTAAAGCGAACTTCAGGGTTTATCCTCAGAAGATTCACAATAGGCATTATATTTGTTATGCAGCTATCTTAAATATGTGGTGTTTAAATTAAAATTATTGAAGCCATTTTCGGACGATTTTATTAAAAGTCTTCGTTTCGCATCCTTGAAAGATAACGAAATTAAATCCTACATTTTATATTCCTCAGATATTTGGGTTCTGGAGCGCGCGCGCAGACATTTATTTTTAAGTTTTTTTCCCCCTGTTCTGCTGTCCTCAAAACTTGCATTGCTGATGACATCTCAATATCAACTTTTTAAATGGAATGTAACACGTTTGTGCTTACTAAGCACGTGGTAGAGGCAATAAACATTTATCCCGTACTCCCGTACACTGACATGAGTCTCTCTGGTTCTCACAATTTCGCAACTCATATAAAGCACGATTGCTCCATTGCGTATCGTCATCAGGCAAACTGTTTGGTTATAAATGATTTCAACTGGAGCCCGCCTCCATAGTTTGGTGGTAGCGTGTCTGACTCCCAGCGAAGAGATCTTGGCCAACCTTGCCGTGTAAGAGGAAGGATGGTTTACCTCCACCCACTGTCTGCGAATATAAGACGCAACGTTCCATTATGTAGAGAGAGAGCGAGAAAAAGGGAAATGCTTTCATGAGGAGGTGGGGTGAAGGGAAAAAAATCCACCTTTGCTCATATGAGCGCAAGTTGTGCACCGCAGAAGCGATTTCCAATCGAGATCAAGATAGTTTTCTCAATAGGACTTTTTACAGGGTATTCCCTTATCTTAATAAGACGATTGCCGGGTAAATCTTATGTTCTAGTCGCTCTAGACTGATGTGATGGTATCACCCGTTTCATTTACTGCCCAATATGATTATCCAGTTAAAGGACTTTAAAGTATTAAAAATAAATAAATAAAATACCAGGTTTCTTATGAAATTATGCAACGAGCAATTTTGAGACTGTTAAATGTGCATAACAATTGTTATATAGGATGAGATGTTTCGAAAATAGCTGATACGAGGGAAGTAGAAATTGCGGGAGTTGCGTATTTTATGAGCTCCACGTTCTCTTTTAACCTGATGTTTTTATCCATGATAACCTGGTTTCTTATTTAAATAATCATGGAAATTAAAGAGGTATTTATCGCCTTTTCCCCAAAAATTCAAAATTGTCGTGTCTCAAACATGCAGCATTTTAATCTTAATCAGACATGTTTCTGAGAACAGAAAATTGACGAAAGTTCTTCTATCCAAAAGAAGATATTCACTCACTTTAGTCAATGACCCTTGTTTCAGTTTAAACAACTCAGTACTGAAGACAGTCCTGAGGGCAAGCAAGAGGTGCAAGTCGGGAACAAAAGAAAGAGTCACAGTTTCAAATTTATTTGATCATTTAGTCATTTGTTGCTAATATTTTTCTCAGAAATGTTTATTTCTTGTGAAACTATTTATTATTATTTTTTTATAAAATTACTTATTAAGATTTTAGTTAATTGGTGGAAATTAATCATTTCTTCACACTAGCCGTACGTAGGCTAAAGTTTATCATAGATAGAGTCAACATGAAAAATTCAATGCCACGGCCGGGATTTGAACCACGGATCTCCTGATTTCCGTCCAGTCACTCTTACCCATTGAGCTACCATGGCCAACTTGCTGTCATGACATTCAATTCTTCATTTGACTCGTATATTTCCCCGTGAACGACTAGGGGCTCTCGCATTCCAGATACACCGTTTGTGGCGACTTACTATTGTAAGTACTACTGTGATGAAGCCTCGCGGCATTGAATTTTTCATGTTGACTCTATCTACTCATTAAGAGTTTTAATTCCACTAGGCGGCCTTGTTTTGTACAGTGAATAGAGACGTTAAGAACAGAAATTTAAATAAACTTTTTCAATTCATTTTAAACTTAGATTTATTTCAACTATTTATTTATTAAAGTTTCGGAATGACAATTCATTTGGGGGAGGGGTCCGGACCCCCCGGCCCACCGCCCCCCCCTTAAATACGTCCCTGACAAGGGACTATTAAATTATTTAATACTAGCTCTGCTCGACATTATAGATAAATTCTAATTAAGAAATAATTTCATGCGTCTTCCCCTGTTGTTGATCAAATTATTGTTCAATGTTCAGAGTGTATTTTTATAATGAATTACCCTTTACTAGTTGCAATTGTTGCCATATTTGTTTCTAATAATAGATTAAATATTCTGAAATCGATGCAAAAGTATGTGAAATACAAGGTGGGTTCAAGTTAAAACACCTTATAATTTTTTCTCAGGATTGGGACCAGAGAGAAACTTCTGATTTCTTTAAAAATACACGTGGACTCTATATGAATGCATGGCGAAGATGGTACAACTGCACAGTACATAGGACTTTATTGGCAGCGACAAGAGTTAGGGCTTTTTTTGATGCTTAAAATGGTGACGTTTTCATTGCAAGAACATCGTTTAATCATTCGTTTTCTCCATTTTCGTGGTGTGACACCTATTGAAAATCATTGACAGGAATCTCCGCCTCACGTACATGAGGTCCCGAGTTTGAATCTCGGTCAGGATGAGTAACCTGGATTAAGGTTTTTTCTAGGGCTTTCCCTTATCCTGAAAGACGAATGTAGGATAACCCTAAGCTCTATGGACCCTGTGCTCATTTGAGCATCATTTCACCCATTCCATTCATCGTCGGATATGACTTAACGTTCGAGGACGTTCATTTTTTTTTAGGTCTAACTTCCAGAAAACGCAATTCATGTGTTTGTATTTTATTATAATTTGTTACAACAGAGCATGTGTATGTATTGTCTACGAATTTGTAAAAGCAATGGACATACAAATGAAGGTTAATAAGTTGCATTGTTGCTAAGTTTTAATTATTGTAGTAAATTTGTAATATAACATTGGAACAGGAATTTGTAACCATTCTTCGTTAATTTGTCTCCATCTTCATCAGCCACACGTTCCGGCGCCATTTGGGACAGTATTTCTATGTTGGACGCACAATTCTTTCTCTTCTCGTGTGAGTTTTTGTGGCTATCTATTTCCTCTGGTCACCAATTGTATCATCTTATTCTAAATAAGAGTCATGAGACATCTGTTTTTCAGGTGTAGTTAGGAATAAAGTTTCGGAGAAGTCAAATTCTATAACTATTTAATTGTATTATTTAGATTACGTTTTGCTTGAACTTCCTTTACCAGTCACTTCCAACATGTCGATAAATTCCTACTTGGTTATATTTATACATGTTCTTGATCTTGCACCACTATTCATCACATTCCACCATTACAACAAATCTCTCTCTACCAAAATTATTGATTTTTCGAAACTATCGTTACTCCTATCTTAATTTTGTGATTGGACGATTTAGTACCACGTCACAACATTAAGTCATATTACGTCATACAATTATTACTTCGGCCAATCACACAATTACATACATTTTTACATATTTAAATTATTAAATATATTTACATAATCATTTTTTTATAAATTTATAAACTTTTCATACTTCAAACATAACCCAAAAGTACTGTTACAACATTGAAAATCACATATTGTATATCTGGGGTATTTTCTGACCCTACTAAAAAATTAAAGTTCTGTGCCACCGGCCGTCACATTACCATTAATATTTTGACCATTTATAATAAAAAGTTCACAAAAGGCATATCTGGAACATGAGAAGTCTATGTTCACATTAAAACAGTTTCTTTGTAGTTAAAGCAGCCTTGGGGTCTAAAAAGGATTAATAAAAAACTAAAATTCCGGTTAGTTTTGCCACATCTGTACACACATATTTACACTAAAAATTCTTTTTCGTATACAGAGGATCTCAAACGATACCCATATTTGCCTACCGTGCTAGGGGTCCCGGGTTCGATTCCCGGCGCCCGGCGTTGGGGGTGGGGATTTTTCTCCAACCAAGATAATTCCCCATCTTCCCCAGAGTCTGGAAGTATGAATGAGAGTGTGAATGTGTGTGATGTAATGATAAATAAACCCAAAGATAACGTGACCATAGTAGTTAAAGGCGGGGTATAAATGGAACAAGCAAAAAAAAAAAAAAAAAAAAAAAAAATACATTTTCAGTAAAATATCGCAATGGAGCCTTCTCATCTACCATTCACATATGTAGTAGAAAAGTAAACAAAGAGCTGGTTTAGGCATACAAATATATGTCAAATTATTTTGTGGAGTTAACCATTTACGAGAATACAGGTATATGGATAGTTTGTATAAGCTCTATACGCATTAAAAGATGTAGAGACAGTCCAGTGAATGGAACGCTCACATTTCTTTTGGACTTTGAAACGCGCCCTTGACAAAGAGGTATATGAACTTGCACCACAAGGACGTGCACCTCGTGTTTCAACTGTTTTCTGGAAATCATTCGCCCCAAAGACGTACACCTCGTGTTTCAACTGTTTCCTAGCAATCACTCGATCCTCGGCTGTTTGACATTCGATGTTTAGTCGCCACACGTCGGGCATTTTGTGTCGGTGTAATTAACGGGAGACAACCGTGATTTTGAAAGTGAAATAGAAGCAATTAGATCTTGTGTAGCATTTATGATCTATCAGTTTTCAGTGTAGAAGAATCTTACGCAGCTGTTTCTCGATGTTAAGCAACCATCACTTCTAAAAGGTAAGATGAAATAACTTACATAAATTTTGCTTCAAGCTGAATACATGAATGTTTGTTTACCAATTCCCTACCTCTATTGTTTCATTAGATGGCGCAGTTACTGATTGTACTAAAATCTATTTGTGGTGGTTACAAATTGGGTCTCTAAACATTTACATAGGTAAAATTATGCAGGCAAATGAGAACTAAGAAATAACACGTCAATTAAACTGAATCTATGCTGCAGATGTTAATGGGAAACACTTCTCCCCAACATTTCTACAAACTACTGGTTACTGGTGCATATTCGTACACCTGACTCAAGCTAAGCGATGCAAATATTCTCAGAAACCGTTTCATTACTATTTTATTATATATAGAAATATAAGAAGAAGGCATAGATCTTAAACCAGAGTCTAATATTTTAACTTGAAATCACATTCTCTTTGCATGAACAAAAAAGGAATGAGTAACGTTGCAGTTGAGAAAATAACAGTGATAGAAAATTCCAATAAATAACAAAAATTTATTCTGAAGTGTTTAATGACACACAGAATTGCATTTTACATACTAAATTGTTAATTTGTGTTAATTTTAATTAACCAGGGCTAACCAGTTCTAACCACCTCTATAGTGTTGGTGAGCTTGTCAACCTTACGTTCAAAGGTCACGAGTTGAAATGTGAAAAAGGATGAGCTACAGAATAAAACATACTTATTCGTACACATCAGGTTTTTAATAAAAAGTCATTCTCAACTTGCTTAAAAACTTATGTTTTTTCTTTCAGTAATTTATATGTGCTTGATAAACCTAAAACAAAAAATCTCAATAAGAAATTTCATTTCAAAACCGGTACTACTGTATGAAGCAGCAATATTGAGTAAGTCGTTCCCAATTTTATGCAAATTTCCTATTCGTACAGTTAAGAATGACCACTACCTCTTAAGCATCTTCAATATGTATGTGTTTCAAGGTAGCCTAGGCTCCTGTGGCCGTAGTAGACGTTCTGTCACTATTAGTCTTTAGTCACTATTAGCCCGCCTCGGTAGCGTGGTGGTAGCATGTCTGTCTCACGTTGAAGAGGTCCCGAGTTCGAATCTCGGTCATGGTGAGTTACATGGATAAGGCTTTCCCGGGTTTTCCCTTATTCTGAAAGACGAATGTTGGTTAACTCTAAGCTCTATGGCTTATTTGAGCTTCATTTCACCAATTTCATTCATTGTCCGATATGACAACGTTGTAGGACGTAAATTACAAAAAAAAAAAAAAAAAAAAAAACCCTTAGTCAAAATGGGTAGGCAAAAGGAGTTTATAAGTACGTAAAATATGAAGCTGTTAAAGGTGAGGGAAACAACAAATACGTTAGATATATATGGTTTTTATGTGTCATCAAAATGCATTTTTTTCCACATTTTTATAATAGCGATTTTTAATATTTAGGTACATTTTCCAGCCATTTTGTTTCTTTTTCACGAATGTATTGGGCATTTTCATCTGCAGGCCTATTACACTATGACTGACAAACTTGCAAGTATTACTTGCAGTGATAATGAAACACCTAAACTTAAGACACAGCGTTACGGCGTGATAAATTACCCTAAACTTCCCAACAAATAACACGTGGAATCCTATCAAATACCACCCAAACCAGTGGATCATACTGGGCTCATGTCAAGTCTGTATACCTGCATCAGAAACCCACTCAGCTGAATCGCACTGCGAGATAGCTAAGATCATCTCCTGTAATGCGCAGGTGCTTAAGGCGGTACCGCAGCACATTTCTCCTTCCCAATCCGGTGGACGTTTTTAGTGGAGTAGTACCCCTGAGGTGAAGCCCACATACCCCACTGTAACCTCCAACACAGTGGAAATCCATAAATGGATTTTTCCTCAAAAAAAAAAAAAAGACCGATCTGTAGACCGATCTGTATTTCGATTCCCGTGGCCGACTTGACCATGGCCCATGGGCAGTTTTTTTTTAATAGTTTGTGATTAAAAGATCGTTTATATCATAAATTTTTATGAAATAGTAACTTTGTAAGTTTGGTAAACATGTAATTAACACAGGTCAGCGTCCTAACAGTGCTGGTGAATTTGACGCATCAGTTCGAGGAATCGCCGATTACATCATGCAATACGTGTAGATTGCATAAGTCAGGACTTCAGGAGATAGAAGTATCGCAGTAAGGAGAGTAGTTTGTGAGGTGTATAAATTTGTTGTGTTGTGGAATTGAAATGAAGAAACAAAAAGTCAACTGCGTCCTGTTTCAAACAATATGTTTCAGAGTTTGGCGGAAACATATATTTTATAACATTGAAAATGACCTGATGAATTTTGAATTTATTTATTATTTAGTAGCAATAATTGCATTATTTACTAACAAAGTTAATTTTAAAATGTAGTTATTCAAACCATATATTCATTATTTGTCTGACAGTTATTAATTTATTATTATGAAAGAAATTTTTAATGTTTGATAGGTCATTTTTTTATATTTTATAAAAAATAAAATATATTTGTATAAGTTGAGCAAAGATTCTGGAACACTGACCTTCACCCATAGAGGACCAAAAGGGTAAGAGATTGGCATCAAAGCTTTCACGAGGGCTGTTCAATAAATAATGATCACATTTTTTTTTATGACAACGTACCTTTACACATCCTCATAATTTTGATGGTCCTTCTCAAAATAGTCTCCCCTGAATGCGATGCACTTGTCCCAAGCGTTTCTGGCAGTCTTCAAAGACATGCTGGGAACAATTCTTTCAGAGATCCTTCAAACTCGCCTCCGCAGCCTTCACCACTGTTTCTGATGATGCATAATTCCTCCCACGAAGGCGTTTCTTCAAGTTAGGAAATAGAAAAATGTCACATGGTGCTAAATAAGTACTATAGGGAGGGTTAGGCATGCATATCACGTTGATTTGTGGAAGATATTCAGCAACATTGGCAATATGCGGCCGCGGAATATCGTGGGGCAGCATCCAGCCTTCTTCACGAAAATGTGGTATTTTGCGCCTGCGATGGACTTGTGATGTTTTCAGGATATACCTGTGGTATTGTCCAGTTACTGATGTGTGTGCAGGTACAACATGCTGATAAACCATTTCATGAATATAGAAGGATGAGATGACCATAAATTTCCCAGCAGAAGCAATTACTTTTGCTTTTTCTTTTGGGTTGGTGATATAGATGTGTAGATTTCGACACTGAGCTTTGTTATTTGCTCTCAGGATCAAAATGATGTAGCCAAGTTTCACCAGCAGTGATTACGTTTGAAAGAAACTCCGGATCTTCCTCTAACATTAACTTTAACTGCATGCAGTGTTGCATGCGAATGTCCTTTGGTTCGGGAATCAAAAGTATTGGAACCCATCGCGCACAAACACGTCGCATGTGTAATGTTTCTGTCACCAACGTGTGGGTGGCACCCAATGAAATGCTCAGTATTTCAGAAAGTGATCTTTAGGTAATTCGTCAAACTTCTCTCACAATGGCCGCACCAGTTTTGATGTTTTCTTCCGTAAAGCAGTAACTGGAGCACTGGGTCCATCTTCCTCTGAAATTAATTGCCTCCCCTCTTTAAACATTTTAAAGCACCTTCAAGCTGAGTTGTAGGGAAGAACAGACTCTCCATATGCCTCCTGTAACATTGTATAGGCCTCAACTGAAGATTTGTTGAGACGAAAGCAGAATTTCAAAGCCGCATATTGTTTTTCGCGTGTTATCTCAATTGCAGCGGTAGGGGATATTGAACATATCCGAACTTATCTGGTTTTCACAGGCGGATATCAGGAGTACCAACAGTGAAACTACTACGGCGTGTTTGTTTCACGTTAAGCTTACAGAATATAATAAGACCACAAAAAAGTTATCATCATTCTTTACTCGTATCAAGAAACTTTGCGCGGCCGGTGTATATCCTTTTATTATATCTTGCATTTCTTGTAATTCTCGTGGTATTTAAATGTTGCCATAGTAATTATTGGATATTGTTAGTATAATGCATGCAGTGCATTGATGGAGAACGCGCCACTGAGAGAGGTCCATGTCTGCCCTGCTACACCCATTTTCTTGATTACACGTGTCATACTGTGTTTGAGGGCAACAGGGCGTATATGTCACTCCATCCATCTTCCAAGCGTTTCACACTTGCTACCTTCAGATTTCTCCCCCAAACCTGCATGTGCGCTCTCGTCCTTAGAAACAACGCTCAGAAATACCTAATACTCCAACTATTGGTGGGTCAGTTGCGTAATGTATAAATAAATGTTATGCAGATAGACAAATAATTTCAATTTTTCACTGCTTTTCGAATTCAAGCGGTCTAAAACTGTTTTTCCAATGAAAATAGGGTATCAAATGTTTTAGTATAATGCATAATGCATACGTGTAGAGAAAATAAGTAACAGTGCGTAGCTACAGTCCTGTAATTCAAGAATTTTTCTTTATTCTGAAGCAGTATGACTGTCACGATGCTTCGGATTTTGAAGCCAAATGCGTCTGCTTCAATATCGAGCTACTTTGTACAGTGGATCGCTCGCTCGCGCGCTCGTGCTGCCTGACTGTATACAGCCAGAAGGCTTTTGCTGCGTGCCCACCCGTTAAGATTTGAATTGAAATTTGTAGGACGAAGGTAGTGTAGGTCTTTTGGTTGGGAGTTAATTTAGAAGTTACCGAAGTACCTTCGGGTTGAAGGGGAGGATGCAGTACTTTCCATCCAAGTCTTTTGTTTGTTTAATTTTTAGTTGGGGGAAAAATTTAGATGCCAAACAGCTTGGAAGAATTGTGAGGAGCTCAGCTTTAGCTGCTGATAGGATTAGCTCCTGGGTTATCTAGGGTGCCCGCATGCCATACGGGGGACCCGGTGCAGTCTAGATCGGCGTCTAGTGGGGTCATAATCTCCCAATGATCTAACAAGGATGCTTCTGTGTGATGGTAAACTTGCGTATAATTTTGAAGCCCGGTGCCTAATTTCATCCTCCACGTATGGAAGACCCGATGCTTCGTGGAGCAACCTGGTAGGGAAATAACGTCCCACAGAATAGATAGACCTTAGTCCTCTGTTTTGTGCACGTTGAAGCCATGCTATCCAGCTGTCTGCTGCCATGCCCCAGATATCGCTGGCATACAGCATCACCGGGATTACCAGTGCTCGGAAGAGATACAACTTCATGCCGACTGGCATCGAGGTCGTCCCCAGCATTGGGTACAGGGAAGCAATTGCTCCCTGTACCTTTGGCGAGAGGTCCCTGATTTGTCGGCGAAAAGTCAGGCCTCTGTCCAAGTTTACTCCTAGGTACTGGACGGAATTAGACCACTCTATTCTTTGACATCGGTAGCTTGGGGCAGTCTGCAGGGGTGTGGCGCTCTGTAAAAGATATGGCGTGGCTTTTGTCCGGATTTATGGACATCCGCCTACGCCGGCACCACTGTTGTGTTAGGCGGAGATGTCTCTGAATGGGGTTGAAGGCTCTGAGGATGTGTTTGTCCTTGCAGAACAGAAACACGTCGTCAGCGTATTGTGCCATTATGACTCGTGGTTCTGTGGGGAAATCTGCCATAAAGAATCCAGGAGCCCCTCCACGTTTAACACGTCTCTGGTGTTAGCGTGGTGTATGCATGGGTTCCTTCTCACGTGGGACTGCAATGGAATGAAATGGCAGATTCGGCGGCTAAGTTGGCAGTCATAGCACCTAGTGTTACCCTCCCTTTGGCCACCTCGGAAGACTTTGGGCTTGTTGTCCGTAGAGCGACGCTCTCGTGTTGGCGCGATGAGTGGTCTGCTCTGCGTAGCAACAGTGAATGAGCTTCCGATTAACTGAGCGACCTCCTGTCGCTTATCGCGGCGGCAGGAAATCATTTTAGCTCGTTTGCACATTGGGCACTGCTATTTTACTCACAACTTTTTATTGAAACGGACCACGGCTCCAGTTTGCTCGCTGTGTGGTGCCGAACTGTCGGTAGGACACGTCCGTTTTAGATTGTTTAGCCTAGAACGTCTGCGCAGGTCTCTCCAGCTGCCGGGCAGCTGACAGAGGTGACGAGATGGCAGTAACAAAGTTTTCGCGTTCATTTCCGATGCCAGTTTTAGAATTTAGGCCCTAGCACTTGGGTATTTTACCATTTTATGGTTTTAAATCTCCATTCTAGTCTTTGCCACTCCGTCGTGCGTTCGTTTTATCACTATTTCATTTCATAGACTTTTTTTTTAGCGTGTTAGTCTTGATAACCGATTATAGCCGTTGCGTAATTTATAACTTAACTAGTCCGAATTTCGGTGTCGCAGCTTCGAAGTCATGTATAATTTTATGTAGCATTAAATATTACATGATTTTGTGATTAGGCAGGGCAGTAATCACCGGTGTGTGAACCTCAAAAGTTATTGGGAAGTACCAGCTACGAAAACAAAAGCATTACTCCTTGCTCTTTATCAGTGACCCTAGCCTACCTTTCAGGTAATGAGACAAATGACAGTTACTTGTGAAAAAGTCGACTAATAACTCGGACAGTTGAAGGTTGCTCTTCAGTGTAAAACTACACATTCCGTCCTAACAGAGAGGATTTTGCGTGTACTTAGATAACAAATCCAAGCAATATGGAGCGTTATACGAACGTCGAAATGACGGATATGGTTTTGATGTATGGAAGAGCTGAAGGGAGCTCAACGAACGCAGGATTAATTTAGCTTCATTAAAAGCATGAATTGTAAAAATAGTTACATCAATGATATTTATTTGTTTAACTTCAGAGCGTTTCGTTATCATCTTAATTGTACAATACTTTCAACCACTTACTGTAAATATCAACAGCTTCCTTTTCAGTTACAAATGCTTTATTTAGTACTATCAAACACGTGAAATAAAATGCTCGTCTCATTGTATAAGCCATTTAGTTTTAGTTAATTTATCTACAATTCTTTGATGTTGTTTTCTGTTCTGTTTACCATTTAATGCTTCCATCCCCAACCTCACTAACATTAACTTCCCTCTAAAAGGTATAAGTTGCATATGTCCACCAGCTTATTTGCCATCGTGGACTGCTATAACGGAATTTTGGAACATGCTAAACACTCATAAGCAATAACTAAGAAGTAGTTTCTTTATTGAGGTTTCATAAACTAAAGAAATTCTTAATAGTAGCAAGCTACAGCGGAGTATACCGGTATGTATACAAACAGCTAAGGCAGCTCGGCCTGTGACCTATACCTGCGAACTTAGCGTGAGGCACGTGGCGTTGTTCCTGTTACTGTCTAATCCACACTGATTCTAGAGCATTTTTAAGTGACTCTATTGGTGGTAGAAGTTATCTCTGTGGCACATAGAATCTGAGCCTCTACTTGCATATGTACGTTCTGTGTCGTTTTATATAAACATCGTAAAACCTACCTTAAATGGACCCCTTGAATGCCGGAAACCTAGAAAAAGAGAAAATAAATTTCGGAATGGAGGTACTTTTTATGTAAAATTAATCTCTAAGCCCGAAAGCTGCCTAACGCGGAAACTGAAATACTTTTCGAGAACTGTTTGCGTAAGTAATCTGATTAAATAGATTACTTCATGTGTAATGGGTTATTACGTATTTTAACAAGTGCAGTAATTTTGAGGGCGTCTTCTTGTAGCAAAGCTCCATGAACCATGAAGTCATAACTGTAATCCTTCGAGGAAAAGGGAATACAAAACATATGCTCTCTCAACTCTCGTCTAACACACATGGTAAGGGTTCAACTGTTTTGTAGTGTGCTCATTCTTAGTTTTGTTCTTACAACTGATCAAGCACGAGTGGAAGAAAACCGTCAACTTAAGTGATCTTATAAAGCACAGTTTGTATAAGGTGAAACCGAAATTAAGGTTTGCCATAAGTAAAGAATCATGATGGATGTCAAAGGAATGTTGGTTCTTTATTAAAAAACGGGCAAGGCCAGTTGAGTTTGGGGGAAAGTTGTTATAACAAAAGCAATGTAAGAAACAGTGTCCTTAGCAGTTTTCTAAAGGGACTCACTTGACTTGTAAGAATAGGGTATTCTTTGGATCATTCAGAATGGCATGAGAAAACAGCCACAAAGAGATTTTTGGTTGTATGAAGAGGGCTTTCAGAAAGTGAAAGTTACATAGACACCCACACGCTCAGCTGTGGTCATTCAAACAGTCTTCGGCGTGGAGCCGATGAGAGCAGTCTTCGGCGTGGAGCCGATTAGAACAGTCTGAGGCGTGAGGGCGATTAGGGCAGTCCTCTTGTTCTGTCTTGGATATTTGTCGGTTCATATATACGTGAGGAACGAATAAAGTTTATCGAGTAATAAACATTCTGCCATCAGTAACTCTAAACAGGGATATTGGTAACCCTTGGTCGGCAACTTCAATTTCGGTGTTCTAAAAAAAGAAGCAGTGAATAAATAAGTTGGAAACGGGCATTCCAGTGTCATTAAATATCCTTCTCACACACATCCACGCATACCTTGTGAGAAACCTCATTGTTTTACCCTGAGCTAAACAAAAGTGCTTCAAGCTGTATTGTCAAGTGGAACATTGTTCGCCACATATATTGTTGCTTCAAATTGGCGTCCACAAAGTGGAACCCCTGCCAAACATTCTTTTATTAAAGGTCTCCATGGCACTGGAGCCGTGAGGAACACTATTATGCAAGATCCGGTAACACTGGCGCGTAGCTTGCTTTCACCTCTTCAAATCGCCCCCACTACGAACTCGTTGCAATCATTAGTCTTGGCTGGGCAGCCGTTTGCGTTGGAGCTTCCTATCACTTCCGCCGCCAAGTGTAAGTTGCGTGCAGTGATTACTTTTGTGAGTGCTAAGGGCACTGCCCCCACTGAAATTCACCGTCAGTTATGCGAAGTCTATGGGCCACAGTGTATGGACATCAAAAACGTGCGAAACTGGGTCAGAGAGTTCAAAGAAGGACGTACAGACGTCCATGACTAACAGTGTTTTGGTCGGTCTTCGGTTTCAGCCGAAACAATTGCAACATTGGAGAAAAACATGCGTAAAGATCGGCGTGTGACAGTTCGCAAGCTGTGTGAACCCCTGAAGTCAGTAAGACTACGATTGACAACATTTTGACCGAACATTTGCATTATCGTATAATGTGTGCGAGGTGGGTCCCCAAAATGCTCACCAAAGACCATAAACGGTAAAGTGTTGAAGCGGACCAGCGATTTCTGTAGCGCTATGCAGAACAAATGAGGAATTGTTGGATTCAATTGTCATGGGGATGAAACCTGGGTGCACTACACAACACCAGCAACTGAAGAACGTTCTCGTCAGTGCCGGCATTCAAATTCGCCGAAGCCGTGGATGTTCATACAGACATTTTGGGCCGGCAAAGTGATGACCAGTGTGTTCTGGGACAGAAAAGGTGTATTATTGTGCGAGTATATGCCTACCGGCATAACAATAAGCCCCACTAGCTACTGTGAGACTTTTAGAAAATTGCAACGTGTCATTCAAAATCAAAGGAGGAGAATGCTGATAAGGAACTGATTTTTCATCACGACAACGCTGGTCCCCATACTGCACAAGCAACGGCTGATCTATTCCAGTTCGGATGGGACATCCTAACCCATTCCCCTACAGTCCAGACTTAGGACCTAGTGACTCATCTGTTTCCTGAGTTGAAGCCACACTTGGGTGGAACACATTTCCAGACCGCCGATGATTTGAAGAACGAGTTTGAGTGCTACCTGTGCAACTTGGCGGTTGGGTGCTATGACAAGGGTATACAAAAACTGCCACAGTGCATACAAAAGTGTATCGATCACAATGGTGATTACGTTGAAAAATAGCTGTAAGTTCCAGCTTTCCAACAATGTAACATTTATTGACAATAAACATGTTTTGTATATTAAATAAAATTGGAGACCTTAATTTACGGGCACGCCTCATAAGTTCTAAAAAATAAGACATTATTACTGGAGGAAACAATCATACTTAAGGTTATTGAAGAATACGAAAAAAACAAGCGTCATATCGTTCATATCGGTGATGCATGAAGGAACGTAAAATTATACTCAAATAAGCCAAAGATCGATACTATTTAGAGTTTTCTGACACTCATCTTTCACAATAAGGGACATGCCCTATCCAAATAACTCACCCTAACTGAGAGTCAGGCTAGGGTCCTCAAAACACGTTAATATTGAATACCTCTACTTGGTGTAAAAACGTGATTAAAACAAATGACGTGTCTTAAGAATATTTCCTATAGCCTCTAATAAATAAAAGAAGGCTGGAAAGACAAGTGAACGTAATACTAGATCTTCTTCTGTTTTCTAGCTATACAATGTAATAAGTTGACTGTACGCATCACATATTTTCTTAGCCTCATTAATTTCAACTGCTGATTGCTTCAAACTTCGTCGTTATACCAATTAATTTAATTAGTGTAGCTTCATGCTAGTGAAGTGCAATTAATCACTGTTCAATAGGGGATGAGGGGAATTAAATTGAAATATTACACTGTAAATGAAGACTGCAAAGTAATAACTTGCTTTAGGTTCTATGACGTACACCTGACACTTACTACTTGATTCAAGTTAACAAAAGGTATCTTAAACACAAATACCTATAGTATATAAATGTTTGAAATTTAGTTTGATAAATGTGTGTATATTGTGATACTGAATTATTGGCTGACAGGACTAATAATTACGTAAAAATGACAATAAAATCAGTGGATAATGTAGAAATATAAGCTAAAATTGTATCGGGAATTGGAATGTCGTTAGAAAGGAAAGTTGCGC
Source organism: Mantis religiosa (assembly GCA_030765055.1). NCBI lineage: Eukaryota > Metazoa > Arthropoda > Insecta > Mantodea > Mantidae > Mantis > Mantis religiosa. Next base: position 214,921 of record JAUKNK010000264.1, read on the forward strand.
ACTGTGGAAATCCGTTTAGAACTCTAGAATTTACAAAAACTTAGGCAAAAACAACAGGCGTTTAAGATGGGAATAAATATTGAGATTTGAGAACATGGGATATAGGAATGCTGGTGCACTCTCAGTGAGAATCATGTTGATAGTCGACATGAAATATACAATGCCACGACAGCGATTTGAACCACGGAGCTACTGGTTTCCGTCCAGTAGCTCTTACCCATTGAGGTACTATGGCCAAAACGCCGTCATAACATTACAAGACCTGTTCAATAAAGAATGATTACAATTTTTTTTTTTACAACATACCTTTACTCATCCTCATAATTTTTGATGGTCCTTCTCAACATAGTATCCCCTGAATGCGATGCACTTGTCCCAGAGTTTCTGTCAGTCTTGAAAGACATGCTGGAAAACATTTTTTGAAAGATCCGACAAAATCGCCTCCGCAGCCTTCACCACTGCTTCTGATGATGGATAATTCCTCCCACGAAGACGTTTCTTCAAGTTAGGGAATATAAAAAAGTCACATGGAGCTAAATCTGGACTGTAGGGAGGGTGAGGGATGCAATTCACGTTGATTTTTGCAAGATATTCAGCAACAACATTGGCAATATGCGGCCGCGCATTATCGTGGTGCAGCATCCAGCCTGCTTCACGGAAATGTTGTATTTTGCACCTGATATGAACTTGCAATGTTTTCAGGACATCCCTGTAGTATTGTCCAGTTACTGATGTGTGTGCAAGTCAACATGCTGATAAATCATTCTATGAATATCAATAACTTTCCCAGCAGAAGCAACCACTTTTGCGTTTTGGGTGTTGGTGATGAAGGAGATTTCCACACTGAGCTTTGCTGTTTGGTCTCAGGATCAAAATGATGTAGCCAAGTTTCATCAGCAGTGATTACGTTTGAAAGAAACTCCGGATCTTCATCTAACATCAACTTTAACTACATGTTACCTGCATTGTAGTGGTAGGTGATACTGAATATGTCTTAACTTACATGGTTCTCACAGGCGGAACCTGGAGTACCAACAATGAAACTACTACGGCGTGTTTGTTTCGCATTAAGCTAAAACAATATGATAAGATTGAATTTTAGTGCGAGAAATTATGACCGTAAAAAAATTGAGATAATTCTTTATTGAACAGCTCTGGTAAATTCTCTATTTGAGTCACATATTTTCCCGGTAAACCACTAGGGGCTCTCGTATACGAGATACAGAGCTTGTGGCGACTTACTATTGTAAGTACTTGAGTCCCAGGCTTCATCATTTAACTCTTATAATTTAAGTTAATTGATGGAAATAAAACAAAAATATATTTTTGTGTTATTCCAGACCTGGTCTATCGTCTAGGCCTATAAAAGTTTTTATAGCTTTTTCCCTCTTTTTAAACCAAACATGTTTCAGGTTTTATGAAATAAAATTAAATTTGCAATGTTTATACCACCTATTCCATAATAACCGACTATTTCATATTAACCTTCGTCTGTGACATTTTTTTAAATACCTTGTTTTTTAACATGAATAGCATTTTTTTGAACTGACAGTTAATCAGATAGAATGTATAGTGCGATCGATAAAAACAGGTCATAACTTTTGAACTAATAATGGGATACACGTGCAACTTTGGGAGAATATAATACACAATTGGGAGATAAAATAACATTGTTTATATCTCATAAAAAATGTAAGTGTCCTTCACCAGCATCTATATATGTTTGTACTCGTCTCACCATATTCTCTGAAGCTTTACGGAGAGTATCCTCGTCAATGTTACTTATTTCGCTTCAAATGGACTCCTTGAGAACATCAATTGTCCGTGGCCTATTCTTGAAAACTCTATTTTTTTATATAGGTCAGGAGATCTGGGGGGCCACAGATCTTTTGAGATTATTTGATTATCAAAGAAACTGGTTACAAGTTCCACGGTGTCATTAGATGTATGGCACGCTGCTCCATCTTGCTGGAAATAATCTTCTCTCAATTCGATATCATCTCCGTACGGTGAGACGAGTGGAAACATGTATATATGAGGGATGAGGACATTTCCAACATTTTCTCTGAGATATAAATAGTATAATGTAATCTCCCAATTGTGTATTATATTCTCCCGAAGTTACACGTCTGCCCTATTATTGATTCAAAGTTATGCTTTATTGAAATGGTTCAGATTTATATGAATCGCACTGTATACAGATATAGAATGTACTTATTGTAACTTTGTGGGTTCGTGAAATTAAAAGTCCAATTGCACAAACTCAAAATGTTCTTTATTTCCACCGAATTATCGTCGGAACACTTGCCGAATACACAGAATTACGTAATGCACATAATTACAATTCACCAGTTCGTCTGTCACAGGTCCACTGCACGCTCACAGTTACGTACAGCTCCTCTGATGCACGTTCAGTCTTCCGGTCCGTTAACTCACACGGCGCTCATCACGGCTGCTCGCCAAGAACTGAGGCGACTCCAGAGGTAGTCCTAGTCGGGCGGGGCTATTCTCGTCCGGCTGTCTTATGCCGCAGTACCTAGCCGCTTTGCGGCTTAACCTGCGGAATGAGCTGGTAGTTCCATGTTCTGCTGGGGTGTTTGAAAATATTGGATATTTGGAATGGGTTGCCCCTTGTCGTGGGCAGCTGCACTTAATCGTTCTCCCTTTTTGGGAGACCCGATTTAATTTTTTTGCTCCGTTTTGGCTACGGGTTGTGTAGCGCTTGGTCCTTCGGCGTAAAAATTGGTCCCAGAGACATCTGGGGTTTTCCTTGGGTTACCCAAGGGGTCCCAAAGCGTCTCTTGGCAGTCTAAAGGACGGCAAGCGTCTTTGATCTCTCGGGTCATACCTTCCCAGGGAGTTCACTAAAGGGTTGGGGTGAATTTGGATTTTGTCGTACATTGATCGTGCCCTCTCGCGAATGACATCGACAATGTACGGGAATTGGGAGTGAACTGAGGCGACTCTCCAACTGAGGCGACTCTCCAACTGAGGCGACTCTCCAACTGAGGCGACTCTCCAACTGAGGCGACTCTCCAACTGAGGCGACTCTCCAAATGAGGCGACTCTCCAAATGAGGCGACTCTCCAACTACAGGCCTTATATAGGGAAGATCGCCGTTTCTGAAAGGTTCGCGGCGCGCACAATTATCCAGAGGCTTCGTGACGTCTGGTGGGAGGTGAAAGAGAAGGTACAGGGATCGCGCCGCTCTCCTAATCATCCCTTCAGTTAGTGACACGAGACAAATGGGTAGGCGTGAGCTAAATGCTTCCCATCTGGCCCTACTGCCGGCCCGTACTATAGGGAGTTCCGACGTTCGGGTGACATTATGATCATTTGGCGATATTTATTTAAAAACCAATTGATATTTTTACCTATCAGCAGCTAAAGTTGAGCTCCACATAATTCTCCTTAGCTGTTTGGCATCCACATTTTTCCCAATCTTAACCGAAACAAAAAACACCAGAGTGCTTAGGCATTGCATCCTGTCCTTTCAACCTGAAGGTACAACACTGTAACCTTATAAAATAACACATCTTAAAACCTACATCTAATATTTGAGTTTGATTTATGAGTTACTGTGTTTACAGTCAAACTTCACTTACTTGTTGTTGTATAATTGAAACGTTTTCAAGATCATTCGATCTCATCCTCAGCTGTTTGGTGACTAAATGAACCTTCCTCTTCTTCCACTACTACGGAGCTCCGATCACTCTGCCATCTGGTGTTAGGGGCACTAAGTTTTAATACTTCATTTAATGCCGGGATTTCAAAATTTATAACTTTATCACGGTTTTTGTTTATGAATATTTTTTCCCAAATATCCAATTCTATGGTTGTACTTAAAGATTTTAACAGTTTAATGTTGTGGCCAATGTTGTGGTTTTCTGTCCAAAAATGGTGTGAAACTGCAGATTTTTCTGTTTGTTTCAACTTAATGTTCCTCTGGTGTTCTTTTTGCCTGGTTAACAAGTTTCTCTTAGTTTTTCCTATGTAGCTTTTTTCACAGGTTTCCCAATTAATCTGATAAATTCCTGATTTCAAATTGTTGGGGATTGTATTTTTCAGTGGTTTATTTAGCAGGTTCCTCAGAGTGAATGTTTTGGGGTGCTAGTTTTATGTTTAGTCTTTTGAAGATTCGTTCAAATTTTCTAAAAGCCCATGGATGGTAGGTGAATTTTCTAATATTGCCAATTTGTGTTTTTAAGTGTTGTGAGAGTGGTATTTTTTGATATTATCTTCAGTTTTTCCTTTCTCTTCATCATGTTCCTTATGATGGCTGGGTTGAATCCATTTAATACCGCTCTGTCTTTTATGCGTTGTTGTTCTTTCAAAAATTCATCCTTACTCAGTGGGATGTTGTATAGCCGGTGAATTAGACTTCTAAAGGCAGCTAGTTGGTGTGAAACTGGGTTGTATTCATTTTTCTTTATGTAATTATCTATGTGTGTGGGCTTCCTGTATATTCCAAAATCTACACCATGACGATTTCAAGTTATCTTGAGGTCCAAAAAGAGTAGGGTGTTGTCTCTTTCTACTTCCATAGTAAATTGGATGTGATTATCTTGCAGGTTTAGTAATTTTAGAGAATATTCTCTAAGTTTTTCCGGAATGATAGCAAAAACATCATCAACGTATCTCCGCCAAAATGTATAAATCTGTGGGAAGGCCTTTACTATGTGTGCTTCAAAATACCTACATCTAACCCTACAACATCTTGAATATACCTTACCTGCGGTAAAACCCTTAACGGGTGCGCACGCAGCAAAAACCTCCTGACTAAATACAGCCAGCCAGCACTACCAGCGAGCGATACTTTTAGAAATGAAAATTGTAGTCCATAATTCCCTCCTCATTGCATATCTAGAATGTCCTGTCTCTCTAATTTACCTCACTATGTTTCAAACTGTTTTGCTGTTTCACGGTTCGAAGTGTGGGCGGAAGTTTCGACGTTGCATGACAGCGAGTTTGCTTGCTGTAAATCTTTCCATAGTCATGCTTATGAAGTAGAGATTCCAGTAGTGTGGGCTTTCTGCAGTTGAGGTCAAATGTCATTTACTGAAATGACAGTTACCTGACTTCGATAATTGCCTGTTTCATTACTGGCCACCTGAGTTGCTGCTGTCTCTCTGTTAACCCTAATTAGTGAAATCTGTAACCAGAAGCTGTGGAATCTTCTAACCATAATTATACGTACAGCAGAACCCGGTTTTCCCACAGATTAACTGGGACAAGGGCTGACCTGAGTTAATGAAAATCTAGGTTATCCAGACACTGATGCAAAAATGATATAAAAGACAACAAAATATTTTTAATTGAGTTTAGAAGCTACTATCGGCACACAGTCAACTAAAAACACATACACCATTCATCTTCAACACGGTTTACGCTTTTTAACCTGTTTCGGCTCCAAAGTGTTGCTCTTTCCAACTTTCCCTCGGTCTTCCTGGATTTCTTCGTTCATCATTCTATTGAGATGCTTCCATTGGTTCTGTATTCTATTATTGTTGTATTTAATACTGCTAGGTTTAATTGCTATATTTCATCACTGTTTTTGTATAGTCTTGCATCCCAGTCTTATTCCAGTATTTTCTTTTCCTTGTTCCATAGTCTTTAACTGCTATGGTCATATCGGTGGCCGTTGATACAAATATTTAACAAAGGCGCACAGTTCCATGTTGGGACGCCAATTTGTAACTATTTCATATTGGCTCAAGGTATAGTTCCACTTTCACGGGACAGTTTGAAGCAAAAAGTGTTTAACTCAGGGTAAAGCAATGAGGTTAATCACAGGGTATGCGTGGATATGCTTGAGAAGAATGCTTTTATTGACATTGGAATGCCCGTTTCGAACTCATTTATTGACTGCTACTTTTATCCGAACATCAAACTTGAAGGTGCCGACCAAGGATCACCAATATCACTGTTTAAAGTTACTGAAGGCGGAATGCTAATTACTCGATCAACTAAATTCGTTCCTCACGTAAACCGACAAAATTTCTTCTCTCATCTCTTCTGGTCTGTCCTCAAACAAGACAGAAGTGGACCGCCCTAATCGGCCTCACGCCGTAGACTGTCTTAATGGCTTGCCAGCCACGAACTTCTCTAATCGGCCTGACGCCGAAGACTGTCTTCCACATCTGCGCGTGTGTGTATATGTAACTTTCACTTTCTGGAGACCCTCTTTTCGCACAAAGATTCCTTTTGTAGCTATTTTGTCGCCATTATGAAGGATCCGAAGAATGCTCTAATTCAAGAAGTCAAATGCTCCCCTTTAGAAATCTGCTAAGGACACTGTTTCTTACGTTCCTTTTGATAAAACAACTTATTCACCCAAACTGTTATTCGAGTCAACTGCCCTTGCACGTGATGCAACAAAGAACCAAAATTCCTTTGACATCCATCATGATTATTTATACATTGCAATTCTTAAGTTCTTTTCCTTTGGAACATATCGAAGATGCTAACTGGTTATCTTTGGTATTAATCATTAGATCACGTACACATTCACACTATCATTCATACTTCCAGACTCTGGGGAAGATGAGGAATTATCTTGGTCGGAGAAAGTCTTTAACTACAATGGTCATATCGGCGGCCGTTCTCCTTTGGAACATATCGAAGGTGTTAAGTCGTATTCGTTGGGTTTTAATCATTAGATCACGTACACATTCGCACTCTCATTCATACTTCCAGACTCTGGGGAAGGTGAGGAATTATCTTGGTCGGAGAAAGCTTATAACTGCAATGGCCATATCGGCGGCCGTTCTCCTTTTGAACATATCGAAGGTGTTAACTCGTATTCCTTGTGTTTTAGTCATTAGATCACGTACACATTCACCCTCTCATTCATACTTCCAGACTCTGGGAACGAAGAGGAATTATCTTGGTCGGAGAAAGCCTTTAACTGCAATGGTCATATCGGCGGCCGTTCTCCTTTGGAACATATCGAAGGTGTTAACTCGTATTCGTTGGGTTTTAATCATTAGATCACGTACACATTCCAACTCTCATTCATACTTCCAGACTCTGGGGAAGATGAGGAATTATCTTGGTCGGAGAAAGCCTTTAACTGCAATGGTCATATCGGCGGCTGTTCTCCTTTGGAACATATCGAAGGTGTTAACTCGTATTCGTTGGGTTTTAATCATTAGATCACGTGCACATTCGCACTCTCATTCATACTTCCAGACTCTGGGGAAGATGGGGAATTATCTTGGTCGGAGAAAGCCTTTAACTACAATGGTCATATCGGCGGCTGTTCTCCTTTGGAACATACTGAAGGTGTTAACTCGTTATCTTTGTTTTTTAATCATTAGATCACGTACACATTCACACTCTCATTCATACTTACAGACTCTGGGGAAGATGAGGAATTATCTTGGTCGGAGAAAGCCTTTAACTACAATGGTCATATCGGCGGTCGTTCTCCTTTGGAATATATCGAAGGTGTTAACTCGTATTCGTTGGGTTTTAATCATTAGATCACGTACACATTCACACTCTCATTCATACTTCCAGACTCTGGGGAAGATGAGGAATTATCTTGGTCGGAGAAAGCCTTTAACTGCAATGGTCATATCGGCGGCCGTTCTCCTTTGGAACATATCGAAGGTGTTAACTCGTATTCGTTGGGTTTTAATCATTAGATCACGTACACATTCACACTCACATTCATACTTCCAGACTCTGGGGAAGATGAGGAATTATCTTGGTTGGAGAAAGCCTTTAACTGCAATGGTCATATCGGCGGCCGTTCTCCTTTGGAACATATCGAAGGTGTTAACTCGTATTCGTTGGGTTTTAATCATTAGATCACGTACACATTCACACTCTCATTCATACTTCCAGACTCTGGGGAAGATGAGGAATTATCTTGGTTGGAGAAAGTCTTTAACTGCAATGGTCATATCGGCGGTCGTTATCCTTTGGAACATATCGAAGGTGTTAACTCGTATTCGTTGGGTTTTAATCATTAGATCACGTACACATTCACACTCTCATTCATACTTCCAGACTCTGGGGAAGATGGGGAATTATTTTGGTCGGAGAAAAATCCCCAACGCCACCACCGGGAATCGAACCCAGGACCCCTAGCACGGCAGGCAGGTGCAACACCATTCTTCTTCAACACGGTTTACGCTTTTTTATCTGCTTCGGCTCCAAAGTCTTGCTCCTTCCAACTTTCCCTCGGTTTTCCTGGATTTCTTCGTCCTTGCGGTCGGTAATTGTATACTATTTTAGGAATTCTACTGTCAACTTTCTATTGAAATGCTTCCATTTGGTTCTGTATTCTATTATTGTTGTATTTAATACTGCTTATTTTAATTGCTATATTTCATCACTGTTTTCTGTACAGCCTTCCATCCCAGTCATATTCCAGCATTTATGTTTTTGTTCCAATCTCTCACTGCCTTCTTAAGCGTACAGTTAAACAATAATGGGGAAAGTCCATCCCCCTTTCTTAAGTTTCGAAAAAGTAGTTGATAGTTGCTTTTATGTTTGTCCTTGAGCCCTACTAATCTCTTTCATATAACCTTGCCCTCTGACATTGCACTCCGCGTGCAACTGCCTTCCCCCTCATCCTAATTGGCTAATGCTTTCGTGCCATAGGCGATAGGCCATGCCTTCCCGTCACATTTGAACCTGCTGTAAACGTCATAATAATTACCAGGAAATGGTGAATGTTTAACGCCCGCTTTTACTACATACGGCACCGCAGGCGGTGACACTGATGATACATGAGATGAAGATGGAAAACCGGTGGAATGAGATGGCGGGGGAAACCGGAGGTCTCAGAGAAAACCTGCCCCAGCGCCGTGTTGTCCACTACAAATCTCACTTTGCGGTCGCCTGGGATCGAACCCGGGCCGCCTTGGGGAGAGCCAAGCAGTCTAACCACTGAGCCACGGCGCGGCCTACTTACCAGGAAGATAGATAAAGTCATACAAATAAGAATATGAAGGCATGCAAAAATAATGAAGTTTATAATAAAACTGGGCAAGTTGAAACTGAATGAATGAGCAATGAAACTGAAACAAGTTTATGATGAAAGGCCTTCGGCCTTTTCCACTGGCATTTTTTAAAACTAGCACACATACCTTGCAAAAATGCTTGTCTTTCAGTCTTAAAGTCGTGTCACGCCATATTTGTGTGTTCTTCATTCACCCAAGTCTCGTCAAGGTAGTATATTTTGCGATTTGTATCCCGGTACAGTCTGCTTGTCCTTAAATAACGTCTTCGCCACACAGCAATATCGCCCCGGGGTGGTAAGTTTTCCTGTTGTCTCAATTTCATGTCGCGATTTTCCTACGCATCTAACACACCTTTAAGTTCAGAGCACAGCTTTTCGACTTCTCTCACTGATAAAGACGTATTCTTCTCTTGGGTGCATTAAACACATGCAACACAATTCTTTTTTCGCCTTGTAATGCTTTAGCGAAAAACTGGCGGTAGACTCTGCCATTATACATATAATAAGTATACGCGCAATAAACGATCAATAAAATAATTTAGCTCTCGTACTCGGTACAACACACCGTCGAATGGCGATATATGACTAATCCAGTTCAAAAAAAGGTCAGTGATAAAAGTTATACAAACAAAGATGTCATCACTACCGCTAAATCACGTGCTATCGTGCCATGGGCTTGAGAGCAAAGTAGCCTCCTCTTTACTTCGTTTAAGAATTAAACGAAGATAAATCAACTCTATTGCGTAATATATTTCATTAAAACAGTTACGAAAATATAAATTTGACAATTCTCTTCTAACATATAAAGATATATTCCCATGTTAACTAACGAAGTAATTTTTGCCGCACAGCAGTTTATACAACTGCATCCAGTGAGAGGGGACTAGGTCACGTGACCGTTTAGAGATACGGGGCAAGCCTATGTGAAACATGGATTAGGTGAGCAACCAATCGGAGTGATGCGGTGTTGTATTGCATTTCCCCTATGTGGTGTGTGATGTGCACCGACTTAATCTCTAATAAATACAATTCGCACTAAGATAAAAATTCAGATTTTGGCAAAATTGATGCATGAGGAAGGAGAGAGTAATGTATTTAATATAACCGTAAAAACCCCACATTCTTAGCTCAAATAGTTTTCATAATACAAATAAAGCAGATACCATTGTACCATAACAATACATTGTGACGTAAGCACTGTAATAAATATCATTATTGATTGGCATGTATGCCTGAACGTATATCTGAAATTACTCAGAACTGAAAAGTAAACATTTGACATGAGGTGATAAAAGAAATATGTACTTTTAATAAGACGAGGTGTTTGATAAATTCGATGAGAGGAAACAATACACTTCCTGCTAGTCTTGCAGAACGTGTCTGGTCACATTATATCTTTGTTTATGAATGGTTCGTAATCTCTATTTACTCTAGAGTTCAAAGCAGCATTATTCAGTTACTCTTCCATGACAAAGTGTATCAGCTGGATTAATGAGGAACGATCCACCTTCCCCCTTACTACTGCCAGAACAATCCAATTGAGTTAATGTGGGCTACTATTGTGGCAAACACAAATAATAGTTTTAAACTGACGTTGAAGGACTTACAAAGCAAAAAATTGACAAGGAACACAACAAGACTGGAAAATCTGCGTGAGACATCAGATAAACTACAAGAAGACGACTTTTGGAAAGAAATAGCACTTAAAGAGATTTTGGTAAGGGTACTTAAGAACTAAATTTTTGAAACTTCATATCAAGTACCACGAATAACTCTGAAGTCATCAACCCACCAAAAATAGAAATTGACATAAGTTGAGTGGAAATTAATTGTTCTTTCACACTAGCCGGTGTAGAACAAACTTTGGATAGTTAGTCACACTGAAAAACTCAACATGCCGATGCCCGAACCATTGATATATCTACAAGGGTGGCCTGAAAATATTCCGACCTAATAAAGGTAGAAGACAATTTTTCTGAACTTTTTTTATTTTATTTTTCTACATAGTCTCCTTGTAACTCTACACACTTCTCCCAGCGATGTTCCCATCTCTGTAACCCCTCCAAATAGTACTCGGCATTTTTCAACATAGTCTCCTTGTAACTCTACACACTTCTCCCAGCGATGTTCCCATCTCTGTAACCCCTCCAAATAGTACTCGGCGTTTTTCAACATAGTCTCCTTGTAACTCTACACACTTCTCCCAGCGATGTTCCCATCTCTGTAACCCCTCCAAATAGTACTCGGCGTTTTTCAACATTGTCTCCTTGTAACTCTACACACTTCTCACAGCGATGTTCCCATCTCTGTAACCCTCCAAATAGTACTCGGCGTTTTTCAACATAGTCTCCTTGTAACTCTACACACTTCTCCCAGCGATGTTCCCATCTCTGTAACCCCTCCAAATAGTACTCGGCGTTTTTCAACATAGTCTCCTTGTAACTCTACACACTTCTCACAGCGATGTTCCCATCTCTGTAACCCCTCCAAATAGTACTCGGCGTTTTTCAACATAGTCTCCTTGTAACTCTACACACTTCTCCCAGCGATGTTCCCATCTCTGTAACCCCTCCAAATAGTACTCGGCGTTTTTCAACATAGTCTCCTTGTAACTCTACACACTTCTCCCAGCGATGTTCCCATCTCTGTAACCCCTCCAAATAGTACTCGGCGTTTTTCAACATAGTCTCCTTGTAACTCTACACACTTCTCCCAGCGATGTTCCCATCTCTGTAACCCCTCCAAATAGTACTCGGCGTTTTTCAACATAGTCTCCTTGTAACTCTACACACTTCTCACAGCGATGTTCCCATCTCTGTAACCCGTCCAAATAGTACTCAGCGTTTTTCAACATAGTCTCCTTGTAACTCTACACACTTCTCCCAGCGATGTTCACATCTCTGTAACCCGTCCAAATAGTACTCGGCGTTTTTCAACATAGTCTCCTTGTAACTCTACATACTTCTCCCAGCGATGTTCACATCTCTGTAACCCGTCCAAATAGTACTCGGCGTTTTTCAACATAGTCTCCTTGTAAATCTACACACTTCTCCCAGCGATGTTCACATCTCTGTAACCCGTCCAAATAGTACTCAGCGTTTTTCAACATAGTCTCCTTGTAACTCTACACACTTCTCCCAGCGATGTTCACATCTCTGTAACCCGTCCAAATAGTACTCGGCGTTTTTCAACATAGTCTCCTTGTAACTCTACATACTTCTCCCAGCGATGTTCACATCTCTGTAACCCGTCCAAATAGTACTCGGCGTTTTTCAACATAGTCTCCTTGTAACTCTACACACTTCTCCCAGCGATGTTCACATCTCTGTAACCCGTTCAAATAGTACTCGGCGTTTTTCAACATAGTCTCCTTGAAACTCTACACACTTCTCCCAGCGATGTTCACATCTCTGTAACCCGTCCAAATAGTACTCGGCGTTTTTCAACATAGTCTCCTTGTAACTCTACATACTTCTCCCAGCGATGTTCACATCTCTGTAACCCGTCCAAATAGTACTCGGCGTTTTTCAACATAGTCTCCTTGTAAATCTACACACTTCTCCCAGCGATGTTCACATCTCTGTAACCCGTCCAAATAGTACTCGGCGTTTTTCAACATAGTCTCCTTGTAACTCTACACACTTCTCCCAGCGATGTTCACATCTCTGTAACCCGTCCAAATAGTACTCAGGGTTTTTCAACATAGCCTCCTTGTAACTCTACACACTTCTCCCAGCGATGCTCTCATCTCAGTAACCCGTCCAAATAGTACTCGGCGTTTTTCAACATAGTCTCCTTGTAACTCCACACACTTCTCCCATCGATGCTCTCATCTCTGTAACCCGTCCAAATAGTACTCGCCGTTTTTCAACATAGTCTTCTTGTAACTCTACACACTTCTCCCAGCGATGCTCTCATCTCTGTAACCCGTCCAAATAGTACTTGGCGTTTTTCAGCATAGTCTCCTTGTAACTCTACACACTTCTCACAGCGATGTTCACATCTCTGTAACCCGTCCAAATAGTACTCAGCGTTTTTCAACATAGTCTCCTTGTAACTCTACACACTTCTCCCAGCGATGTTCACATCTCTGTAACCCGTCCAAATAGTACTCGGCGTTTTTCAACATAGTCTCCTTGTAACTCTACACACTTCTCCCAGCGATGTTCACATCTCTGTAACCCGTCCAAATAGTACTCAGCGTTTTTCAACATAGTCTCCTTGTAACTCTACACACTTCTCCCAGCGATGTTCACATCTCTGTAACACGTCCAAATAGTACTCGGCGTTTTTCAACATAGTCTCCTTGTAACTCTACACACTTCTCCCAGCGATGTTCACATCTCTGTAACCCGTCCAAATAGTACTCAGCGTTTTTCAACATAGTCTCCTTGTAACTCTACACACTTCTCCCAGCGATGCTCTCATCTCTGTAACCCGTCCAAATAGTACTCGGCGATTTTCAACATAGTCTCCTGGTAACTCTACACACATCTCCCATCGATGCTCTCATCTCTGTAACCCGTCCAAATAGTACTCGGCGTTTTTCAACATAGTCTTCTTGTAACTCTACACACTTCTCCCAGCGATGCTCTCATCTCTGTAACCCGTCCAAATAGTACTCGGCGTTTTTCAGCATAGTCTCCTTGTAACTCTACACACTTCTCTCAGCGATGCTTCCATCTCTGTAACCCATCCAAATAGTACTCGGCGTTTTTCAACATAGTCTCCTTGTAATTCTACACACTTCTCTCAGCGATGCTCCCATCTCTGTAACCCGTCCAAATAGTACTCGGCGCTTTTTAACATAGTCTCCTTGTAACTCTACACACTTCTCCTAGCGATGATCCCATCTCTGTAACCTGTCCAAATAGTACTCGGCGTTTTTCAACATAGTCTCCTTGTAACCTTACACATTTCTTTCAGCGATGATCCCATCTCTGTAACCCTTCCAAATAGTACTTGGCGTTTTTCAACATAGTTTCCTTGTAACTCTACACACTTCTCCCAGCGATACTTCCATCTCTGTAACCCGTCCAAATAATACTCGGCGTTTTTCAACATAGTCTCCTTGTAACTATACACACTTCTCCCAGCGATGATCCCATCTCTGTCACCCGTCCAAATAGTACTCGACGTTTTTCCACATAGTCTCCTTGTAACTCTACACACTTCTCTCAGCGATGATCCCATCTCTGTAACCCGTCCAATTAGTACTCGACGTTTTTCAGCATAGTCTCCTTGTAACTCTACACACTTCTCCCAGCGATGTTCCGACCTCTGTAACCCGTCCAAATAGTACTCGGCGTTTTTCAACAGTCTCCTTGTAACTCTACACACTTCTGCAAGCGATGTTCCCATCTCTGTAACCCGTTTTTCAACATAGTCTCCTTGTAGGCCTACACACTTCTCCAAGCGACGCTCCCATCTCTGTAACCCGTCCAAATAGTACCCGACGTTTTTCAACATAGTCTCGTTGTAACTCTACACACTTCTCCAAGCGATGCTCCCATCCCTGTAACCCGTCCAAATAGTACTCGGCGTTTTTCAACATAGTCTCCTTGTAACTCTACACACTTTTCCCAGCGATGATCCCATCTGTGTAACCTGTCCGAATGGTACTGGGCGTTTTTCAACATAGTCTCCTTGTAACTCTACACACTTATCCCAGAGATGATCCCATCTCTGTAACCCGTCCAAATAGTACTCGGCGTTTTTCAACATACTCTCCTTGTAACTCTACACACTTTTCACAGCGATGTTCCCATCTCTGTAACCTGTCCAAAGAGTACTCGACGTATTTCAACATAGTCTCCTTGTAACTCTACACACTTCTCCCAGCGATGTTCCCATGTCTGTAAACCGTCCAAATAGTACTCGGTGTTTTTCAACATAGTCTCCTTGTAACTCTACACACTTCTCCCAGCGATGTTCCCATCTCTGTAACACGTCCAAATAGTACTCGGCGTTTTTCAACATAGTCTCCTTGTAACTCTACACACTTCTCCCAGCGATGTTCCCATCTCTGTAACACGTCCAAATAGTACTCGGCATTTTCAACATAGTCTCCTTGTAACTCTACACTCTTCTCCCAGCGATGTTCCCATCTCTGTAACCCGTCCAAATAGTACTCGGCGTTTTTCAACATAGTCTCCACCATTGCAGCCGCTGAGGTGTGAGACGGTGTCTTGTCTTGGTGAAACAGGATTTTCTTTTTCTGCAAATGTGGCCGTTTTTCTGCAAGTACTGCCTTCAGCTTGTCAAGTCATGATGTATAGTATGCTTCTGTAATATTTTTTTCTCTCTTTTCTTTTTGATGATAATCGATTAAAATAACTCCATGACTATCTCAGAAAACAGAAGCCAATTTTTTCCTAGCCGAAAAAAGGAAAAGAGTTTTTGCTAACTTTGGAGCCGGTTTCCCCTTTGCAGTCCACTGTTTGCACTGCATTTTTGTTTCGGGCGTATAATGGTATATCAAAGTTTCATTGCATTAAATGGTCAGCGCCAAAACTTGGATTTTTGGCGTCTAAACTGGCGTTGGAAATTTTCATTTGAACGCGTTTAGGATCTAACGTGAGCAAAAGTGGCATGCAAAGCACGGACAGCTTTCTCATGTTTAAATGTTGTTTTGTTGTTTTAATATGTAACAAACACGTTGTTTTGACATGTTCATGGCCTCTGATATCTCTCTCACTTTAATTCGGCGGTCGCCTAGTACCATTTGGTGATCTTTGCTATGTTTTCGTCAGTAGTTGCAGTTTTTGGTCGTCCAAAACGTTCGCATCTCAAGCTCCTACGGCTACGTTTAAATTCAGCTGCGAAAACTTTCACTGAGCTAAATGATGGTGGAGAGTCTCCTTACACAGAATAACTCATCTTTGATTTGTGAAGGCTTATTTTCTTTCAAAAAAAATATTAGTGACAGCTTGATACTCGACTTTGTCCATTTTCATAAAAACACTCACATCATCTCACTCAAACGACTTACATAGCAACCGAACGTCGAAAATGGCTGAAACTTTGGTGAGTAACTATGAATAGATGAACAACGAAATTCGCCAGCATTTACTTAAGAGTGCTGCCATCTTCATGTGGAGTTTGCAAACTTTTTAGACCACCCACGTACTGAGCTACCATGACAATGTGCCAGTATGATATATAACTTTCATTAATTCACTTTGTAATTATCTGAACTATAGACAACTTACACATTGAATGTCGCCATTAAGGCATGGTCTCCAGTGTATTTCAGAAATCTGGTGTATCGGGGAAATGCGAGTCGCTTATGAAATTTAATGTTGTATTGGCATGCTGCCATGTTAGTTCTGTGGTTAGAGCAACCGAACAGAGAGCGGCGGGTCCGTGGTGCAAATTCCAGCACTGAATTTTTCAGTATGACTCTACCTATACATAAATTACGTCACAACGAGATTTGATTGTTTGTATATGTACTATACAGATTACCAAATATATAAAGCATTGTTATGAATGAAGGATAGTCATAGGAGTGCTTCTAATAGCAATATTAGATTAATTAGGTTATTATTAATAGCAATTTAACCACCATATCAGGCAGTGATTAGGAGGCGGCGAATCAATCTAAATCAGATAAATTAATAAAAATGCTTTGCTAAAATAGTATAAAAATGTTGTTATAATAATATGAAATTAGAATGGATAGAGTAATGATTAAAACAGCAGTTGACTTAAAGAATAAGTAGTGAAGAATATAATTTAATGTAACATATATACCAGCATCCAGGCAAGAAAGATAAATATTCTTGTAAAAATCTGTACACGTCGGAGAGACAGGAAGAGAGATCCGTTACCTTCTTTGTGCTAGTAAAAGTTCAATGTCTGAGAACTATAGAATACTTCCAGCCAGGAATGCGTCGGGACAAAGGACTTTCAAAATGCAAGTGAGTATGAACGCTAAAGGGAATTACGAGGCATGTTTTTTTAAGTCAGTACCGTTTTGCGATTCCGCCGCCGCAGCGCTACGTTCGGCGTTCCGCGCATGCGCGCTAGTTACGTACATCTCTTGTCTGCGCACTGACGCCATTACAGTCTGATTTTTCATTATATACGTTGGTTACTGAGTGTTTAAGATGCCTCCGACATCGTGAGTCCCGCCGATTGTGAAGTACGGGCTGTTATACGATTTATTAGTGGTAAAGGCGTAAAACCGATCGATATTCATCGTGAGATCTGTGAAGTTTACGGACAAAACATTATGAGTGATGGAATGGTAAGGAAATGGGTGAGAGTGTCTAAAATGTGCGTGATGAAGAACGGAGTGAGCGTCCTTCGATCGTTACGGACGATTTTGTGCATAAAGTGAACGAAAGATGAGAGAAAACAGACACTTTACAATTTCATCATTGTGCGACCATTTTCCTAAATATTCTCGTAGTGTTTTGTATCGCATTGTGACCGGAAATTTTGTTCACGTTGGGTTCCGAAAATGTTGACGGATTTGCACAAAAACCAACGTTTAGGCAGTGCATTGACTTTCCTTGAGCGGTACCACAATGAAGGTGAAGATTTTTTAGACCAAATTGTTACTGGTGAGGAAACATGGGTGGCCTACGTCACACCAGAATCGAAACAACAATCCATGGAATGGCGACATTCATCATCACCCACAAAAGTGAAGTTTAAGCAAACGATTTCTGCCCGGAAAACCATGTGCACAGTTTTTTGGGACAGAAAAGGAGTATTGCTAGTGAAGTTTCTGCCTCGTAATGAGACAATCAATGGAGTGTCTTATTGTGGGACATTGAACAATCTGCGCCGTGTAATCCAGAACAAAAGACGAGGCAAGTGGAGTAAGGGTATCGTTTTGCTGCATGACAATGCCCGTCCACATGTGGCTAATCGAACCAAAGATCTCATCAAATCTTTTCAATGGGAAACAGTAGATCATCCTCCATACAGGCCTGATCTGGCGCTAAGCGACTACCATTTGTTCCTGCACTTGAAGAAACATCTGGGCGGTCAGCGTCTTCAAGACGATAACGAAGTCAAAACAGTTGTGATACAGTGGTTAACACGTCAGGCGGCAGAATTTTATGAGAAGGGTATTCAAAAACTGGTGCCACGTTATGACAAGTTCCTCAATAATCACGGAAATTATGTAGAGAAGTAGATTAAGGTACAGGCTTTCATGTAAAAATAAAATTATTGCAATATCTATGCACGTCTTTTTTAAATTCCAAAACGGTACTGACTTAAAAAACATGCCTCGTACTTCGCTGATTTGATAACGATGTATACCGTTACAAACAACTCATGGTAGGCGTTTCCCAACTCAGGGTGGGCTGAACGTTAATGAGTTAGATGAGTTTTGCAAACCAATGCGAAAATTCTAAACAAATGAGAAACCAATAATAATGTAACATTTGAGAAGGGTGAGCTAGTTTGGTCATGCGATAAAATTAGAGAGGGGATCAGAATAACGTTCGAACTGAATCGTGAAGTAAGAAAAACTTACTTAAAAGGAGATACTACGACAGGAAGGACGTGTTCATGCGTGTTAAGAAGAGAAGCGAAGATTTATAAGTCTGAAATGTAGGGAAGTTAAGAATGGCGCAACCAGCGTAAGTGGAAGCGGCGTTAGAAGTTTATTAGAGCAAAGTAGTCGCCGTATAAAGAAGAAATAGAAACCGCGTGGAAGTAACTTTAAACAAGTATTCCAGGGTTTCAAGTAAAATTGAATTTATGTTAGGAATTTTACTAACAGCTGGTCACCGATTCAAGTCGATAAGCAAACTTAGTACGAATTAAACCAAATAATTCTGCAACAAAGTGTTATTAAAACTGTCACCCAACTGGAGCTGGGTAGGGGACAGGAGACATTCAGGCCACAAAAATGTGTAGTGTTTAACGCCCGCTTTTACTACATACGGCACCGCAGGCGGTGACACTGATGATGCATGAAATGAAGATGGAGCACCGGTGGAATGAGATGGCGGGGGAAACCGGAGGTCCCGGAGAAAACCCGCCCCAACGCCGTGTTGTCCACCACAAATCTCAATTTGCAGTCGCCTGGGATCGAACCCGGGCCGCCTTGGTGAGAGCCAAGCGGTCTAACCACTGAGCCACGGCGCGGCCCTATTCAGCCAACGCCCACCTATTTATCCTGGGCGCTCACATAGGAGATGGTTAGCAGAGGGTCACGAGGTACTGTGCCGTCTCTTTCCTCTCCCCCCGACGTCTGGAACAATCGCGATGGTGTTCTGAGCCGCGAAGCTTTGAGATGCAGCGATCTGGCTATATAAACGGCGCGTTAGACGACTCAGGCAGTTATTGGCGAGCAGCCGTGATGAATGCAGAGCTAGAGAACGGACTGGAAGACTGCGTACTCAGAGGAGGTTTTCGCTATCTCTAGAGAGATTGTACGTAATAGAGAGGTGGCGTGGACCTGTGACAGACGAACTGGTGGATTGCAATTGGTGCGCTACGTAATTCTATGCAATCGGCAAGTGTACCAACTGTAATCGGTGGAAATAAAGAACATTGAAGCAGTATTTATATGTGGCGAACAAAGAGTTCTACGTTGCGGTGCCAATTTGTAGCTAAAATGTTTATGGGTGCACACAATTCCACGTTGTGGACGCCAGTTTGAAACAATAATTTAATGGCGAGCAGATAAGTCGGCGAGCAATGAGGTTTCTCTCAGGGTATGCGTGGATGTGTGAGAAGGAGATTTTAATAACACTGGAATGCCCGTTTCCAACTTATTTATTTACTGCTTCTTTTTTTAAAACATCGAAGTTAAAGTTGCCGACCAAGCGTTACCAATCTCTGTTTAGAGCTACTGACTGCAGAATGTTTATTACTCGATAAATTTATTTGTTCCTCATATATACGAACCAACAAATATCAAACACAGAACAGGTTGACCGCCCTAATAGGCTTCACGCCTCGGACTGCTCTCATCGGCCCGTCGCCGAAGACTGTGCTCTAATAGCTTCCTAGCCACGAACTGGCCACATCGGCTCCACGCCGAAAGGTGCTTGAATGACCACAGCTGCGCGTGTGTGTATATGTAACTTTCACTCTCAAAACTCCTTTCCAACCAAAGTCCCTTTGTGGCTGTTTTGTTGCCATTGTAAATGATCCAAAGAATTTCCTATTCATACTAGTCAGTGAGCCACTTTAGAAATCTTCTAAGGACACTGCTTCTTACATTGCTTTGTTATAACACTTTCCCCCAACTCAACTGGCCTTGCCCTTTTCGTAACAAAGAACCAACATTTCTTTGACATCTATCATGATTCTTTGCTTCTGGCAAACCATAATTTCGGTATCAACATTTTGTGTTTGTGCTATTGGACTTTCAATTTCACGAACCCACAATGTCACAATACGACTGAGTAGCCAACAACCACCAAAATCCATTTCCTACAAACATTCACTTGAGGATAAGAGAACTCATAGCTCCAATTAGAACCCAATCAATTCAACACTGGTATGCGGGTTTGCCGCACAATTTATAACAATATTTAGAATTGTAATGACAAGTTCTTCGTCAGAAACTTAGATTAGGGGAATGCTTTTCTTTGATGGTACGGTATTTCACTGAATTAACATCTTATGTTCTTAGGTTACACATTTCACAAACTATAACAAACGAAACTTCTTCTAGAAATATTTTTTTCCAAATTCATTTCAAAACATGCGTTACTTTTTAAACATCTGTATACACTTTGATGATGGGCTGGAGTACTTTCTATCTTAAAGCTGTCGAGGAGGTAAAAATTGAAGCAACAGCCCAACCATTTCAATTTTGTTACATTGAAATACCTCCCTTTCCATGTATAACGGGAATAATATTAGTTTACGCCTCCCCTCGGCCTCATATGGAATATTGCTGTGCTAAGGGATGCCGAGCTGCTTTGCTACTTTATGATACTCAAGGGTCCTTAGCGCGGTCCGCAAAATATCCAGAGTTTAATTCAATATACAAAGAAAGTTATCGTGTTTTATTTTCTGTATTTCCAACAAATTGTCATATCTCACGCTATAGTTAATGCAATAAAGAGAGGCACTCTGCAAACATCACTCCGTAAGAGGAAAGACTGAAATGAAGGACGCACAGTAGGCCACAGGCCACAGACACGGAGGTCCCTAACATTTTCAGAATCTTTACCACTAGTAGCTAGTGAGAGCTACCAGCCATAGACCACGCACTTTTCCTTCATGGTTTTCACGACATGAAGGAACAATGAGCCCTTATGCAACGTATCTTACTTATTAAAGAATTAAGCGTATCGTTGCCAAATATCTGAGTGTTTCCAAGGTTACAGTAGATTCTCGATCATACGACCTTCGGTAAACCGACATTCCGTATTATCTGACATACTGTCACCAGTGCTTGGTCAGCAGGATGTTTGTCCTCGAACCTTCAGTGAGTGTAAAGGTATAGCTTGGCTGCGGACGATATTGTTTTTCTATCTTTGAGTACAATATGGCAAGTAAAAGGAATAAAATGGAAGGAAAAATGTATGTACAAGGAATGTTCAATAAAGAATAATCACAATTTGTTTATCTATTAATTTATTTATTTACGTAATTATTTATTTAATTGTTTATTTAATTGTTTAAATATTTATTTAATTATTTAATTATTTATTTACTTATTTATTTATTTATTTATTTACTTATTTATTCATTCTTTCTTTCCTTCCTTCCTTCCTCCCTCCCTTCCTTCCTTCCTTCCTCCCTCCCTTCCTTCCTTCCTTCCTTCCTTCCTTCCTTCCTCCCTCCCTCCCTCCCTCCTCCCCGTCCTCCCCCTCCCTTCCTCCCCCCCTTCCTCCCTCCCTCCCTTCCTCCCTTCCTCCCTCCCTTCCTCCCTTCCTCCTTCCCTTCCACCCTCCCTCCCTCTCTCCCTCCCTCTCTCCCTCCCTTCCTTCATTCCTTCCATCATTCCTTCCTTTCTTTCTTTATTTATATTTTTTTACAATGTACCTTTACTCATCCTCATAATTTTGATGGTCCTTCTCAAAATAGTTTCCCCTGAATGCGATGCACTAGTTACAGCGTTTCTGCAAGTTTTCAAAGACATATTGAAAACCATTTTTTAGAGATCCTTCAGAATCACCTCCGCAGCCTTCACCACTGCTTCTGATGATGGATAATGCCTACCACGAAGGCGTTTCTTCAAGATAGGGAATAGAAAAAAGTCACAAGCGGCTAAATCCGGACTATAAGGAGGCTGAGGATGCACTTCACGTTGATTTTTGCAAGATATTCAGCAACAACATTGATAATATGTGACCGTGCATTATCGTGGTGCAGCATCTAGCCTGCTTCACGGAAATGTGGTCTTTTGCGCCTGATATGGACTTGCAATGTTTTCAGGACATTCCTGTAGTATTGTCCAGTTGCTGATGTGTGTGCAGGTACAACATTATGATAAACCATTCCATGAATATCAAAGAATGAGATGACCATTACTTTCCCAGAAGCAACCACTTTTGCTATTTTTGTGGTGTTGATGATGAAGGAGATTTCCACACTGAGCTTTGCTGTTTGCTCTCAGGATCAAAATGATGTAGCCAAGTTTCATCAGAAGTAATTACGTTTGAAAGAAACTCCGGATCTTCCTCTAACATCAACTTTAACTGCATACAGACCTACACGCGAATGTACTTTTATTCGGGAATCAACAGTCTTGGAACCCATCGCACACAAACACGTCTCATGTGTAATGTTTCTGTCACCAACGTGTGGGTGGCACCCAATGAAATGTTTAGTATTTTAAAAAGTGATCTTACGGTAATTCGTTCGACCTCTCTCACAATGGCAGCAGCATTGTTGATGTTTTCTTCCGTAAGAGTAGTAACTGGAGCACCGGGTCCACGTTGCTTTGAAATTTGCTCCTCTTTTTAAACATTTTCAACCACCTTCGAGCTGTACTGTAGGGAAGAACAAACTCCATAGGCCTCCTGTAACATTGTATGAGCCTCAACTTAAGATTTGTTGAGACGAAAGCAGAATTTCTAAGCCACAATGTGTAAATGGAATGTGTAGTGTTTAATGCCCGCTTTTACTACATACGGCACCGCAGGCGGTAACACTGATGATACATGAGGTGAAGATGGAGCACCGGTGGAGTGAGATGGCGGGGAAACCGGAGGTCCCGGAGAAAACCCGCCCCAGCGCCATGTTGTCCACCACAAATCTCACTTTGCGATCGCCTGGGAACGAACCCGGGCCGCCTTCCAAAGCCACATATTGTTCCTCGCGTGTTACCTCCATTGCAGCGGTAGGCTATGCCGAACATATCTCAACTTGCCCGGTTCTCACAGGCGGGAACCACGAGTAGCAACAATGAAACTACTACGGCGTGTTTGTTTCACATTACGCTAACAGAATATAATAAGATTGAATTTTAGTGTGAAAAATTATAAGTGTATTAAAATTATGATCATTCTTTATTGAACAGCTCTCCTAGATGTTTTACTGTAATACCCGGATCATATTAGGCTCGCCGGTGAGGCAGAATTTAGTCCCATAAGACTACTTTTACATGGCAGTAACCGTAGTGGCTTATCACACACTTAAAAATTATTAGCCTTGTCCGGGTATGAACCAGCGATCTTGTAATTAGTATGCGGCGCATAACAAACTGAACCTCCAACCTGAGAGATCGCGTACAAAATAGATTAAATGGTATATGTATATAACTAATAAATTAATAAAGTTGTCCCGAAGTGTATTTGTAGCGTAGAATACCACGTCTGGGAGTGGAGGGGAGTGGTGCTACAGCCAGACCATGTGGGGGGTCATTGTATGTCTGGGCGTGGTACGTCGTGTTGAAACAATGTGAAGCGAATGCGGCTGACACCCACCAAGAGCCCGTGTCACTGGCAGGGTCCGCCCAACCCTCCAAACGGTCACCACTTCTGCCCACAGTTCTGAACATCTTCCGTACACTGAGATGAAGTTGCGTTAAGTAGACTTGAAACATAATTTTGCTTCCTCTGGTAAATATATAGAGATAGCTAAAGTATTGCATTCCGCCCAAAAATACAACACCAATATTTTACTTTACATATCGTCTGTGGTCCATTAAAAGAATTAACGAAAGACCAATGTGTTTGCATTTATGTTTACAGCATAACTTGGAAGCAAAATGAGATTAAAATATATATGGTAAAAGTTTCACGGCTGCAATTGAAAATATACCATCCCCAAATTACCGTTTCTTTTAAGTCCTCCAACGTTAAGTTGGGCGAAAATGAAATGATGTTCAAATAAGCACAGAGTAGCTAGAGCTTAGAATTACCAGACATTAATGTTTCAGGATAAGACAAAACCTCCAACGTAAACTCATATCGGATGATGAATGAAATGACGTTCAACTGAGTACAGGGTACACAGAGCTTAGTTATTAGAGTTCGTCTTTCAGGATAAGGGAAAACCTCCAACATTAGCCAAATCGGACGAAGAATGAAATGATGTTCAAATGAGTACAGGGTACATAGAGCTTATTTGTCACACATTCATATTTCAGGATAAGAGAAAACCTCCAACGTAAACTCATATCGGACGATGAATGAAATGATGTTCAAATGACTACAGGGTACATAGAGCTTATTTGTCACACATTCATATTTCAGGA
Source organism: Mantis religiosa (assembly GCA_030765055.1). Taxonomy (NCBI): domain Eukaryota; kingdom Metazoa; phylum Arthropoda; class Insecta; order Mantodea; family Mantidae; genus Mantis; species Mantis religiosa. The sequence goes on from JAUKNK010000264.1 coordinate 239,529, forward strand.
CAAGAGAAAACCTCCAACGTAAACTCATATCGGACGATGAATGAAATGATGTTCAAATGAGTACATGGTACATAGAGCTTATTTGTCACACATTCATATTTCAGGATAAGAGAAAACCTCCAACGTAAACTCATATCGGACGATGAATGAAATGATGTTCAAATGACTACAGGGTACATAGAGCTTATTTGTCACACATTCATATTTCAGGACAAGAGAAAACCTCCAACGTAAACTCATATCGGACGATGAATGAAATGATGTTCAAATGAGTACATGGTACATAGAGCTTATTTGTCACACATTCATATTTCAGGACAAGAGAAAACCTCCAACGTAAACTCATATCGTACGATGAATGAAATGATGTTCAAATGAGTACAGGGTACATAGAGCTTAGAGTTACCAAACATTGATCTTTCTGGATCAGGTAAAACCTTCAACGTTAACTCATATTGCACGATGAATGAAATGATATTCAAATGAGTACAGGGTACATAGAGCTTATAGTTACCGGACATTCATCTTTCAGAATAAGGTAAAACCTCCAAAGTTGTCATATCGGACGATGAATGAAATGATGTTCAAATAAGTGCAGGTTACATAGAGCTTAGAGTTACCAGACATTCATCTTTCAGAATAAGGGAAAACCTCCATCGTAAACTCATATCGGACGATGAATGAAATGATGTTCCAACGAGTACAGGGTAAATAGAGCTTAGAGTTGCCAGACATTCTTATTTCAGGATAAGAGAAAACCTCCAACGTAAACTCATATCAGACGATGAATGAAATGATGTTAAAATGAGTACAGGGTACATAGAGCTTAGAGTTACCAGACATTCATCTTTCAGGATAAGAGAAAACCTCCAACGTAAACTCATATCAGGCGATGAATGAAATGATGTTCAAATGAGTACAGCGTAAATAGAGCTTAGAGTTGCCAGACATTCATCTTTCAGAATAAGGGAAAACCTCCGATATGACTTATCATATCGGACGATGGCCGCGCCGAGACTCAGTGGCTAGATCGTTTGGCTCTCACCAAGGCGGCCCGGGTTCGGTCCCAGGCGACCGCAAAGTGAGATTGGTGGTGCACAACAGGGCGCTGGGGTGGGTTTTCTCCGGGACCTCCGGTTTCCCACATCATCTCATTCCACCGGTGCTCCATCTTCATCTCATGTATCATCAGTGTCACCGCCTGCGGTGCCGTATGTAGTAAAAGCGGGCGTTAAACACTACACATACACATATCGGACGATGAATGAAATGATATTCAAATGAGTACAGGGTACATAGAGCTTAGAGTTACCAGACATTCATCTTTCAGGATAAGAGAAAACCTCCAACGTTAAGTCATATCGGACGATGAATGAAATGATGTTCAAATGAGTACAGGGTACATAGAGCTTAGAGTTACCAGACATTCATCTTTCAGGATAAGGGAAAACCTCCAACGTTAAGTCATATCGGACGATGAATGAAATGATGTTCAAATAAGTACAGAGTACATAGAGCTTAGAGTTACCAGACATTCATCTTTCAGAATAAGGGAAAACCTCCAACGTTAAGTCATATCGGACGATGAATGAAATGATGTTCAAATGAGTACAGGGTACATAGAGCTTAGAGTTACCAGACATTCATCTTTCAGGATAAGGGAGAACCTCCAACGTTAAGTCATATCGGTCGATGAATGAAATGATGTTCAAATAAGTACAGAGTACATAGAGCTTAGAGTTACCAGACATTCATCTTTCAGAATAAGGGAAAACCTCCAACGTTAAGTCATATCGGACGATGAATGAAATGATGTTCAAATAAGTACAGAGTACATAGAGCTTAGAGTTACCAGACATTCATCTTTCAGGATAAGGGAAAACCTCCAACGTTAAGTCATATCGGACGATGAATGAAATGATGTTCAAATGAGTACAGGGTACATAGAGCTTAGAGTTACCAGACATTCATCTTTCAGAATAAGGGAAAACCTCCAACGTTAAGTCATATCGGACGATGAATGAAATGATGTTCAAATGAGTACAGGGTACATAGAGCTTAGAGTTACCATTCATCTTTCAGGATAAGAGAAAACCTCCAACGTTAGGTCATATCGGACGATGAATGAAATGATGTTCAAATGAGTACAGGGTACATAGAGCTTAGAGTTGCCAGACATTCATCTTTCAGGATAAGGGAAAACCTCCAACGTTAGGTCATATCGGACGATGAATGAAATGATGTTCAAATGAGTACAGGGTACATAGAGCTTAGAGTTACCAGACATTCATCTTTCAGGATAAGGGAAAACCTCCAACGTTAGGTCATATCGGACGATGAATGAAATGATGTTCGAATGAGTACAGGGTACACAGAGCTTAGAGTTACCAGACATTCATCTTTCAGGATAAGAGAAAACCTCCAACGTTAAGTCATATCGGACGATGAATGAAATGATGTTCCAACGAGTACAGGGTACATAGAGCTTAGAGTTATCAGACATTCATCTTTCAGGATAAGGGAAAACCTCCAACGTTAAGTCATATCGGACGATGAATGAAATGATGTTCCAACGAGTACAGCGTACATAGAGCTTAGAGTTACCAGACATTCATCTTTCAGGATAAGAGAAAACCTCCAACGTTAAGTCATATCGGACAATGAATGAAATGATGTTCAAATGAGTACAGGGTACATAGAGCTTAGAGTTGCTAGACATTCATCTTTCAGGATAAGAGAAAACCTCCAAAGTTGTCATATCGGACGATGAATGAAATGATGTTCAAATAAGTGCAGGTTACATAGAGCTTAGAGTTACCAGACATTCATCTTTCAGAATAAGGGAAAACCTCCATCGTAAACTCATATCGGACGATGAATGAAATGATGTTCCAACGAGTACAGGGTAAATAGAGCTTAGAGTTGCCAGACATTCTTATTTCAGGATAAGAGAAAACCTCCAACGTAAACTCATATCAGACGATGAATGAAATGATGTTAAAATGAGTACAGGGTACATAGAGCTTAGAGTTACCAGACATTCATCTTTCAGGATAAGAGAAAACCTCCAACGTTAAGTCATATCGGACGATGAATGAAATGATGTTCAAATGAGTACAGGGTACATAGAGCTTAGAGTTGCTAGACATTCATCTTTCAGGATAAGAGAAAACCTCCAACGTTAAGTCATATCGGACGATGAATGAAATGATGTTCAAATGAGTACAGGGTACATAGAGCTTAGAGTTACCAGACATTCATCTTTCAGGATAAGAGAAAACCTCCAACGTTAAGTAATATCACATGATGAATGGTATGCTTAGTTTTTACCCGTAGCTGAAATACAAAGAAGTTCCTCGCCAAATGCTGTAAACATTTTGTCTTGTGGACGATCCATATAAACCTGAACCATTTCAATAAGCCATAACCTTTGAACCAATAATAGGACACACGTGCAACTTTAGGAGAATATAATACACAATTGGGAGATTACATTACAGTATTTACATCTCAGAGAAAATGTTGGAAGTGTCCTCCACCAGCATCGATACATGTTTGTACTCGTCTCACCATATTCTCTGAAGTTTTACGGAGAGTATCATTGCCAATGTTACTTATTTCGGTTCGAATGGATTCCTTGAGAACATCAATTGACCGTGGTCTATTCTTGTACACTCTATTTTTAGATACTCCACAAGAAAATATGCGGTGAAGTTGGGTCAGGGGATCTGGGAGGCAACAGACATTTTGAGATTATTCGATTATCAAAGAAACTGAGTACAAGTTCCATGGTGTTATTAGATGTATGTCACGCTGCTCCATCTTGCTGGAAATAACCTTCTCTCAATTAGATACCATCTCCGTAAAACTTCAGAGATTATGATGAAACGAGTGCAAAGATGTATAGTAGTGCTGTAGATGCATAACAAGTTATAATCGAGTAACACTGTTAGCTTAATCGATTAATCTATCGATTAATGGAGATATTACATGTTCATAAGTTAGATTAAATGGTTATGTAAGTACTTTAACACCTGTATATTTAATTATTTATGCAACCTTTATATACTTAGTTTCAAAATTTGTGTTTTCATCAAGTGCACATGCTTTATATATGTACTGAATTAGATCTAAAATATGTTGTAAGTAATTTAGTTATGTATTATAATAATATCTACTAACTCTTGTGAGAGTGACATGCAAATAAGTTTACATGAAGACTCACCCAGTCACTGTTTCATCCACGATTTTATACATGTAAGTAGATTCGCACGTTATGAACTAAGTGATGCTCTTCCTTATATTTCCTGTACCACTAAACACACGTTCACAGGGAACCGATGCAACTGCTACACAAACTAATTTCTTCTCCAAGAATGAAAACATTGGCAACTGAATAGAATGTCTTCCAGGAGTAGGCCGCGCCGTGGCTCAGTGGTTAGACCGCTTGGCTCTCACCAAGGCGGCCCGGGCTCGATCCCAGGTGATCGCAAAGTGAGATTTGTTGTGGACAACACGGCGCTGGGGCGGGTTTTCTCCGGGATCTCCGGTTTCCCCCGCCATCTCATTCCACCGTTGCTCCATCTTCATCTCATTTATCATCAGTGTCATCGCCTGCGGTGCCGTATGTAGTAAAAGTGGGCGTTAAACACTACACATTTCATATTTCCAGCAGTGCAGGGGCGGTTCCTCCATAAGGTTGCAGGTTTGCGCTACACCCACTGATTCTGAATGTACAACAGGTGCATTTTGCACATTAAAGCTGTACTTGTTTGCATTGTTTTATATACAAACATGTTTCAATTAAGCTTATCGTCTGTAGCTGCCCATGACCGCAGAACTCGAAATAAACAGTGATTAGCTGTAGGAGCCGCAAGTTTGCAGTGAAGAGTTAGCCTAATATTTCACCCAAATGTAGACTTTCTAAGGGGGTTGCGGGAAGGTGAAGAGATGGGAGGGGCTTCTTATACATTGCATAAATGGAGGTTTATAAAGCTAGCTCCTCCTACTCTTAGCAACGGCTATAGCGTGACCTTCAGGCTCAGCTTCTGTGTGCTCTGCTTTTGGAACACATGGAGAATTTAATTAAATGCATGGAGGTTATTCAGAAGAGAGCTCTGTTAAACAACAACGCCACACCTGTTCAGGCTTCTGGGTTTATGGCCAATTTGAAAGATTATAATTTTGTATTCTGGCAGTCTTTCCTCTGCAAGATCATGCCACATGTGGACATTTTGTACAATCAGCTGCAGAAACGAGACTGCAATGCAATGTTTGCCATCGCCCAGCTAAACGCATTTAAAAGGGAAGTGCAAAAGGTAAGAAATAGCGTGGATATCGAGGAACACGAAGAAACTGCAATTAAGAGGAGAAGAATAGAAGATCATGATGTGAAAAGAAGAGAAGCTCTTGAAGTATGTGACATTCTTAGAGAAGCAAAGGACAGATTTAGCTTCACGGGGCATCTGGTAGCCTCAACTTTGTTTCATCAAGAAAATTTCTAAGACATTTCCAGAGGATTCCCTTAAACAAACAATAAGGTTCTATCCTTTTATCATTGGAACAAAAATTCGTAGAGAACTGACTGTAATTTACAATCGAGAGGAATTTCGTGGAATGTCCGGCGCTTTGTGCTTGATGGACTTCATTAAGGAAAACAATTTATGTACTACATTTAGCAAATATGTCAAACTCCTCCGAGTATTGTTAACTATGCCAATGTATACCGCTGAAGCAGAATGCTGTTTCTCAACTTTAAAAAGAGTAAAAACTTTCCTTAGGAACACAATGTCACAGGACCGATTGTCAGCATTAGCAATGCTTTCAATTGAGAGAGATTTTGTTATGAAGATCAGCGACTTCAACGCAAAAGTTACCGATAGATTCGCCAGGTCTAAGGAGAGTACAGCAGAGAATCTGTATAAATAGGTGAGTTATTACTACTCTGTATTTTATTTTTCATTTGTGTACCACCAATAATTTAACCCACCAGCCGCCACTGCAGCAGTGTAAAGGATTTGCGAAGTCTTCAGCCAGTTCACCCAAATGTAGACGTCATTCTCTGTGGCAGTGGTGTTAATGGGGCGGTTTCCTCGACATTATTGTAATTAAGATTCAGTTTTCTCTTCTTCAAATTTACTTGTCTTAAGTTTTCGTTCTTTCTGAAATTATTTTTCATACTAATTCTCTTGTGCCTCTTGGAAAACATTTCAAGCATTAGAATCTCGGATCGAGAGCTGCAACTTTTTCGTGTATTTCTAATTTAGGCCAGTTGTTTATTCTTTCTGTTAAACCTTCGACTTGGCTTGCTTCCCGACAAAAACTTGAATATGTGTTCTATTTTCTTAATAAAGCAATATGTCCACTTAACACAGGTGATTCGTTATATTCAACTTTTCAGTTCTTCAGATTCGTTACACGTTGTCATATCCTTCCCTCCAACATTTTTGGTGCACACATTGTCAAGAGATGTTTTTATACGAAACTTCTTCACCTCCAGTTTGTGGCAATCTTGATTAGTTTAGAACCTTATCATAATTAGAGGGTCTGACTCAGCGACTTTGATACCTAACCTTAGATAAGTTATTACAGGTAGCACAACACTTGCTGTGGTGTATTTACTTCCCCCCAAGAAAATCAGAAATATCCAGGCAAGATTTCAGACATTGAAATATTCTTTGTGTCATTTTCCATTCAATTTCAGTTAATATTTGAAGGTTGGCTGTCTAATATATCAATAACTGCTCTCTTAGCTTTGAGGAGACATTCAAACATATTACAAGTACTGTTCCATCGGGTTACTAGGTCTTGTTTAAATTTTATCTGTGGAATATTAAGATAGTACAACTTTGTAGACCGTTCATTTTCTAGGCACGGTCTGTGTTTAAAGTTGCCCTATACTTTTCTGCATTTACTAACGAAGATCTATAGAAGCAATTGAGACTTTATTGTAAAGTATGAGCAGATCACCTAACAGATTCATATTTTGATTTATCAACACCAAGTACAATGCTCCTGGTAATATTTAATGTAATCGATTAATTTTAATCGACTGTATTATTCGATTTCCCGTAGGGGAGGTGATCCATCCCCTTCAGCTGCCGGGGTGCGGGCGCTGCGGAACCGTAGCACTAGTGGTTACCCCTGACATTACTAGAGGGACCTCGGGCAGAACTGCTGAGCCACTCCCGTCGGGGAGCTGTTCGGATTGGGTTGGACTCTAGCTGGCAGTGTGTTCCCGACACCGACGGGGAATTGGGTACCTCTAGCCAGGTTAAGACCGTCCGGAGGGGTCAGAAGGTTGCCTAATAAGTTTCGGGTACTAGTCTGCAGAGTCCTGCGCCGTGGCGTAGCAGACTAAGGAAGCATGCCTTAGTCCCTGGCCACGGAAAGCGGCCCGGGTTCGATCCCACCAAAGTGGTGGGGATTTTAGGTCCCGGGTGTAGGACCGGTGCCCACTCAGCATCGTGAGGAAAGTGAGGAGCTAGGTAAGCGGCCCTGGTCACGAAAACCAACGTTCCGGCTGGGGGATGCCGAGATGCTGTCCACATCTCCTCCCCGTATCGGTTGGATGATCGTCCACCTCTGCCGTGTGTAAGTGGGCGTGAGGTCGGCAGTCGGATTGGTAGGCCTTGGCCCTCTAAGGGCTGTCGAGCCATGGGTTATTATTATTACTAGTCTGCAGAGCTAGTAGGTGTGCTAGATCACCAGGCGGCCCCACCGAGGTTTTCGGTAGCCTTCCCTGCGGGGTTGACGCGGATAAGTGGCGTATCCACTTACATCCAGTCTTGACGTTGTGCTCAGCGTGGGGGGGGGGGCTTTTTAGACTACAGGTATTGCCCTATGGAACAAGCCCCGGAGTGTCCATTCCTTCCCGGGTAGGAGGAGGCCGGGGTCCTTGGTCCTACGGCTACAGGACTAATGGGAGGAGAACCTCTGCACTTAACTGTACTATTCGATTTAATTCTTTTCCTTAATCTAAAATAAAAAATAATAGATTCATCGTTTCGGTTAATCGAATAATCACGCAGCACTAAGGTATAGATGCTGGTGGAGGACACTTCCAGCATTTTCTCTGAGATGTAAATAGTGTAATGTAATCTTCCAATTGTGTATTATATTCTGCCAAAGTTGCACGTGTATCCTATTATTGGTTCAAAGATTATGGTCTATTGAAATGGTAGGTTTATATGGATTGCACTTAGCTTCCAAATACAGTTTTAAGCCTTCGTAATCAACGCAAACAGGAACGTTCCCACATACGCGAATATTTTCTTTCATATAAAATTCACAATTTTGCAAGTTACAGTATTTCAGTTTGAGATAATTCTCCTGAATAGTTCCCTATAATTAAGTACACTTTAGAAAATTATCATTCTGTAGATGAAATACGATCTCAACATGCTACGATTCCTGACCAACATTTCCCACTCTTGGATCCCTGGAAAGCAAACCACTTTTACTCAAGTAAAGTCTGTTTAGTTAACGCATGTGCAGTTCGGAGTCATAGGAACCTGAGCCTTCCGCCCACTAATGACCGCCATAAATCTATCTCCACACTTCAGAAATGAAACCCTGTCGTTGAGGACCAATAACAACCCTTATTTTCTCTAAGTGACAGTAGCATGTGTACTCCACGTGGAGTCTCAGTTGCCAAAGTTCCAACTTCCTGTTGATCTGTTTCATTACGTGCAGAAATTTGTTGTGTGTCACTATGTGGAGACCGTGGAAAGGAAATGCAATGGTAAATGCAAATGAAGTAGCAGATAACTTTCAGTCAAGTGAACATAATCAAAGTGAAGACAATAGTGTGAATAACTGGGCCGAGTTATATTACTGGAAAAGCCTCAAAAAACAAAATTATAACGGGAACTGTTTCTAAGCAAATTCAAGCGTTTGTTTTGAACACACATAAATATATGCTGACAAATAATCTTGGTAAGGGGTCATGTAATGAACCTGGTGATAAATTCAAGGTATTCACAGAAATACAGTAAAAAATATTGTGACGAAAGGAATACCAAAGACGCTGATCAAGTGTCAAAACAAAAGGAAACGTTTCTGTAAAGTAGACAATTTTACATGCGATTTAGTTCGTCGAGAAATTTATACATTCTATGCAAAAGGGAGAGCGCCCACCTTAGACGAATTGGTTGCACATTTGCAAGAAATTTGTGATTTTCCTTATGTGCGCTGCACTTTGCGCGGTCTGCTAAAGGAGCTGGGTTTCAAATACCGCACTTTCAATAAGGTAAGGGTTACTATGGAATCCAGTAGAATTGTAGCATTTGTGAAAACTAAGGAAGTGTTGCAGTAATGGACATAAGATAATTTATTTAGACGAAACCTCGTACGATACCCATGACGTATCGAGAAAGGTGGCAACCTTGCAGAAAGATCTGGGAGAAGGGGGGTTATGGTTGTAAAACGATTATAAGGGTCGACAAAGGCAGCGGCCAGTGCACACCAGTTAACTAAACAGACTTTACACTACGCAGACTTCCAGTCCGTTCGCTAGCACTGTGCTCGTCACGGCTGCGCACCAAGAACTGAACTGTCTCACAGGTAGTCCTGGTCGGGCGGGGCAATTTTTCTTTTTCCCCGTCCGGGTGTCTTTTGCCGCAGTACCTAGCCGCTTTGCGGCTTAACCCGCGAAGTGAGTCAAGTTTGGTTGCATTTTGTTCTGCTGGCGGTAGGTTTTTGTTTGTTTGAGATTTGGTGTTAACTGGTTGCCCTTGAGTGTTCTCTGAATGTGGGTTTGTTACTTTCTCCCGTTGGGAGAGGATCTGTTTTAGAGCTTTTGCCCCGTTTTGAGTACGGGTGGCCTGACGCTTGAGCCATCAGGCGTTATGTGAAATTGGATATGTTTGGGGTTTACCTTGGGTTAACCAAGGGGCCCCAAGACATCTCTAGGGAGTTTGTATGATGGCAATCGTCTTTGCTCCCTCTGGTCATACCTGCCCAGTGAGTTCACCAAAGGGTTGCCATGGGTTTGAATTTTGTCGTACATTGAACGAGCCCTCTCTCGAATGACGTCGACAATGTACGGGATGTTCGAATGTTCATGAAGGATATGGGCGGGAAATCTCCAGTCAGTATCGTAGATGACCCGTAGCGCCCTGTTCTGCAGCGTCTAGAGTCTGACGAAAGTGGTATTCTCCACTGTTCCCCAGATCTCACAGCCGTACAAGATCATGGGCGGGATGATCGCCCGATACAGCTCGAGTTTGAGACGGAGTGGCATGGTTGAACGGAATATTGGATATAGGTTCCTGAGCGCGACGTGCCCAAGCTGGACCTTGCATTTGACGTGCGGAGCGTAAGTTAATTTGCAGTCCAGCGTCACTCCGAGATACTTCGCCGTTTGAACCCATGGGATTCCACGACGCCGTAAAACGAAGTTATGCTGCAACCGATTGGCTCTGGTTTTCGCCAGGAGAATCGCAGAGCTTTTCTACGGGTTTATCGCCATTCGCCATTTTGCGCTCCATTCGCCAATGGCCCGGAGCTGGGTTTGGATCTGCCGAAAGCTATACCTTGGGTTTCTGTTGACTGCGAAGATCATTAGATTGTCCGCGTATTGACAGGTGTGGGTATTGTGGTGTGTAGGTATGTCAGCCATGTAAGCTGCAAAGAGTACCGGCGACAGCACGCTGCCTTCCGGCACTCCAGCGCCAATGGGCCGCTCGGTAGACAGCTTTCCCTCCATCTTTACTCCGAAGCTTCGGTTTCCGTGGAAACCGGCCACCGAGGAAATGTATGGACGGGGAATTTCATGCTCCTGGAGTTTGTAAATAAGTCCTTCATGCCAGGTAGTGGCGAATGCCTTCTCCACGTCCAGCAACACTGCTACCGTTTTAGACCGTTCCTGGAATCCCAGGGAGGCCTTCTCGGCAACCCGCAGTAGTTGCTGTGTCGTGGAGTGGCCAGAACGGAAGCCAAACTGATGTTCCGGGTTCGTGCACTGCATCCCTTATATACGCAGATGGCTGTGTCTGGAAGCTTCGCGGCTCAGAACATCATCCCGAATGTTCGAGACGTCAGGGGAAGGGGAAAGAGACGGTATAGTGCCTGGTGACACTTCCCTAAACATTCCCTATGTTAGCGCTACAAGATAAATTGGTGGGCGTGTTCTGAATGCCTCCTGTCCTCTACCCAGCTCCAGTTGGTCGTGCCTTCTGGTAATTGGGTGACAATATGTACGTGAAGAACGAATTAAGTTTATCGAGTAATAAATATTCCACATACAGTAATTCCAAGTAGTGGTATATTGGTAACCCTTTTGGCCACGCCGTGGCTCAGTGGTTAGACCGCTTGGCAGTCACCAAGGCGGCCCGGGTTCGATCCCAGGCGACCGCAAAGTGAGATTTGTGGTGGATAACACGGCTTTGGGGCGGATTTTCTCCGGGACCTCCGGTTTCCCCCGTCATCGCATTCCACCGGTGCTCTATCTTCAACTCATGCATCATCAGTGTCACCGCCTGCGGTGCCGTATGTAGTAAACGCGGGCGTTAAACACTACACATTTTGGTAACCCTTGGTCGGCAACTTCGAGTTTGATGTTCTGATAAAAAGAAGCAGTCATTAAACTAGTTTGAAACGGGCATTCCAATGTCATAATAAATATCCTTACTCATACATATCTACGCATACATTGAGAGTAAACCTCATTGCTCATACCCTGCGCCACCATTAATTTCGCTTCATTTTCCGCCCTTGTATTCCTTGAAACCAAACCACTTCCTCCAGTATCAGTGAACTTTCTTACTGCTCTATTAACATGTTCTGGTAGATATTTTCTGTAGTTAAAGTACAAAAACGTGCGTTGGCAGAAACGTTCTGTGGGCGGCTTTGGTAGATTCCAGCATCTTGTTTCTATAGGTGCAGTCAAACTGAAAGAGCTATAAAGTGTAAGCAATCTCAGTGATCTTTACGACCATCCATAAAAACCAAAATAAACTGTCTAAAATCAGCAGTGACACTACTGCATTCTTGGCGACGCTTTGCAAACCAAACGCTTTAACCCAAGATACTGCATTGCTATAAATAGTAATGCACTGGACTCAGATGTCATATCTCAAATAAAACCGAACGGAAAAAGCTATATATAATCGAATCAGTGCAACATACAATTATTTTGGTTTCGTATAGTATATTTCCTTAGTGCTTAATACCTGTTTCACAACAGCGTCATGTCAGGCTCCCATTGCTTTTAAATCACTAGCGTATGCTTAGCTCAGACCTAGGTTAGTGTTACCGAGCAATATGGCTCAGGCGGTTTCGGGAGGCCCGAGATCGATTCCCGTAGCCGACCTACTTGACCCATGGGTTTTTTCGAGGGTTTTCCCGAGTACCTAGGCGAATGCCGGTTAGGTTAATTACATCCCCCGAATTTCCTGTCCCTCCATTGCATCTCCACTACCATTTCATATCGTTTCTCATCTGGTGGTCTATTTCAGGGTAGAAGTGTCGGCGGGAGTCTTGGCGGACGATATGTCCTGAGATAAACTACTTTCTTCTCCGGTAGGTCGGTTGCCAGTCTCTACTCCTTTGCTGTGACGTCGATGATGATGATGATGATGATGATTTTTTGTTGTTGTAATTTACGTCCTCCAACGTTAAGTTATATCGGACGAGATGATGATAATGATGACAATGATGGCAATGATGTAATGATGATAATGATGATAATGGTGATAATGATGACAATGATGGCATTGATGTAATGATGATAATGATGATAATGATGATAATGATGACAATAATGATGTAATGATGACAACGATGACAATGATGATAATGAAGATAATGATGATGATAATGATGACAATGATGATAATGAAGATAATGAAGATAATGATGATGATAATGATGACAATGATGACAATGATGATAATGAAGATACTGATAATGACAATGATGACAATGATGATAATGATGACAATGATGACAATGATGATAATGAAGATACTGATAATGATAATGATGATAATGATGACAATGATGATAATGATGACAATGATGATAATGATGACAATGATGACAATGATGATAATGAAGATACTGAAAATGATAATGATGATAATGATGACAATAATGATGTAATGATGACAACGATGACAATGATGATAATGAAGATAATGATGATGATAATGATGACAATGATGATAATGAAGATACTGATAATGATAATGATGACAATGATGATAATGATGACAATGATGATAATGAAGATACTGATAATGATAATGATGATAATGATGACAATAATGATGTAATGATGACAACGATGACAATGATGATAATGAAGATAATGATGATGATAATGATGACAATGATGACAATGATGATAATGAAGATACTGATAATGATAATGATGACAATGATGATAATGATGACAATGATGACAATGATGATAATGAAGATACTGATAATGATAATGATGATATTGATGACAATGATAATAATGATGATAATTATGATGATAATGATGATAATGAAGATAATGATGATGATAATGATGACAATGATGACAATGATGATAATGAAGATACTGATAATGATAATGATGATAGTGATGATAATAAGGATAATGATGACAATGATAAAAATGATGATAATTATGATGATAATGATGTAAATGATGATAATGATGATAATGATGACAATGATGATAATGAAGATACTGCTAATGATAATGATGACAATGATGACAATGATGATAATGATGATAGTGATGATAATAAGGATAATGATGACAATGATAATAATGATGATAATTATGATGATAATGATGATAATCATGATAATGATGATGACAATGATGATAATGATGATAATAATGACAATGATGACAATGATGATAATGATGACAATGATGATAATGATGATAATAATGACAATGATGATAATGAAGATACTGATAATGATAATGATGACAAGGATGATAATGATGATAATGATGATGATAATGATGACAATGATGATAATGATGACAATGATGACAGTGATGATGATAATGATGACAATGATGACAATGATGATAATGATGATAATGATGACAGTGATGATAATGATGATAATGATGATAATGATAATGATGACAATGATAATGATGATAATGATATAACCTAACGTTGCAGGTTTTCCCTAATACTCAAAGATGAATGTCTGGTAACTCTAAGCTCTTGGTACCCTGTACTCATTTGAACATCACTTCATTCATCATCTGATATGACTTAACATTGCACGCTTTCCCTAATTCTCAAAGGTGAATGTCTGGTAACTCTAAGCTCTTGGTACGCTGTACTCATTTGAACATCACTTCATTCATCATCTGATATGACTTAACATTGCACGCTTTCCCTAATTCTCAAACGTGAATGTCTGGTAACTCTAAGCTCTTGGTACCCTGTACTCATTTGGACACCATCTCATTCATCGTCTGATATGACTTAACGTTGCAGGATTTCCCTAATACTCAAATATGAATGTCTGATAATTTTAAGCTCTTGGTATCTTGTAGTCATTTGAACACCATCTCATTTATCGTCTGATATGACTTAACGTTTCAGGTTTTCCCTAATACTCAAATATGAATGTCTGATAAATCTAAGCTCTTGGTACCCTGTACTCATTTGAACATCTTTTCATTCATCGTCTGATATGACTTAACGTTGGAAGCTTTCCCTAATACTCAAAGATGAATGTCTGGTAACTCTAAGCTCTATGTACTCAGTACTCATTTGAAACAATCTCATTCATCGTCCGATATGACTTAACGTTGCAGGCTTTCCCTAATACTCAAAGATGAATGTCTGGTACCTCTAAGCTCTATGTACCCTGTACTCATTTGAAAATCATTTCATTCATCGTCCGATATGACTTAATGTTGAAGAACGTTAATTTAATTAACAAATGTAACATACACATACCCATTAATGTAGCCCAGAATCAAACCTCAGAACCTCCGAGGTTGGAAGAATACTTGCTAACTACCAAACCACAAGGGCAGTTCGATCTTTTGGACAAATTTTAAGTTACTTTGTATTTATAAAGTGAAGCAAGCTATGTGATGGACAAATGTAGAAAGTTCAGCGTACTGCAGTGGTGCCAAACTCAAATCATATGAGTTTATATCACTGGCAGGATTAAATCCTTTGAAACATAGGGCTTGGTTCCAAATATGAACTGCAGTAATCCTTAGCAAGTAAGTTGGAGAGGTTTTGCTCCTGTGAGACTCAGCAGGAGTTATCTAAACTCTCTGTTAGCCAACATTACAATCCCTGACGGAGAAATCTCCAACAGTAACGTTGCAGGTCATCGATCTCTTTGTCGCTGGCATAAAGCTCTGTCTGTAACTAGTTTATATATTACATTTCACAAGAAATTTTTCAACTAATATCCTTGTACCTAAACAACTTCTACTTATCATTCTTTTTGCTAAATAGTACCTAGAAGGGGGTGTTGCATTGCTATCAGAAATTCGATGTGTGAGAGAGAGAGAGAGAGAGCACTATAACTCTTTAAAGTCTATTTATAACCGAACATGATATTCAACTTGGCAGCCCCGTGACCGAATGGTTACACTGTCAACCGACGCAAAGAAGTCTCTAAATGCCCGATTTCACCAACAGATGTTAAAATCGAAGTTAACAAATGTAACGTAACAATTGTCACAGCGCTAAAACTAGTTATATTTCTTGCATTTCACCAACCTGTTTTCTTAAATTGTTAACAAACCTGTTTTAACGCCAAGAAACTTGTAAATATCACGACTATAGAAGGCTATGGATGATTTTCTGAAAGTACTCCGATGCGCCTTTGTTTTCATTTTCGTCTGCACAAATGGCGGATGAACAAAATCATAAATAAAGCCGTGAGACAAATTTCTCATCGACGGAGAAAGAATTGTTAATTGAAATGGTGAAGAAGTGTAAGGATACCGTGGAAAATAAGAGGACGGATGCAGTGAATGTAAAAGAGAAAGATGTCGCGGGGAAAATATTGGAAACGAATTTAATTCAAATGCATGTGTCACTACTACAAGCACCAAACAACTTGTCAGCATTACGTAAATTTAAAACGAGGTGCGAAGAACAATTGCCTTAAACGTTTCAAGACGGGAGGTGAACAATGTATTATCCACATAATTCAGTAAAATATAAAATCGGAAAGTTATTAATACTTGAAGCAAAGGCAAGATCGGCATATTCCTTTCGATGTATATTCTAACTCAATATTACGTAAATTTAAAACGAGGTGCGAAGAAGGACAAGTGACTTGAACGTTTCAAGACGGCAGGTGGACAATGTATTATCCACATATTTCAGTGAGTTTTAAAATCGCAAGGTTACTAATACTTGAGGCAAAGGCGAGATAGTCATATTCCTTTCGATGCATGTTCTAACTCAGTATTACGTAAATTTTAAACGAGGTGCGAAGAAGGACAAGTGACTTGAACGTTTCAAGACGGGAGGTGAACAATGTATTATCCACATAATTGAGTTAATTATAAAATAGCAAAGTTATTAATACTTGAATCAAAGGCGAGATCGCCATATTCCTTTCGATGCATGTTCTTACTCAGTATTACGTAAATTTAAAACGAGGAGTGAAGAAGAACAAGTGATTTGAACGTTTCAAGACGGGAAGTGAACAATGTATTATCCACATAATTCAGTGAATTATAAAATCGCAAGGTTATTAATACTTGAAGCTAAGACGAGATAGTCACATTCCTTTCGGTGCATGTTCTAACTCAGTATTACGTAAATTTAAAACGAGGAACGAAGAAGGGCAAGTGACTTGAACCTTTCAAGACGGGAGGTGAATAATGTATTATCTACATAATTTAGTGAATTATAAAATCGCAAAGTTATTAATACTTGAAGCTAAGACGAGATAGTCACATTCCTTTCGATTAATGTTCTAACTCAGTATTACGTAAATTTAAAACGAGGAGCAAAGAAGGGTCAGTGACTTGAACCTTTCAAGACGGGAGGTGAATAATGTATTCTCCACATAATTCAGTGAATTATAAAATCGCAAGGTTATTGATACTTGAAACAAAGGCGAGATCGGCATATTCCTTTCGATGCATGTTCTAACCTCTCTTGTACTTCCGCAGTAACCTTCTTAGCAACATGTTTCGACAGTCTATACCTCCGTAAAACAGTTTTCTTCGGATAGTTCCTCAAAATCATTTCTTCTCATAGGCCGTACTCTATTATGAATGCCATTTAGACGGTCTTCAATATAGCAAATCGACATCAACAGCTGAGTTCATGCTCGCCATCTTGAGTATTTACAATTGTTAAGGACTTAACATTAGAAATTTGGCTTGTTAGTTTAACATGAGATTTAACACGAGTGTTACGCTAACACTTGTTGGTGAAATGCAATGTTTGTTTTAACTATTGCTAAACTCGTGTTAAGTCCTAACATGTTTTGGTGAAATCGGGCATAAGTGGAATGTGCCACCTTGAGTGGGAAAACGACAGCAAATGTGTGTGAGAGAGAGCGCATGCTACACAAGCAGCAGAAGCGTTTGTTAAAAAATGTGCCCTCTTCACTCAGTACAATAACACAGAGATTTTTTCACAAAAGTAGACGCCGTGAGAATGTTTTTGTTTGGTCTCTAAATGAACTAGGGTGGGGTGTCATAAACCTGTCGATGGAGGGTGTAAGAACCTCCTCCAACACCACTGCATCTTATTACACGGGGACTTTCTTTACTGTGATATACTACACAACTTGCCGTTCACCAAAGTGCTCTGTTTCGAACCCACGACTCTGCTGGATGTGGATAATACAGCGTTTCGGCAGATTCGTCGGAGTTCTCCGGTTTCTCCCACCATTAATTCCACCAAGAACTACATTACCGCATTTCACATTTCATTTCTTCCGCTTTTTTATTTCCATACTAAGTACGGCAAGCGTGGAGTCTCCGTTTTTGCGGGTGACTCTTCTTAGTTTTTCAAAATCTGCTCCCTAGGTGACTGTAGTGTATTGTTGGAATGAAGTTTACTGCCTGAGAAAGTTGACTGTGTAATACGATTGTGTTTTGTCTAAGTGAGAAATCGAGCTACTTTTTCAGAAAGCAAGTTTGAAATTGCTGCATTTCTGTAATTTTGTTGTTTATAAGTTCTTTAAGGTGGGACTTATGCAAATATTCAGGGTCTTACATCAATAGCCATAACATCCAAAGTTTTCAAGTAAGAGTAGTGAAACTTTGTATACTCATTTAAGATAATACAGTTAACATGCACAATTGTTTTCATAATTTTCCATTGTTTATAACTAATGCTACATATCTTTTCTCTATGCATGGATATTTACAAACTTAAGCCCATTTTTTTCAAAATTCACATATGCTATCTTTCTGAAATTTGGTATATTATTTTAGAACACACTGAAAATGAATTTTTTGGATTTAGATTTCTTATTGAAGCTGTATAGAATTTAAAAAAAAAATGTTTATCATATGCATCCTCTAAAAATTAAAATAATTTCATATATTTTGTATCATCACATTCCATCTGGAGGTTACTCTTAAATTCTAGAACAAAGAAAATCTTCATTGTGACATAAGAAAGCTGTGTGCTAAATTGCATCACTGTAGATGAAGTAGTTTGAGAGAAAACTGGGTTGAAGTTGTAGAAAATGCAAGTTACGGGGAAAGGCAATTAAAAATACAATAAGTATTATTCAGTTTTCCCTTTAATGTTAAGTCAGAACTTCCCATATCCATAGCCTGTATCCTCATTCTGGGCTTCTTCAGCCTTTCTTTTTAAATTCCTCTTCTGTCTTGCATCTTTCTGCATCAGCGATGCGAATGTTGTCGATACTCTGCAAAATTGTTTCCATAAACACACCAGGTTGATACACTAACTGATACATAACTTCCTTTTTGCCAACATTCCCATCATTAAACACTATTGCAGCATCAAATGTAGCAATTTTCACCACTATGGAAGACACAAATGATGTTTAGGGACACCTTTTCCATATCAAACTGTTGAGGCTTTCATTTGGGTTTTGTGTCTCTCCATAGAGACATTTGATTAGCAAGTCTGGGTGTGCTAAGAATTGGTAGGTGGGCTTTATAGATTCCAAGACAGCTGATGGACGACTATGTGTTGCTACTATGCTACTATGCAACACTAGGGCATTTAATTTTTTAAAGGTACATACAGACCACGTACAGTCATAATATTTTGGTGTTTGATAGCTAACACTAAAATAAAATATAACAATAACATTTTTGTTTAGATTTATTGAACATTTTCTCGTACGTCCGCCCTAAAATGGATTATAACGAATGCACATTGAAACAATTGAATTGTACATTGAATTGATGAAGCAAGATGGAATGGTACAGAGATAAGACTTAGAAGGTTAACTATCCACCACATACTGAGTCTTAAGGTACAGTAAACGCTAAACTTGTAAACTGGTAGCATTTGTTTAATTGTCAACCCAACTACCAAGCCTACCTAGTAAAGTGGGGCATCCACAGGAGGAAGGATGAGGAGAGATCCGACAGAGAGCGGCCGACTCAAGGAGTCATGACAGTACATAGGGCTGGGTCCCTACAATTGAACAGTTGGAAACTCCCCGGCATGCCAGTACAACTGACATACCATCCGCCCCCTGTAGGGGGGAGATCCGTGCCCTTCAGTTGCCGTACTAAAGTCTGTCTAATCAACGCAAGTGTAGTTGCATCACAAAGGAAACGGACCCCACCACCCTCTAATGACCGTCATAAATCTATCTCCACACTTCAGAAATGGAACACTGCCGTTGAGGACCAATAACAACCCTGATTTTCTCGAAGTGACAGTCGCATGTCTACTCCACGTGGAGTCTCAGTTGCCAAAGTTCCAACTTCCAGTTGATCTGTTTCATTACGTGCAGCAATTCGTTGTGTCACGATGTGGAGACCGTGGAAGGGAAATGAAGTGATAAATGCAAATGAAGTAGTAGATAACTTTCAGTCAAGTGAAAATAATCAAAGTGAAGACAATAGTGTGAATAACTGGGCCGAGTTATATTACTGGAAAAGCCTCAAAAATAAATAAAAGTAAATCCATGGTAACCGTTCGAACAGGGTCAGAGTAACTGAGTACTGAGATAATTCAGTACCACAATGCCACAAAAGGAGGAACAGATACACTTGATACAAAATTGCACTGTTTACACGACCAATAGACTCTGCAGAAGATGGCCTCTTGCTACTTTCTACACAATGCTGAACATTTCTATAGTGAATGCATTTGTAATGTAGCTTTGTGTGTTCGTGAAATCAAAAGTCTAGTTTACAAACACAAAGAATTGCTATTTATTTCCGTAGAAACACGCTTCGTACACAGTAGTCCAGAACTACGTCACATATACAATACAACTTGCAAGGTCAGCGACACAGCTCACCAGCTGTTCATGCATGCGAGTACAATTAACGACTGACTTTTGGAGGAGGAAGTAATTGGTGGCTGATTGAGGGTCAGTACGTTGTGTGTCATTCGTGTACCTGTCCTAGACAGACCTAGCTCCTTAATGACAGGATATGAGGGAGCTTTGCAGGGTGGTGTGTGAAGTTTAGGTGGATGAAAAGAAGGGAGGTAGCCTTAGCTCCTCATTTGTTGCCCACTCGCCTGTGTGCACCGCTGGTGTGAGAAAATTAAGGAAGAGTTGAATTTAGAATAATCATTAGTCTAATTTTCAGATAGGAATAATTTTGAAGCTGTAATAACTTTATTGTTACTGGTTGTGCCCGCATGCCATGTGGGGAAGCCGGTAGTGTTTGAAGCGTCGTTCTGATGTTCGGTAGTTCCCTAGAGACCTAACCAGGGCGCTCTGATGTTGAGGCAAACTCGCGTAGAATTTTGTGGCCCGGCGCCTAATGACATCTTCCACATAGAGGAGAGATGAGGCCTCATGAAGGGATCTCACGGGAAAGCACCAGCGTACAGAATAGATGGTCCTAAGGCATCTATTCTCTACACGCTGGAGTTGTTGCAGATTGGTTCCTGCGGCCATGCCGCAGACCTCACACGCATAAAGCATTATAGGAAGAATCAAGACCTGAAAAAGACGCAACCTTAGCGGTGTCAGCATCCCTGAACGCATCATGGGGTATAACGAAGCCAAAGCCCCGCATGCCCGATGAGCTAACTCCTGGTTATGACCCCCAAAAGTCAGGCCATTCTCCAGCCTTACACCCAAATATTTAAGAAAGTTTGTCCAATCTATCCTTCGGCCAGAATAGTTAAAAGAGGGTAGGTTGGTGGGAAAGTGACGCTTGGTGAAGAGCATGGTTTGACTTTTCTCCGGATTGATGGTCAATCGCCAAAGCCTGCACCAATCGTGAATGAGGCTTAGGTGTCTCTGTATTGGGTTGAAGGCTCTGCGTGCTTTTCTATGTGTGTTGTACAGCAGCACATCGTCTGCATACTGGGCTATGTTGACATGCAGCTATTAAAATCTTGTCATGGGCAATGAAATACTTATACAGAACCACTAACTTGGAAGATGTCAATATTATTAAAGAATGTTTTCATATTCAAAAGAGAAGTAACTGGGGTGAGTCTTAGGCACATAAAATGTATGACTTGTTGAAGCAGTTAGGTATGGGTCATTCTTGGATAAATGCAGAGTATGGGTATAAAGGCTTCTGGAAAGAAGTTAAACTAAGATTAGAAGATATTTACAGACAAGACATTTTGCCAGTACAAGTGAAAAAAGCTCACTGAGATTATATAGAGAAATAAAAACAACCTGGGGGAGGGAAGGATATATAGATATATGTAGTAAGTTAGGGCGAGAAGGTTTTGCTTGGGCGAGAACAGGAGTGAGAAACTTGAAAGGTATAGGTAAAGAGAGGGAGCTAGATAAATGTCCATTGTGTGGAGAAGAGAATGCAGATTTCCATTGTATATTAAATTGTAGTCAGTCAAAGATATGGAGAGAGCAGGCCTAGCTACGTAAATGGGACAATTTGGGGGGTGAAGTAGTAATTAGAAAAATGTTGTCAGTAAAAGGAGAAAAGAACAGGAAAAATATAGGGAATTATTTAGGGAAAGTTAAAGAGAGATGGCTAAGAACAATTAAGAGAAAAATGTAGAGTGGAATAGGTGAAATGACAAAAAGTGTAAAAAGGAACACAGGGTCCCCAATACACAAAAACCTAGGGTTAGGTGTATGGGGACCGAATTATTAGTCAATGGTGGGCAACATGATAGGATTTCCAGGATTTAAGAATATATGGCATTTTTCAGTATGGATTTTATAATTGTAATCTTGATTTTGTATTTACATTTGTTGATGTAAAAGGAAATAAATTACTATTACTACTTCTAATAGATGACAGATGGTTTGCTATTTGCTGCCATCTACTGAGTGCAAAACAAACTTACTGACAGCATCTATTGGTAGTATTTCAAAATTCATCAAACAGTTTTTATTTTTTAAAATAAATATTCTCTCCCAAAATAAAAAAAAGTCTACATGAAGCTTCTTGGGGAGATCTGCTACATGTGCGTTAAAAGGCGTAGAGGGGGACTCCGCCTCTAATGGGTCTTCTGGTGGATAGCTTTCCCGCCACAGTGACTGTAAATTGTCTGTGTTTAAGGAAAGTGTGAAGGTATCATGTGATATCATGTGTGAAGGAAGCCCCAGGGAGATTAGTTTATGTAGGAGACCTGCATGCCAGGTGGTAGAGAAGGCCTTCTCGACATCCAGAGAAACCGCCGCGTTGAAAGCCCTATCCTGGAAACCCAGGGTGGCGGCCTCCACCAAACGGAGCAACTGGTGTGTTTTTGAGTGCCCAGGACGAAAACCAAACTGATGAGGAGGCATGGCTTGAATGTCCCCCAATAGGGGTGACAAGCGGGCTAGAAAAAGCCTTTTTATAGATTACTCACATTCCGGAATTTTCTCAAACAATCGAGACCCGGCTAGAACAAAGAACAATAACTCTCGAGAAATCCATCTCTTCCCCTCCGCCGTTTCGGCTAGTTTTTATCTACACACTAAACTGCCCGTCCCTTTAAATGCCCCGCCTCGATCTACAATGGGCTCGCGACAGTAATACATTCATCATTATGGGAAAACTATAAAAAATGACGCTTTGAGTTCACCAAGTCTCTGTCATGACAGCTAGTTGAGCCACTTCTACAGAGAAGAATGAGTATTCCACATCTCCCTCGAGGGTTAAGAAATAACACTGTCAGGATGCTCAAATGCAATTAGGAGTCATAGCAAAATGAATTAGATGTACAAAGTGTCCTAGAACAAAAGATAGTATAGCTTGCAGTACACCAATTTGTAACGAATACACAAGAAGTATTTGTGACGATTGCTGTGATTTTTTCCAGTTGCTATATCCATTTCATTTTAAACACTTTTATTAGATATAATTAATCTTTAATTTCATACTTCAAATCTCTTTTCCAGAATGAAGCATGTATTTTGATTCAAAATAAATGATTCTTAAAGCTATCATTATTTGACTAATGAATATTACATTTATGGTAAAAAAAGATCCTGTAGACATGCATGCAGAGACTTACAATGTAGTTTATGTCTAATTAATCTCTAAATATATTACATTTATGTTTAGTTTATTGCTATTTATCATCCCTCATCCTCCATAATTGTCAAAAATTTATGGGGTCCTCCTGACCCCACCATACCATGTGTGCTACAAAAACTGTACCATATTGGGTACGGGTTAAGATGTTTTGTTGCACCAATAAAATTAATTCTTAGTGATATGGACACTACTTAATGTGATATCTACATAGGAGTACAGGAAGCATAAGTTTTTGGGTTTTACACGTCCGTTTCGCTATAGTTTAAACGATTTTAGAAGTAGAGGAAAGGGACCGAAGTCAACTCTAGTTGGTTAGTAAGCTGGGTAACGGCGTGTTTCTACCTAGTACATTCCTTGTTTCATTGGGTTTTGTAGCGGCAAAGAGGGAAGCTGAACTACTAGGTCCTGGTCTCTCTGTGGTCGATCGTTGTGGCTTCTTTATCCCCCGACGCATGTGAAGTTTGGGTCGAGGATCACAGGAAGATCGATATGCCTCATGGTGATGTAGCAAGTACTGAAACCTGACTTGCCTGGTAATGGCTTCATTTGCTTCGGGTCAAGATGGTTTAGGGGTAATGAGACACGAGGTCCCTTCCAATGATTTATCGCCGCCATCTCATCATTCCAACTTCTCTCTACACCCAACACACTTTCTATTCCTCTTCAATTTATTTTTTTTCGGTACGTTCACATGTTCTCAATAGTCTCTCCCACTCCAGAGAAGGAGGGAAAGATAAAAAGAGAAAGAACGCTAATAAGATTGTCCTTTTCGATACTTCAACTGTCTTCTACATTGGCTCTAAGGGTTGGGGGAGAAAATTACCTGTAC
Source organism: Mantis religiosa (assembly GCA_030765055.1). NCBI lineage: Eukaryota > Metazoa > Arthropoda > Insecta > Mantodea > Mantidae > Mantis > Mantis religiosa. The sequence continues at coordinate 263,951 of JAUKNK010000264.1, forward strand.
GTACAGAGATATTAGACCACAGTACGTTCTTGTAGAATGAAATGCTTTCTGATTTTCAAAACAAATGACGAGCTATGTGAAATACCCAACGTGGTTTAACGGTTTTTCTCCATTGTTTAATCATCAAGGCAATGACCTTCAGTTTCTACAGACGCATTTTAAAATATTACAAAGAACATTTAATTTATTAAAACTATACATCCTGAGGAAATTTCTTCTTCCTCTCATGATTTAGACCAACTGCCCTGATCCGGTCTCTTCTCATCTTGGCCTTGGTCATCAAGGATCACGTCGTCCACATGGTTTGTATAATAGGGTTACACAGTCCTGAGATATTTTTCTGCTTTTGATGAAAATAGGCCACTTATATGGAACCAAACAAAATGATTTCAAAAGTGATAATAGTTTTCCCGAAACGCGAACTATTTTTATGAAATGCAGGTTGTTTCAAAACGACAGCGAATGATTATAGCCGTGGCGTAGGTTATAACTTAACAGTCCGAATTTCGGTGTCGCACCTTCCAAGTTCTGTTAGGTATAATTTTATGCAGCATTAAATATTACATTATTTTGTGATTAGGCAGAGCAGGAATCACTGGTGCGCGCACCTCCAAAGTTGTTATTGGGACGTACCAGCCACGAAAACAAAAACATTACTCCTTGCTCTTTATCAGTGACCCTAGCCTACCTTTCAGGTAATGAGACAAATGACAGTTACTTGTGAAAAAGTCGACTAATAACTCTGACAGTTGAAGGTTGCTCTTCAGTGTAAAACTACACATTCCGTCCTAACAGAGAGGATTTTGCGTGTACTTAGATAACAAATCCAAGCAATATGGAGCGCTATACGAACGTCGAAATGACGGATATGGTTTTGATGTATGGAAGAGCTGAAGGGAGTTCAACGAACGCAAAATTAATTTAGTTTGATTAAAAATATGAACTGTAAAAATAGTTACATCAATGATAATATTCATTTGTTTAACTTCAGAGCATTTTGTAATGATCTTAATTATACAATACTTTCAACCAGTTACTGTAAATATCAACAGCTTCCTTTTCAGTTATAAATGCTTTATTTATTATTACCAAACACGTGAAATAAATTGCTCGTCTCATTGCCCAGTTCTGTCTTCCTCACTGCAGCTGCGTGTGCCTTTCACCTCTCGAAGTCTGTCTCTATTCACAGCAAAATTCCTTTTGTGACTATTTTGTTCATTGTGATTATTAGTCTGTCACGCCATTATTAAGGGTCCAAACAATGCCTTTTCAAATGGAATCAAGTGTTATCCACCTGCTAAGAACCTGCTTTATCATCCCAGCACTTTGTTAAACCCGAACTGTACCTGCTTGCGTTTCAACAAATATAGAATGTTCCTTTGAAATCCATTACGATTCTTTATTCATTGCAATCCTTAATTTCGGTATCGTTACTCGGGTAGAACCTATAAATGGGGTCCATGTTTTCATGTTGGAGTATAAAATGCTGATTGCATAAAACTCGACAATAAGGGGCAGCTGACTCACCTGGTATTAATTTCTGGCTTCCTCGATGTTTACTCCAACATGCTAACATTTTAGTTATAGACATGGAGCTTCATTTAAGGTGAATAAAATAGTGAATTTTTGCGTTTTTCCTCCGAAAGTTATACACTTATGACGCCGTCTGCATATGCTGAAATTGTAATTTCTGTTATTCCAATAAGAATACCAGATGAACGCCGGGAAAATATTATGGAAAATTACTGCTCTTAACAAAAATATTCGAGTTTAAAATGATCATTTGTCATTAATGCAGCTAACTTCCACGTTTTCGAATTGAAGCTGCCTCATTACCACTTTTAAAGAAAAAGTAACTACAAATAAATAAATGAATGTGTGAGTGAATTAGTGAGGGAAATGTGTAGTATTTAACGCCCGCTTTTACTACATACGGTACCGCAGGCGATGACACTGATGATACATGAGATGAAGATGGAGCACCGGTGGAATGAGATGGCGGGGAAACCGGAGATCCCGGAGAAAATCCGCCCCAGCGCCGTGTTGTCCACCACAAATCTCACTTTGTGGTCGTCTGGGATCGAACACGGGTCACCTTGGTGAGAGCCAAGCGGTCAAGCCACTGAGCCACGGCGCGGCCTTCAATTAGTGAGTGAGTTAGTGAATGAGTGAGGGAGTGAGTGAGGGAGGGAGTGAGTGAGATAGGGAGGGAGTGTGGGAGGGAGAGAGTGAGGGAGAGAATGAGTTAGGGAGTGAGGGAGGGAGTGAGGGAGGGAGGGAGTGAGTGAGGGAGGGAGTGAGTGAGGGAGTGAGAGATGGAGGGAAAGACGGAGTGAGTGAGGGAGGGATTGAGAGAGGGAGGGAGTGAGATAGGGAGGGAGTGAGATAGGGAGGGGGTGAAAGAGGGAGGGAGTCAGAGAGGGACGGAGTCAGGGAGGGAGTCAGAGAGGGAGGGAGCGTGAGAAGAGGGAGTCAGAGAGGGAGGGAGTGAGAGAGGGAGGGAGTGAGGGAGGTAGGGAGTGAGGGAGGTAGGGAGTGAGGGAGGGAGGGATTGAGGGAGGGAGGGAGCGGGAGGGAGAGAGAGTGAGGGAGGGAGAGAGTGAGGGAGGGAGGGAGGGAGGGAGGGAGAGAGCGGGAGGGAGAGAGAGTGAGGGAGGGAGAGAGTGAGGGAGGGAGAGAGAGTGAGGGAGGGAGAGAGTGAGGGAGGGACGGAGTTTGGGAGGGACGGAGTTTGGGAGTGAGGGAGTTTGGGAGTGAGGGAGTTTGGGAGTGAGGGAGTTTGGGAGTGAGGGAGTTTGGGAGTGAGGGAGTTTGGGAGTGAGGGAGTTTGGGAGTGTGGGAGTTTGGGAGTGTGGGAGTTTGGGAGTGTGGGAGTTTGGGAGTGTGGGAGTTTGGGAGTGTGGGAGTTTGGGAGTGTGGGAGTGTGGGAGTTTGGGAGTGTGGGAGTGTGGGAGTGTGGGAGTGTGGGAGTGTGGGAGTGTGGGAGTGTGGGAGTTTGGGAGTGTGGGAGTGTGGGAGTGTGGGAGTGTGGGAGTGTGGGAGTGTGGGAGTGTGGGAGTTTGGGAGTGTGGGAGTTTGGGAGTGAGGGAGTGAGGGAGTGAGGGAGTGAATTAGTTAATTAATATATGGATAGATAGGTAAATAGATAAATAATAAAATAAATATAATAGCAGATTAAGTAGTTTAATAATAATGATAATCACAACGACGACGAACGAAAAATTCTCATAATAGCTGTGGCGGAACATGCGGAAACCACGCGGATTCTCCACAAGGGCCAGTCTGCCTTCATGTCCTGAAAACCGGTATAGCTTGGTAACCTTGCAACTGACTGTCTATCGTTGAGTTTGAAATCATATTTTATCATGGACAAAGTACATAATTAACTCATTAGTGTATAGAGCAACGGTGTCTCTAGATGTTGAGTGTCTAGATCTACGAACACTTCGCCCCGTGATCTAGCTTCCTAGTGGGTTTTAGTCACGATCTCTGCCTTTTAACAGGAGGCCTTTGACCTAAACGGGACACTATATGCTCTTTTCTTTCTTCATTTCATATCTAATGAGTACCTTTTAATACTCACCATATAGTGTAATGGATACAGAAAGGCATGCTGGTGGTATCCAGAGCAACAGCTGCAAACAAAGGCAGTGTACTCCGCAGTAAGTGATTCTAGCTAATTATTCGCCAGTAGGGCGACGCCGCATTGTCTGCAGTCATCTATCCCTATTATTTTTGCGTGCTAATGAATTGCCTGTCCTCTCGCCAGACCCAAGTACAATAATTGCCGAAAAATGGTGATAAATGCTTTAGCTTAGCTCTAAGTCTGGGCGGTACCAAATCGGCTAAATTACAGTTAAGGTCCGCGTTAAGAATAAAGCTCTATGTCTTTTTACAAGTGTTCGCTGCAAAGTAGTCGATTGGGTTTAACATAAAAGTAATTTTGAAAAAAATATATATTCTGTGAGATCGCATATCTGGTTCCTGAGTGCAGACTTGGCATGAAACTTCTTTCAAGCAATACGGTTTACTAATGGCAAAGTGTGAGTTTCAAAGTGGAGGAAGCTCTAAACAATAATTTCCTTTAAAATAAGAGAATATTGACTCAAAAAACTATATCTGCCCTTCAGTACTCTTTACATTGTACACTTACACATAGGCCATTCTTGCATTGCAAAACTGGTCAAACTATAAGCAGTTCTTGCTTCCCCTCTCCACTCAGGCGTTCCAAATCACATTTTGCGCCTGATATGGACTGGAAATGTTTTCAGGACATCCCTCTAGGATTCTCCAGTTACTGATCTGTGTGCGGGTAAAACATGCTGATAAACCATACCATGAATATCAAAGAATGAGATGACCATAACTTTCCCAGCAGAAGCAACCACTTTTGCTTTTTCTGGTGTTGGTGATGAATGAGACTTCCACACTGAGCTTTGCTGTTAGCTCTCAGGATCAAAATGATGTAGCAAAGTTTCATCATCAGTGATTACTTTTGACAGAAACTCCGGATCTTCCTCTAACATCAACTTTAACTGCATGCAGACCTACATGCGAATGTCCTTTTGTTCGGGAATCAAAAGTCTTGGAACCCATCGCGCACAAACACGTCTCATATGTAATGTTTCTGTCACCAACGTATGGGTGGCATCCAATGAAATGTTCAGTATTTCAGAAAGTGACCTTAAGGTAATTCGTCGATCCCCTCTCACAATGGCAGAAGCAATAGAGTTGATGTTTTCTTCCGTAGGAGCAGTAGCTGGAGCATCGAGTCCACCTTCCTTTGAAATTGATTGTCTGCCCTCTTAAAACACTTTAAACTACCTTCGAGCTGTGCTGTAGGAAAGAACAGACTCTACATACGCCTCCTGTAACATTTTATATGCCTCAGCGGAAGATTTGTTGAGACGAAAGCAGATTTAAAAGCCGCTATCTCCATTGCAGCGGTAGGCGATACTGAACATGTTTGAACTTGCCTGGATCTCACAGGCGGGAACCAGGAATACCAACAATGAAGCTACTACAGCATGCTTGTTTCACATTAAGCTATCAGAATATAAGATTGAATTTTTGGTGCGAAAGATTATGACCGTAGAAGATTATGATCGTTCTTTATTAAACAAACCTCGTAAAATGAAAAATTAAATTCTAATAATATTATTATTTAAAATGCAATTTTTTGCTTTTTTTCTGAGTTTCTTCAGGATACTATATAAACGGAAAACAGAAATATTCGTTCCCGAATTAGCACAATTTTTTGTTAGTTGATTGTTCTTACGAAAACAAAGGTATTGGTATCTACGGAACATTTACGTGGAAAGGGTAGATGAAATTCTGCAAACTAGTAGCAACCCCGAAACCAAATTAGCATACATATGAGAAGTTCAGAGATTCTCTGAATCCTTTGCAGCATCAAACCAGCTCTAACCCCTTCAAATATTCAGCCGCATGTTTCCTCATTTGCCGCTACCAAGAATTGGTGGCAGCACTGTATTCAGTGCAGATGGAAACCTCTTTCTTGGCGTATTACCACAGTGTCTGTCTCATTTAAACCGCAGCAAAGGTCGCCGTACGCGCTCAAGGCACCGTCTCAAAATAGAACTTGGAAACCTTTAACCCAAAAGGTTAGCGATTTCATGCAACAGTATCACTTTACCATAAACCTGTTAGCACAAGTCAAGAATATTGCATGCTTCGGTCACTTTGTTCATGTTAGCGGAAACACGTAAAGAAATCGAGTAAGCAGTAACTTAAGGTAATAAAAGAGTCTATGTAGCTCTCTCTAATCTTTTACAAAGTATCCTTACAAACGCTTACTTCTCTACTTATTGATAATGTAGAGAAATATTATCTTATTGCTTTAAGAACAAGTGAATAGGAGAATACAGTAACTTTAGCTGATAGGCAAATGTTTTAAAGACTGGTCGTTCTGTGATGGGTGTTTGTTTCTCACATCTGTTCAACCCAGCACTTTCTTGGCCTTCCTACCTATCTTCTTCCTGTAGCTTTATACAGGATTTTCATTTTTATTCCTTATTTCCCGCCCTCCGATTAAGCAAGGAAGGCTTCATAGTTGAAGGTGAGTTTATCTTGAAATTATAGTGCCCTCTACGGAAAAGAAGCGGTAATTTTTGTGAAACAGTAAGCAAATTACAGGGCTCTGAGTGCGGTTGCGCTGGTAACTAATACAACAAGCCTCCCCTAGATATGATCACAGAGCAACGCGTCTTCATGACCGTACCGGCATTAAACTTGGTGCGACGAATAAATATAATTTAAACCGCTGCGTGGAGAAGTTTATGCAATGCTATCCGGCATTCAGACAAGTCCCTCGGAGCGTGATGTTCTCAAAAGTGTCCAGGTAACGTCAAATTGACATACTTTTGTTTGTAACATAAACGTCTTACGTTTTATCAGTATACGATATAAAATTTATGTCATTCTCATGCTTAACTAAAATGTCTTATTGTTCGTATCCTTATGTCTTTTAAAACCAATAGATGCATCAAATATTTCCAAGATAGAGGATCAGTTACTCGCAAAAAGAGAGACACTGGACGCTATAAAGTGACTGATCACAATCTAGAAGCAATAAATAATGTTATGACAGAAAGACCTCTAGCATACCTTCTCGCAATACAGACAGTGTTTAAGAAGAGAGAAAGGAAATATAAGAAAAAGGACTTATAAGACTATGTACTAGAGTTATTTTCTTGTTTAGACTTGAATAAAAGCTTTGTGCATTTTGTAACACTAATTTATTTTTCATTCCTAGAACATGTTCTGCTAATTTTCTGGTTTGAAATGAAGTTACATTGTGAGGAAACTGTGGGTGATAGAAAAGAATTGAGATCAAATTGACATATTTCTATTTTATATGACAGATTTGCAATTTGCATATATGTCTACTATAACAGAAAAGCAGATGTTCATTGTGAAATAAGTGTTCACTGACTTATCATTTCATATTTTCTTCATGGTATACTTTTATGGCTTTACAGTACATTGCAGTATATAGTTTTTTTTTATAAACAGTCATCGTATCTACGCATCAGGCGAAATTACGCACCTTTATATTACGCAGGCAGACCCTCTCTCAAATAGTATGTTTACCTGCCGGTAGAGGGAGACCTCAAAGCTGCTATCAGCACATCAAATGCGATCGCAAGCCGCTATGGAAATCGTATGAACCCACTCCATTAGCTATGCTATTGATGACATCAAATTTTGCGCGGTAAAATTACAGATAAAAAGGAACACATAGTGCATACTTTGATTCAAACGTAGCAACAACAAAACAAAACAAACAAACAAATAAATGAATGAATAAATAAATAAATAAGTAAATAAATAACTAAGGAAGTAAGGAAGTAAGGAAGTAAGGAAGTAAGCAACTAAGCAACTAAGCAAATTAATTAATAAATAAATAGATTAATAAATAGGTTAATAAGTAAATAAATGAGTGAGCGAATGGGTAGGTGAGTGAGTGGGTAGGTGAGTGAGTGACTGGGTAGGTGGAATGAGTGAGTAGGTGAGTGGTTAGGTGGAATGAGTGAGTGAGTGGGTAAGTAGAATGAGTGAGTGGGTAGGTGGAGTGAGTGGGTGGGTGAATGAGTGAGTGGATGGGAGAGTGAGTGGTTGGGTGGATGGGTGAGTGAATGTGTGGGTGGGAGAGTGAGTTGGTAGGTAGGTGGGTGGGTGAGTGAATGAGTGAGTAAGTGAATGAATGAATACATACATGAATAAATAAAAACGCTCAATTTGAACGAGTATTTTCTCGATGAACAATAAATGTCTTCATGATAGGAACCTTGCTATGACAGCCTAATAAAAGCTGAGTTACAAATTTGATTATACTTTTCAAGAATTTGTAGAATATGCAAAATGTAATGAACCTTGAAGCTGATGCCAAAAAGAATAACAAAATAAGCTTTCAAGTAAGACCATGGGTACTTTGTAATAAATGTTGGTTTTAGTTAAGCTAATGTACAAATAGTTTAGGGATATATTAAACAATTGAACATTTATAAAGCTAACTTTCCCATTGTTTTGAAAAAAGAAAGTTGGCAACCATAGTGTTTCCAATAGGTTGTTTCAAAACGACACCAAACAAATATAGCCATTGCGTAGTCTGTAATTTAACTAGTGCGAATTTCGGTATCGCAGGTTCGAAGTTCTGTTAGGTATAATTTTATGCATTATTAAATATTACATGCCTTTGTGATTAGGCAGCGTAGGAACCACTGGTGTGTGAACCTCAAAAGTTATTAGGACGTACCAGCCACGAAAACAAAAACATGACTCGTTGCTCTTTATCAGTGACCCTAGTCTACCTTTCAGGTAATGAGACAAATGACAGTTACTTGTGAAAAAGTCGACTAATAACTCGGACAGTTGAAGTTTGCTCATCTTTCTAAGATCTTAATTGTACAATAATTTCAACCAATAACTGTAAAATCAACAGCTTCATTTTCAGTTACAAATGCTTTAATTAGTATCATTAAACGTGGTGAAATAATTGCATAAGACATTTAGTTCTCGTTTACTTTATCTACAATTCTTTGATATTGTTCTATTATTTTTATTATTTAATGCTTCCATCCTCAATCTCACTAACACTAACTTCCCTCTAAAAGGTTTAAGTTGCATATGTCCATCAGCTTATTTGCTATCATCGACTGTTATAACGGAATATTGGAACACATCAAACACCCATAAACACATAACTAAAGAATAACTTCTTTATTGCGGTTTCATAAACCAATGAAATTCTTTATAGTAGCAAGTTTCCGTAGAGTTTGTCGGTATGTTTACAAAGAGCTATAGGATGCGACATGGTGTGTCAGGTACCTGCGAACCTCCATAGTGTGAGGCACGGGGCGTTGTAACTGTCACTGCATAATCCATACTCATTCTAAAGCATTCTTGTGCGGATTTATTGCCGGTAAAAGCTATCTATATATGTCACACAGAAGCTGAGCAACTGATTTATATATTCGTTCGGAGTCGTTTTAAAACTTCCTATATGTATGTGTGTATATATAGCCATATGTGTATATACGAGGCACGTTTTTTAAGTCAGTACCGTTTTGCGATTCCGCCACAGCAGCGCTACGGTCGGCATTCCGCGCATACGCGCTGGGTACCTACATCCCTTGTCTACGCTCTGACGCCATTACAATCTGATTCTTCATTGTATACGTTGGTTACTGAGTGTTTAAGATGCCTCCGACAATCGTGAGTCCCGTCGATTGTGAAGTACGGGCTGTTATACGATTTCTTAGTGCTAAAGGCGTAAAACCGATCGATATTCATCGTGAGATCTGTGAAGTTTACGGACAAAACATTATGAGTGATGGAATGGTAAGGAAATGGGTGAGAGCATTTAAAGATTGCCGCACAAATGTGCATGATGAAGAGCGGAGTGGTCGTCCTTCGGTCGTTTCTGAAGATTTGGTGCAGAAAGTGGATGAAAAGGTGAGAGAAAACAGACGCTCTACAATTTCATCATTGTGCGACTATTTTCCTCAATATTCTCGTAGTTTTGTACCGCACTGTGACCGAGAACTTGAAGTACCGGAAATTCTGTTCACGTTGGGTTCCGAAAATGACGGATTTGCACAAAACCCAACGTTTAGGCAGTGCATTGACTTTCCTTGAGCGGTACCACAATGAAGTTGAAGATTTTTTAGACCAAATTGTTACTGGTGAGGAATCATGGGTGGCCTACGTCACACCAGAATCGAAACAACAATCCATGGAATGGCGACACTCATCATCACCCACAAAAGTGAAGTTTAAGCAAATAATTTCTGCCCGGAAAATCATGTGCACAGTTTTTTGCTACAGAAAAGGAGAATTGCTAGTGGAGTTTCTGCCTCGTAATGAGACAATCAATGAAGCGTCTTATTGTAAGACATTCAACAGTCTGCGCCGTGTAATCCAGAACAAAAGACGTGGCAAGTTAAGTAAGGGTATCGTTTTGCTGCATGAAAATGCCCGTCCACATGTGGTAAATCGGACCAAAGATCTCATCAAATATTTTCAATGGGAAACTCTAGATCATCCTCCATACAGCCCTGATCTGGCGCCCAGCAACAACCATTTGTTCCTGCACTTGAAGAAACATCTGGGCGGTCAGCGTCTTCCAGACGATAACGAAGTCAAAATAGTTGTGATACAGTGGTTAACACGTCAGGCGGCAGAATTTTATGAGGAGGGTATTCAAAAACTGGTGCCACGTTATAACAAGTATCTCAATATTCACGGAAATTATGTATAAAAGAAGATTAAGGTACAGGCGTTCATGTAGAAATAAAATTATTGTGATATCTATGCACGACTTTTTTTTAATTCCAAAATGGTACTGACTTAAAAAACATGCCTCGTATATTCTCTGTCGTTTGCCACTATAATATTAATGTCCGCAGTATGCCGGAATTTTTCCACAAGAGTTGTTTTAATTGTTTAACGCTTTAACGTAGAGGAGAACGTAAAGAATATGTTAAGCAGTGGGATATATTTTTAACAAAGGTTCACTAATTGAATTGTATAATGGTAAACAAGAGTGGCTAACTAATTCCACTAAGACCGGAGTGTGACGCAACTAAAGCAGTAGTTTAACCGCCCTGTCCCTCCTGGAGAGATTCCCACAGAGAGATTGTCCGGTGTATTCACGTAACCCATATTGCTATTACAGGGTCTGCTTACGTATAAACAAAGCCCTCGTGAGGTTCGCTCGCTAGTAACCACAGTCATCTAGTAACATCCCTTTGCTCTAAGGACACTCCCAATTATGGAATTACCACTGCTTCGGCTCCATACATAGAGCTGATCATACGACTAACAGGATTCACCTCAGTGAACAATATCCTACACCACATTTGTTGGTGCATGCGGTGTCTTATATTATAGAAACTTGGATAATTGTTTGGAATGTATTATATGACATTCAGCTTTCAAATGTTTTTAAAGTACAAAGACTTCCATAAATAATCCATAAAGCATGTAACAGTACTTTTGAGTTATATTTGAAGTATGAAAAGTTTGTAAATTTATAAAAAATGATTATGTATATATATTTAATAATTTAAATGTGTAAAAATGTATGTAATTGTGTGATTGGCCGAAGAAATAATTGCATGACGTAATATGACGTAATGTTGCGACGTGGTATTAAATCGGCCAATCACAAAATAAGAGAGAAGTAACGATAGTTACGAAAAATCAATAATCTTGTTAGAGAGAGATTTTTGTTTTAATGTTGGAGTGTGATGAATATTGGTACAAGATCAAGAACATTTAAGTAATAGTTTGAATCTGTATAAATATAACAAAGTAAGAATTTATCGACATGTTGGAAGTGACTGGGAAAGGAAGTTCAAGCAAAATGTAATCTAAATAATACAATTAAATAGTTACAGAATTTGACTTCTCCGAAACTTTATTCCGAACCACGCCTGAAAAACAGATTTCTCATGACTCATATTTAGAATAAGATGATACAATTGGTGACCAGAGGAACTAGATAGCCGCAAAAACTCACAAGAGAAGAGAAAGAATTGTGCGTCCAACATAGAAATCCTGTCCCAAATTGCGCCCGAACGTGTGGCGGATGAAGACGTAGATAAATTAACGACAAATAGTTCTAAATTCCTGTTCCAAATGGCGCCGCAACGTGTGGCCGAATAGGATAAAGAAGAGTGGAGATTAAAACATCGTACAGCTACGTGGGAATATAAAAGTAAATGAGAAGGAAGAGAGAAGAAAGAAGAAAAATAAAACTGGTTTATGTGAGTGAAATTAAAAAAAAATAGTAGTTGTAGATTTATGTTGCTAAGAAATCAGAAAATAGTTAAAAAGATGGCGAGTAGAAAAGACATAATAGTGGAAGGAGAAGCTGGTGATGGTGTAGGAATGAGTAGGGAGGATGTAGGATTAAGCAAACATAACGAATTAATGTTAGAAAGGATAACGAAAATGTTGAGTAATTTAGATGCTAAAATAGGAGATGTAAAATCAGAGTTGAAATCAGAGTTGAGTGATGTAAAATCAGAATTAAAACAAGATCTTGAACAAAACTGAAAAGAGAAGGATAACTTAGGAGAATTGACACAAGCTGTAATTGTATTACTTCTTCTTCCCTCTCTAATTTCTTGTGAAAGAAATGCCTAGAATTAGAAATATAAATGACTGTGACTTACCAGGTGAATTAAGCAATCATCAGAAGTCTGGTGATGTAGTAAGTGAATGTAGTGATTTTGCGAGTCCAGATAATTATATTAATTATCACAGAAACACACAAAACATGTCCTCACACACATAGTTTCACAGTCTAGGTAAAAATGAATGTAAACATTATTCACTAAATGATATTAGTCCACCAAGTTTTGATGAGGAATCACGTGATAATCCAAAAGTATTTCTTAGGGAGCTGGAAGAATATTTCCGTATTAAGAGAATTCCGAATGAATTTCGGATGGTGATAGTAAAACGCTGTTTGAAGAAAAATGCTCTCGAGTGGTTGAGGTTAACCTTGGCTTCACATGAAACATACAGTACACAAGCAGAACACCAAGTTTTAAAGTGAAAAACAACATTTATTGAAATTAATGAAAATCGACAATTACAGGGTTCTTTCTTGTAATAAAATAAATGTTTTGACATGACAATTATACGCATAATGCACGCTTTTTTAAGAATTAAAAAGAAACATGATATTTTTGGCCCTCAGAAGTAATCGGACATAACTTGAGTGTGATACAAAATATGACTTAGTACTTTTACTCCCCCTCTTCTTTTCACTTTTGCTCGCAACCTAACTGTCATGCTGTGAACCAGGTTTTTCAGGTAGGCTATAGAAAGTTTGCTCTATTTCTCTTGCAACCTCTCCTTCAAGTGCTGCTTGGAGGTGATGGACGCTTCCGCTTCCAGTTTATCCCATACTGCTTCTATGGGATTAAGATCCAGGGACTGAGGGGGTGGATGAAGTACATGAGGACAGTTGTAAAGTAACCATAGCTACACAATGTATGCATCAATTCATTATCGTGATAAAATGAGAAGTAGTCCAAAATACCCATCATTTTTGCACTTTGTTTTGAATTTTGCTGTAATAGTGTAACATAGACCTCCCTTTTCATGGTTGTGTCTATAAACACTAGTTTTCCCACTCCCGTATAGGAAATACAGTCCCATACCGTTACAAGCCCTCCGCCGTGTTTGACTGTACCTTGTAAATTGTGCTCTTCCAGCTCCGTGTTTGGTTTCCTCCACACAACCCCCTGTCATCGGAATCAGCAAGGTTGTATTTGCTGTCATTACAAAATATAAGTTGGTCCTACCAATCGCTTGTCTTGTTAAAATTGTCTTTGGTAAATTGTAATCACTTCCTTTTATTCTTGCTAGAAATGTATGGCTCATTTCTGGCTACGCAACCATTAAACTCTTGTTTACGTATGACCCTTCTGAACGTTTCAGGGCTGTCAGTCCGAGTTCCTCCTGTATCTCAGCAAAATTCACCGGAGTACTTACACGCAGATTCCGTTTTACCTTCCACATAATATAAGACTTCTGCTTGTCAGTAAGAAGTTTTGGTCGCCCTTGCTTTGCTCGAGATTCAATTGTCTTCCTACTATTACCGGTGAATTATGTCACTAACTGTACTTTTGTTAAGATTTACAATCTCTGCTATTTCCCGGTATGTTTTGTTCTTTTTATAGCGATAGATCACTAACTGTCTCTGTTCAAAGATACTCTGTTTACCTCTGGGCCCCATACTATGCTCTTGGTGAACAGTTGACGTACTTCTACGATGTTGTTTTGTCTACTGACAGACTTCACCTACTTGTTTGTATTGCATTTCATTTGTGCTGTCCGATTGTTTGTGTCGTAAGCTCAGGCTGTAAACAAGGTTGAATAGGGACGCTATTTTCAATCTCTAAAATGGATATTCATAGCAAATGATTTTTGTTTAACACAAGGAGTACCTTGAGATTGATGCACATCATCTATCCTGCTTTATAGAGCACTCTATAGTGAAATGCAAATTCTGTCTGATTACACTAGGGAACACGTTTTTTGTACCCGAAACAAAATATGCTAATTCTTATGCAAAATGACTCGCTGATTCCAAAAATGCCTCTGAAAATGCTGTATCACGTAACGTTTTTGAGATATTTTTATTCTTATTCTTTCATATAAAATTACAGAAATGAGGTATGATACCAACTCATATTGACTTAATTTAAAATAATAGCCAATTTATTATTAAATAATATTCATATACCTGTAAAGGATATGAATACTATTCGAAATAACTAGAACAAATTTTCCATCACGTAAGATTTATCAGTAAAGTTAATTTTAGATTCTATTATAAAAATCGTATTTACATGGGTGTGCCCAACTCAAAATAAATTAAGTTGACAAGCATGTTATAGTGAAATAGTGGGAAAAAGGAAGACTATATCCCTGCAGCAAGCAGTGTTAAGTATGTGCCTCTAGTAGACCCAAACAAAGTTATTCTCCAACCACTTCATATAAAGCTCGGGTTAATGAAGTTTTTGTTAAAGGTTTAAACAAAAAGGGAAGTGCATTTGAGTATTTAAGAAGTATATTTCCCAAAATAAGTGAATATAAATTGAAGGAAGGTATATTTGTCGGTCCTCAAATAAGATTACTTCTTAAAGACAGTGTTTTTGAATCAAAGCTTAAACGTGTTGATCTGGCAGCATGGAAATCATTTAAATCAGTGGTGAAAGACTTCCTGGGCAATAACAAAGAAGAAAATTATGAAACTTTAGTCTCAGAACTATTAAGGAGCTACAAAGAAATGGGATGCCGTATGTCACTTAAAATCCACTTTTTGTACTCTCACCTTCATAGTTTTCCTACAAACCTAGGAGCTGTAGTAAGTGATGAGCAAGGTGAGCGTTTTCACCAGGACATTTCTGAGATGCAAAGACGTTACCAGGGTATCGCTGGCATTCAGACATGTTGGGAGACTATTGTTGGTTCCTTAAACGGGAGAGTCAATACAAAAAGAAAGTCAACAGTGATCCACTCCTGAGATAATTCAGGTATGTGGTTTTCATCATTAACTTGTGTTTATTTATTTTAATTATAATTAATAATAATTATTATTATTTTCAATGTTATTTGGCAATAAAATACCTATTATTTTTAATTAATCAAATATGAGTTATCACATCACATTTCTGTAAGTTTTCATAAAAATTTATGAATACCTAAAAAACGTTACGTGGTACAGCATTTTGAGGGACATTTTTGGAATCAGCAGATTAGTTTACATAAGAATTTGCCTATTTTGTTTCGAGTATATGAAAATAATATTTTTTGTTCCCCAGTGCTATAGAAAGTTTGCTCTATTGCTATTGCAACCTCTCCTTCAGGTGCTGTTTGGAGGTGATGGACGCTTCCGCTTCCAGTTTATCCCATACTGCTTCTATGGGATTGAGATCCAGGGACTGAGGGGGTGGATGCAGTACATGAGGACAGTTGTAAAGTAACCATAGTTACACAATGTGGGACGTATGCTTCGGATCATTATCCTGATAAAATGAGAAGCTGTCCAAAATACCCATCATTTCTGCACTTTGTTTTGAATTTTGCTGTAATAGTCTAACAAAGACTTCCTTCTTCACTGTTGTCTATGAACATTAGTTTTCCCACTCCGTTAGAGGAAATACAGCCCCATGCCGTTACACTCCCTCCGCCGTGTGTGACTGTACCTTGTAAATTGCGCTCTTCCAGCTCCGTGTTTGGTTTCCTCCACACATTCACCCTGCCATCGGAACCAGCAAGGTTGTATTTGCTTTCGTCACAAAATATAACTTAGTCCCACAAAGTCTTTGGCAAATTGTAATCACTTCCTTTTATTCTTGCTAGAAATGTATGGCTTATTTCTGGCTAGGCCACCATTAAACTCTTGTTCTCCCATGGTCCTTCTGAACGTTTCAGGGCTAACTGTCAGTCCGAGTTCTTCCTGTATCTCAGCACAAATCATCGGAGCACTTATACGCAGATTCCGTTTTACCTTCCACATAATATAAGAACTCTGCCTGTCAGTAAGAAGTTTTGGTCGCCCTGGCTTTGCTCGAGATTCAATTCTGATTTCCTACTTATACCGGTGAATTATGTCACTAACTGTACTTTTGTTAAGATTCACAATGTCTGCTATTTCCTGGTATGTTTTGTTCTTTTCATAGTGATAGATCACTGTCTGTGTTCAAAGTTACTCTGCTTACCTCTGGGCCCCATACTATGCTCTTGGTGAACAGTTGACGTACTTCTACGATGTTGTTTTGTCTACTGACAGACTTCACCAACTCGTTTTTATTGCATTTCATTTGTGCTGTCCGATTCTTTGGGTCGTAAGCTCATGCTGTAAACAAGGTTGAATAGGGAAGCTGTTAGTTTAGCCACATTTACAATCTCTAAAATGGATATTCATAGAAAATGGTTTTTGTTTAACACAAGGAGTACCTTGAGATTGATACACATCACCTATCCTGTTTTGTAGAGCACTCCATAATGAAATGCAAATTTTGTCTGATTAATTGTGGGAGTCAGTGTATATTTAACGTCTTCCAAAGTATATCATATCAAACTTTGAAAAAGATAGATCAAATGAGCACAGGGTTCGTAGAGCTAATAGAGAAATTATGGGCGAATTAAATTATATTCACTAATAAAAATGAACATAAATATTTCGATTTCTGTTAAATATTAAGTGGTTGTAGCTTTTGCAATAGATCATGAGTATATTTTGCCTCGGGGTAGGATGACATTAAGTACGATGGCTGGTTTTTCAGGCAAATTGGTAGAAGTGGTACGGACGGTTACGTAAGTGAGATTATCCAAGGTAAGATGACATTAAGTACGATGGCTGGTTTTTCAAGCAAATTGGTAGAAGTGGTTCGGACGGTTACGTAAGTGAGAGTATCCAAGGTTGTCAGATTTGGTATTGGATTCCTGGAATGTGAGATAGGATTTATCATCAGTCTATAGGAACTATAGGAAGCTTCAAAATGTTATCTAAATTTAGTTTCGTTGAGTATATAGATAATACATATATACATATACAGGCAATATGACGACGAAATAGATAACTTTATGATATAAAGAGATGGAATCAAATATTTCCTTGTAAGTATAACTCTAACATAATATACGAATACGATTTGGCAATTGCAACATACCAGGTGAGTCACCTGCCCTATTTTTGAATGTATGCAACATGCTAAACGACATATGCAGCTTACGTCTTTCTTGAATGTCATCTAATGGATAACTTGCAGAGAACTTTATAGAGAAAGGGTAGATAACTCAGTGCGTATGTGTTGTATGGTACAAAAATCAATCACTATGTATGTCGATTTCAAAAACATCATACTCACATACAGAGAGTTCCAGAAGCAATTTTAGACAGGTCTGCAAACTTTTATTCATCAACGTACATTCACATACACTCATAATTAAACACGCCCCCCTTTCTCTTTCTTCCCTTCTTTCTTACTTCTCTTCATTCTTTCATTCTTTCTTTCTTTCATTCTTTCTTTCTTTCTTTCTTTCTTCCTTTCTTTCTTTTATTCCTCGTTTCTTTGTTTCTGTGTTTTTTTGTGTTCCTGTGTTTCTTTGTTTCTGTGTTTCTATGTTTCCTTGTTTCTATGTTTCCTTGTTTCTATGTTTCCTTGTTTCTATGTTTCCTTGTTTCTATGTTTCCTTGTTTCTATGTTTCCTTGTTTCTGTGTTTCCTTGTTTCTGTGTTTCCTTGTTTCTGTGTTTCCTTGTTTCTGTGTTTCCTTGTTTCTGTGTTTCTTTGTTTCTGTGTTTTTGTGTTTCTGTGTCTCTTTGTTTCCTTGTTTCCTTATCTCTTTGATTCCTTGTTTCCTCGTTTGTTTCCTTTTTTCCTTGTTTCCTTGTTTCTTTCTTTGTTTGCTTGTTTCCTTGTTTCTTTCTTTCTTTGTTTCCTTGTTTCTTTCTTTCTTTAGTTATTATTTCATTCTTTTAACTTCCCACTTTATTTTTTCTTTTTCTCTACCTTCCTTTTTCCTTATTTTCCATCTTCCATTCTTTCCCCTGTTTCTTTCCTTCATCCTTCTTTCTTTTTCCTCCTTTCTTTCACCCTTTCCTTTTTACCTTCTGTTATTCTGTCTCTTTCTTTCCTTCGTTTCTTCCCTCTGTTCATTTTTCCTTCAAACATTATTTTACCTTTCTATTTCTTATTCTTTATTTCGTGCTTTCCCTTTTATTCTTTCTTCCTCGTTTTTTATTCTTTCTCTGTTTGGTTCTTTCTCTCTTTCTTTCACTTATTTCTTCCTTTCTTTCATTACTTCTTTCTTCCTTAGGCTAAAAGAGTACAAAAACGAGCATTTCCAGTGAAGTCTCAGTGTAGAAGGTTGTTTTTTTTTTTTTTTTTTTTTTTTTTTTTTTTTTTTTTTTTTTTTTTTTTGAAATGCAACATTTTTCCTCTTTATTGTACAGAGAAGAGAAAATGAATATGTTTCAATTTTTCCCTCGAATAACATGAAGTAGACGAAAGAATAAGATTCTGAAACATATTTTGCTGAAGAATTTTAAGAGAAAGTCAAGTGAATATAACACATTACATTGTTAGGGAAGGTGTTTCGAAAGTAATACGATACGTGACAAGCATTTCATACTTTTGTGTACATTTTAAGAGGGAGGTGTAAACCTCAAGGAGCTCTCTCATCCAATTACTTCATTTCTCAGCCAGCGTCTTACGTAGAGAATGTGGTTTGCCACGGCTGCTTCTTCTTCGCCCGGATATCTTCCACAAGCATGTACATATAATAAGCTCCACATTAAACCTTCAGCTTGAGCCCTACCTTTAATTAACAATATACCCACGGTGATAACATTATCAAGGGGCATTTTGTCCCCGGCTTAGCTCCCTGGACATCTCTGTTCAACTGTTTGTTCGCTACAAATTTTACAGTCGACTTTAAACTATATTCTCGATGAGCTAGACACTTAAAACTTCTAACACAGCTCAGAACAAGATCACAATGTAATATTAACTCATGGGTAGAGTCGGAAGGAAGGGTAGGACCATGCTGAGAGCACTTAAATTTTTGTTTAAAATTTTAAATTTAGATGGAAAGGATCCGCTAAGACAGTGCTTATAATATCAGGAAAAGGGTTTGAAAGACAATGTTGATGCTATATATAGTATACAATGTAACATGGAAAGTAATGGTCTGAGAGAAATTTGGAGAATGAGGAAACACAACTTAGTGTTTTTGGAAAGGAATTAGGAGAACATTTGAAGACACAGAAATACAAATATTGGATGAGTAGGGTCATAATAGAATAGAAGAGAATCTTTATTGTCACAGACTGAAAAATTCAATGCCATAGCCAGAAATTGAACCATAGATCTTCCGCTATCCGTGCGGTTGCGGTAACCAACTGAGCTACTATTCTCATTGCATATGAGAACCCCTAGTGGTCTACAGGGACCACCACCAACTGAGCCAGTTGGAGAATTTAATCTCATGTTGGCCATAGTAGCTCAATGGTTTAGAGCAACCGCACGTAGAGCGGGAGATCCGTGGTTCAAATCCCGGCTATGGTATTGAATGTTACAGTCTGGCTCTACACATTCAAACCTAAGCCTAAACACGGCTAGTGTGAAAGAAATTATTATCTCCAAAAATACAAACATTGTTTGCAGATATGGTTTTAAAAAGGTCATTAAAGTCGTATATTACAGTAAAAGGTACATGGGAAACAGAAGTGAATATATATACATATATATACAAAGAAAATAAGAGTATGTTGTGGATGTAAGAAGACTGAAAAGGATGAGAAAATTACCGGGTGCATTCAAGCTACAACACCTTTTCATTACAAAAATTAAAAAAAATAAAAAAAAATGCGGCCAGTTTTTAATACACGTGGACTCTTTGTGAATGCGTGAGAGATGGCAGCACTGTACAGTGCATAGAACTCTAATGGCAGTGACGAGAGACAGTTTTTGATACTTAAAATGGTGACGTTTTCATTTCAACAATAGCATGTAATCATTTGTTTTCTCTACTTTCGTGGTATGACACCTATTGAAATTTATCGCCAGTTGAGTGAGGCATGTGGTGATGGTACCATGGATGTGTCTAATGTACGTTCCTGGGTGCGACAGTTCAATGAAGACAGAACATCGTGTGACAACAAACCAAGATAGTTGATTGAGGTATGTGGTGATGGTACCATGGATGTGTCTAATGTACGTTCCTAGGTGTGACAGTTCAATGAAGACAGAACATCGTGTGACAACAAACCAAGACAGTTAAGTGAGGCATGTGGTGATAGTAACATGGATGTGTCTAATGTACGTTCCTAGGTGTGACAGTTCAATGAAGACAGAACATCGTGTGACAACAAACCAAGACAGTTAAGTGAGGCATGTGGTGATAGTAACATGGATGTGTCTAATGTACGTTCCTGGGTGTGACAGTTCAATGAAGACAGAACATCGTGTGTCAACAAACCAAGACAGTTTAGTGAGGCATGTGGTGATGGTAACATGGATGTGTCTAATGTACGTTCCTGGGTGTGACAGTTCAATGAAGACAGAACATCGTGTGTCAACAAACCAAGACAGTTTAGTGAGGCATGTGGTGATGGTACCATGGATGTGTCTAATGTACGTTCCTAGGTGTGACAGTTCAATGAAGACAGAACATCGTGTGACAACAAACCAAGACAGTTAAGTGAGGCATGTGGTGATAGTAACATGGATGTGTCTAATGTACGTTCCTGGGTGTGACAGTTCAATGAAGACAGAACATCGTGTGTCAACAAACCAAGACAGTTGATTGAGGTATGTGGTGATGGTACCATGGATGTGTCTAATGTACGTTCCTGGGTGTGACAGTTCAATGAAGACAGAACATCGTGTGACAACAAACCAAGACAGTTAAGTGAGGCATGTGGTGATGGTACCATGGATGTGTCTAATGTACGTTCCTGGGTGTGACAGTTCAATGAAGACAGAACATCGTGTGACAACAAACCAAGACAATCACGGCCTTCCCTTTATTTTTATAATAAAATATTAATGTGTATAAATATATATTTGTTCCTTATTTAACCTACTCTTCTGTAGTTTCACACATATACACAATACACATAAACACTCATGACCAAAGCGGGACTCGAACCCGCCTGCCTCTACGCGACGGAACGCTAAAGACGTACGCTCTGACTACCATGGCTACGAGGGCCGGCTAAACCTCGCACCAGCCGGTCTGACGACCTGGTCCATCTGGTAGAGAACGTTCTTTTGGAGGATCGCCGACTGAGCGTTGTAGATATCGCGTCCAAAATTGGCATTTTCGTGGTATCTGTACACACAGTCCTGCATGAAGATCTGAAAATTCGATGTCTCTTCCAGGTGGGTGCCACGAATGCTGACTGATGATCACAATGCCGCACACGTGGCAAATTTTCAGGCGATGCTGACGCATGATGACGGCATGAATTGAACTTTGTTTCAATGATAGTGACAATGGATTCGACCTGCATACCCTTTTTCAATCCTGAAACGAAGCGCCAATAAGCTCATTGGACGCACACAGACTCACCGCGACCGCGACAATGACCCCGACCATGACCCCGACCGCGACCACGACCACGACCACGACCACGACCACGACCACGACCACGACCACGACCAGGACGACAACCAGGACGACAACCAGGACGACGACCAGGACGACGACTAGGACAACGACTAGGACAACGACCAGGACAACGACCAGGACAACGACCAGGACGACGACCAGGACGACGACCAGGACGACGACCACGACGACGACCAGGACGACGACCAGGACGACGACCAGGACGACGACCACGACGACGACCACGACGACGACCAGGACGATGACCAGGACGACGACCAGGACGACGACCAGGACGACGACCAGGACGATGACCAGGACGACGACCAGGACGACGACCACGACGACGACGACGACCACGACGACGACGACCACGACGACGACGACGACCACGACGACCACGACGACCACGACCACGACCACGACCACGACCAGGACGACCACGACGACCACGACCACGACGACCACGACGACCACGACCACGACGACCACAACGACGGCGACGGCGACGGCGACCACGACCACGACCAAAAGATTTTCGGGTGAGCGCCAGTGCTGACAGAATGATGGTGGCCATCTTCTTGGACAGCAGTGGTGTCATCCTTACTCATTGCATTCCAAAGGTTACTACGGTGATATCTGCAACCCACCAAAATGTTTTGAAGAATAAACGCCTCCTATCATTGCGTGAAAAATAGACGGAAAAGGTTGGACGTGTGCTCTTTCTTCAAGACAACGCACCAGCGCATCACATGAACGCGACGCAGGAGTTTTCTTCATGACAACAACCTTGTAGTGATTGCACATGCTCCCTACTCACCTGACCTGGCTCCTACCGACTTTTGGCTGTTGAAAGACACTTCGTGGTCGCAGATTCACTATTCGTGCCGCTGTTGCCTCAGCAATTTTCCAGTGGTCAAAACACAGTCCCAAAATAGCGTACGCAGTGGCCATGGAATCATGGTGTAGACGTTGCGGAAAATGTGTACGGCTAGAGAAGTGACGCTAGTTTCAGATTTTCCTTGTGATTACTTTGTGAGAAAAAATATGTTACAAGTTGAACGCACCTTGTAAAATTTTTAGTAAAGTCTGTATGAAAGCTGGGGAATATTTATATAAAGTTAAAAAGAAATGGTATTAGTCATTTAATAGAGAATTATACATGGGATAAATTTGAGGTAAATTAATGTTTAACTACTAGAAGTTGTACGGCTGAAAACGTAACCATATTTCTTCTATTCCTTATACGCTATTTTAAATATGTTTATTTTTACAGCAATAAAATTATTATATTAGATTTGCCAACGTCTGTACATTTCAAGAAAAAAATGAACTAAGCATGTCAATTTATTGGAAAACATTTGAAGGTAGCTTCGAGTAAACATCTCTTTTGTTTATAAACATGGCGTTCTATTAACCATATTTCTTCCCAATTTTCTTTCCGTGTTTGAATCCTACTTGGGTCAAATTGTCTTTCAGAAATTGAGGACAACAGAGCTTATTGCTTTCATCAGCTGTGATGCCATGTACTCGGTTCCAATTCGTCTCTAACCCTATCAAATGAAATAAATTGCAATGGGATTTGAGGTCAAGACGTAATACAAATTCCTTCAGCTCTAAGCTTAGGAATTTGAGTGCTCATTGATGCATACCACATGCCATTCATAAGGACGCATTCAAAAGACTTCGGAAATGAGAGACTTGCTGCAATATTTCTTGCCTTCCGTTGCGAGATATTGAGGCAATATATCGAATGAGGAAGCAGATCACGTCTTCAGCTTTCACATTGGCCTCGAAAATTTTAATATTGAGTTATATTTTGTTTGGGTTATAACATATATGAGAAATTTATAACAAGAGAATTGTAGCAATTTCAGAACTGTATTGAATGATTGCCAAAATAGATTTAGAACAGGTTCTCGTGAGTTGATTACCTCTTTAAAATAGCATAAGGAATTAGTGTGAACTTGCCGATTATGGGGAATAATGCTCAAAAATGGAATTGAACTTCTTATAAAGCTAACGCAAATTGTGCATCTAAATACAAGGTATGCATTGAAGAAATTAAAAAAAAAAAAAATGACTGCGTAGCTTTAAAATACTATAAGTAATAACTATGTTTACGTTCGAATACTTATGTCGGCCACTGACAATGTCCGCGCCTTGGTCATTATCAAAGATAATTGTCCATATATTTTCAGAATTATAGAAGAGTAAATTGAACAAATTTGTAAATAAGTGATACTGAGACTGATAAATAACTGGAATTATAATTTCTGTATAATAAAATAATGTGGAACAGGTACAAATTTGCCATGAGGAGTCATTAATGATTTGGTGAGGAATAGAGGAAAGATTTGGTTCTCGGTAACAGAACACAGTACCCTTCTATGTAATAATCTTTTCCATTTGGTGCCTAATAAACGTTTGAACCAAAGTTGTGAGACTGTTGCACTGCGCATGCGCAGACACGACGCTACCGAGTACACAATATTGGCTTGTAAATAGGCGATGGATCTATATGCAAATTTATATTTCATTTGCTCATATGTGGATGACAAGCGCTTTACAGATGCTGCAGAATTACCCTCGCTATGATACGTTTTCCATTTTGATTATATGGACTGCTATTATTTCAAAATTACGTACAAACAGATGATTCCCATGAATATTACACCAGGCTTAGTTTGGATCCTCCGTATCGTCCATGTTTCATTACTTCTAATCTTGAAACGCGAAACATAGAGGAAGGAACCTATAACATTATTATTATTATTATTACTATTATTATTATTATTATTATTATTATTATTATTATTATTATTATTATTATTATTATTATTATTATTATTATTATTATTATTATTATTATTATTATTATTATTATTATTATTATTATTATTATTATTATTATTATTATTATTATTATTATTATTATTATTATTATTATTATTATTATTATTTTTATTATTTTTATTTTTATTATTATTATTATTATTATTATTTTTATTATTATTATTATTTTTATTATTATTATTATTTTTATTATTATTATTATTTTTATTATTATTATTATTTTTATTATTATTATTATTTTTATTATTATTATTATTTTTATTATTATTATTATTTTTATTATTATTATTATTTTTATTATTATTATTATTTTTATTATTATTATTATTTTTATTATTATTATTATTTTTATTATTATTATTATTTTTATTATTATTATTATTTTTATTATTATTATTATTTTTATTATTATTATTATTATTTTTATTATTATTATTATTATTTTTATTATTATTATTATTATTATTATTATTTTTATTATTATTATTATTTTTATTATTATTATTATTATTATTATTATTATTATTATTATTATTATTATTATTATTATTATTATTATTATTATTATTATTATTATTATTATTATTATTATTATTATTATTATTATTATTATTATTATTATTATTATTATTATTATTATTATTATTATTATTATTATTATTATTATTATTATTATTATTATTATTTTTATTATTATTATTTTTATTATTTTTATTTTTATTTTTATTATTTTTATTTTTATTATTTTTATTTTTATTTTTATTATTTTTATTATTATTATTTTTATTATTATTATAACGCCCGCTCTTACTACATACGGCACCGCAGGCGATGACACTGATGATACATGAGATGAAGATGGAGCACCGGTTGAATGAGATGGCGGGGGAAACCGGAGATCCCGGAGAAAACCCGCCCCCAGCGCCGTGTTGTCCAACACAAATCTCACTTTGCGGTCGCCTGGAATCAAACCCGGGCCACCTTGGTGAGAGCCAAGCGGTCTAACCACTGAGCCACGGCGCGGCCTGGTTAGTGTTAGTGTTACTTTTATTATTAGTATTAATTTTGGTGCTTTGACTAAGGATGTATATTTTCCAACAGCTTCTAACAGACATAAATATAAATTCGTTAATCCTATGTTCTCACTCAACTCTTAACTGTGCATGGCAAACTTTCAGTTTACTTATTTCGCTTCAAAATCAAATCCACATCTCATTTGTATTTCTGGAAATCATCTTCAAGATGCCTCTCACATTTTGTTTGATTGCCCGTTTTTCTGTTTTCGAAGATACGTCCTTGAATTACTGCTTCAATCCTTAAGTTACACTTTCTCAAAACCACTTACAGATATTCTGATGAATTAAAAAATCTTATCAATATTTCATGGCCTTCGTAAACAAAATACTTCTTAAACTAAATGAATAATCTTGTAACGGGATTTTATTTTCGTTCATCTTCAACTAATAAGAAGCAAGCCAACTTTTTGTAAGATCCAAGTCGAGTTTTAATCTACTGAGAGTCGTGAGATCTTTTCTCAGGTGTGGATGCGGATTGTTGGTGAAAATAAAATTTAGATGAGTCCAATTTTTAATATATTATTTAATTATATAATATGAACTATGATTCACTCTTATCTATTATAAATATTGAATAACACTTTTTGAATCTTATTAATTTTCCTTTACAATTACAATCATCGTAACCTCTTTCCTCGTTCTCCAGCAAGACACAAGATTCTAACACTTTTTTTTTTAGATTATTGATTTTCTTCTCCATAGTGATTCCCACTTTATTTTGTGATTGGCCGATTCACTGACACGTCATCACACCACGTGATACCACTACTACTTCGGCCAATCACACAACTACATACATTTTTATATATTTATTATTCCTTCGAACATTACTAAAAAATACTGTTACAAATGCCCTTCTTCGAAATATATGGAAAATAACCAAATAAAGGAATTAACAATTAACAATCTGTTTCCATATATTTCGAAGAACAGCCCCAATTAACAATTTCGTTTACAACAATGAACTG
Organism: Mantis religiosa; assembly: GCA_030765055.1. Classification (NCBI taxonomy): domain Eukaryota; kingdom Metazoa; phylum Arthropoda; class Insecta; order Mantodea; family Mantidae; genus Mantis; species Mantis religiosa. The sequence continues at coordinate 290,519 of JAUKNK010000264.1, forward strand.
TAACATAAATATAACATACATAAAACACAACAATAAATGAACATTAATTAAAATACAAAAATATATTGATGTTTAACAATAATATACATGTTTTATTATTTAACTATTTTAACAATAAGTACTCCGTTGATTACAAATCTCTTGTATCCACACTTGCTTCTAGAAATGCTTGTCTTATAGCTATGGGTAAAGGTCGGCTTTTATGTGTATATGAATCAGTATCATTCACTTTAAATGTGTGTGTGTATTTGTTACACAGTCCAGGTTTTGAACTAAAGGCTTTTCTATTCTTTAATATACACAATTTCAACTGTTCTTTTCTCGCTTGGTCTAAATTGTATGTGTTTTCTAACTTTACTTGTAATATTCTCTGGAATTCTATTTCTTCCTCCACTTGGCTTCCGCCGTTCTTATCTTGTATTGTATATAATTGGCAACAATGCTTTTCAAGGTCAGTTACATTATTTTGCAATCCATCAATAATTAAATTCTTCCCACAATTTTCATTTTCATCGTATTCAATATTACCATTTTCTTGCAAAAGTATATCTTCCACAAAAAACCTTTCATTATTTATATTATCCCTGTTCTCTTCTTCTCTTCCATCTTCTTCCAATAATTTTATTACTAATAAATCATTTTCTGTCTTAACCTTCATTTCATGCATTTCGAAATTCAATACACTTTGCCATTCATATAATAAATCATTACCCACAATTACATCTCTTGCCAAATGTGGAATTACCAACGCAATGAAATTGAAATTCCATTCACCTATTCGGCCCTTAATTAATACTTTCATTGTTGGTTAGGTTGGTGCTATCGTTTATATTCGCATCATTCTCTGTGCTTTGTGTATTTTCGACTATTTCATTTTGATTACTTCTTTCAAATCTCACACCCCTAAAATCTCTTTGATTTGCACTAAATAAACTAGTACCTCTACCCCTATTAAAATTACTTATTCGCTGATTATTTCCTCGATAAAATCTTACATGGTTTATTTGATCATTTCTTCCAATTCTCGTCGACTGATTGTTATGATAATTCCTTTGCACATTATTTTGAACTCCACTTCCTGTTCCGGGAATTACAGATTCATAAGTTCGTCTAGGATCATAACCTCTTCCTTCAAATCTTTGATTTCTCACGGGTGCCCCGCCCCAATTTAAACTCGTCCTATTATTCCTATTATTTGTAGGTTGTGATTCCTGTCGATTTCTTCCTCGCTCAATATGGACGTTATTATAGTTACCATCACAGGCTGTAGTATCATTAATGAGGTTATGTGCTTCAAATTCGGATAATAATTCAATCATATCAGAGAAATCGATAGGCTTAGCCACAATTAAATGATTTCTGATATGTGGTGGATAATGACGTATTAGCATGTTGACAATTTCTGTCTCAGAAATTTCGGGATTGATCAACTTACTTTTGTTTGCTAATTTTAAGAAATATTCAGTCATAGAAATCCCTTTTTTAAACTCAAACCTACCCGTTGCTAACTCAACTTTTATTCTTCTTTGTCTCTCAGGTCCCCAAAATCTATTTATAAACAGATTTCTGAAAGTACTGTATGTTTCATGTGAAGCCAAAGTTAACCTTAACCACTCAAGAGCATTTTTCTTCAAACAGCGTTTTACTATTACCATCCGAAATTCATTGGGAATTCTCTTAATACGGAAATATTCTTCCAATTCCCTAAGAAATACTTTTGGATTATCACCTGATTCCTCATCAAAACTTGGTAGACTAATATCATTTAGTGAATAATGTACACATTCATTTTGACCTAGACTGTGGAGTTGTGTGTGTGAGGACATGTTTTGTGTGTTTCTGTGATAGTTAATATCATTATCTGGACTCACAAAATCACTACATTCACTTACTACATCACTAGACTTCTGATGATTGCTTAATTCACCTGGTAAGTCACAATCGTTTATATTTGTAATTCTAGACATTTCTTTCCCGTTATTTACTTTTCTAGCCTGTAATGCAATTACAACTTGTGTCAGTTTTCCTAAGTTATCCTTTTCTTTTTCAAAATGTTCTTTTACCTCTTTAATTTGCAAAATTACTTCTTCTTTTGCTTTACTTATCTCATCAATTTGTAACTTTATTTCCTCTTGGTGTATCTTACTTTCATCATGTTGTAATTGCATTTCAGAACAAATTACATGGATTCTTTGTTCTACTTTATCTCCTAATTCTTCTCTTTGTTTTTGTGTTATTTCTGCCTGTTGTATCCTAAATGTTTCTAACTCTTTGTTTAATTCCATTCTTATTTCTTGTTTCACAATGTCCTGACCTAACCTAGTTTCCTGAATTATCTCTCTCAACTCATTGACTTCCTTTCTATTCTCATCCTTATTAATCTCTATGATCTGCATGAGCCTTTCCATATTATCCCTACACTCTTTTCTCCCTTCTCTAATCTCCTGTGAAATTTCAGATTTTAATTCCTGTTTTAGCTTCTGTAATAAATTAATTTCTAAGTTACTCACATTTTGTGCTAGTTCCTGTCTTACTCCTACATCTAAATCATTCATTTTCTTAGTTAAATCATTTACATTTTGTTCTATTTTAGAATCTAAATTACTCATTTCTGATTTTACATCTTTCATTCTAGAATCTAAATTACTCATTTCAGATTTAACATCTCCTATTTCTGATTTTACATCTCTCATTCTAAAATCTAAATTCTTTGCATTTTGTTCTATTTTAGAATCTAAATTACTCATTTCTGATTTTAAATCATTTGCATTTTGTTCTATTTTAGAATCTAAATTACTTATTTCTGATTTTACATCATTTGCATTTTGTTCTATTTTAGAATCTAAATTACTCATTTCTGATTTTAAATCATTTGCATTTTGTTCTATTTTAGAATCTAAATTACTTATTTCTGATTTTACATCATTTGCATTTTGTTCTATTTTAGAATCTAAATTACTCATTTCTGATTTTAAATCATTTGCATTTTGTTCTATTTTAGAATCTAAATTACTTAACATTCTTGTTATTCTTTCCAACATTGACTCATTATCTATGCTTAATCTTGCATCCTCCCTATTCATTCCTACACTATCAGTAACTTCTCCTTCCACTATTATTTCTTTTCTACTCGCCATCTTTTTAACTATTTTCTGATTTCTTAACAACATAAATCTACTACTACTATTATTATTATTTATTTTTTTTTTTTTTTTTTTTTAAATTTCACTCACTTAAACCAGTTCTCGTTTTCTTCTTTCTTCTCTCTTCTTTCTTCTTTCCTTTTAAATTCCCACGGAGCTGCACGATGCACGATCTCCTCTTCTTTATCCTATTCGAGCCCCACACGTTGCTGCGCCATTTGTAACGGGATTTTATTTTCGATCTCCATTATGGCGGTCGGTATAATACTTTCTTTCACTCCAGAATCATGATTTTCCATCGCTCTTTCTATGCTAGTCGCCATGTTTCTCCCATAAGACAGCACTAACGGCGCAGTTACTCGAATATAGTTAATTTAATCATTTTTTTTTTCTATCAAAAGTAATACTGGCTAGCGCCAAATGATAGATTCACAGATTAAGACAAAATGATATATAATTTTCTTGGAGATTTTATAATCATCGTAACATCTTAAGTCAACTTCCTCGTTCTCCAGCAAGACACAAGATTCTAACACTTTTTTTTTTTAGATTATTGATTTTCTTCTCCATAGTGATTCCCACTTTATTTTGTGATTGGCCGATTCACTGACACGTCATCACACCACGTGATACCACTACTACTTCGGCCAATCACACAACTACATACATTTTTATATATTTATTATTCCTTCGAACATTACTAAAAAATACTGTTACAATCTTGATGCTTACTGTTTATCAACTTGATATGTAATTTTGTTATGTTTTTGTAAATTGTATTATATTCATAAATTTGTAAACTATGTTCCTGATATACCTTTGGGTAAAATAGGAATCAAAAAATTGGATAATAAATAAATTATTATTAATATTATTTATTATTATTAATATTATTTATTATTATTATTATTAATATTGTGGTTATAAAAAACTACCCCTTTCATAGGAGTGTTATATTTCCTCAGAAATTGCTCTAAGTTTTGGATTACATTGAGGCATTATTACTAGGTATAAACATTTTAATAGAGAAACCCGTTTCCCAGAATTTTTATGCATTGCATTTGTTTTGAAAATATATTAAAGTTAAAGCTCTCTAAAATGGACCGCGATCGTTCCACCATTTATTTTCCGCTTCAACAGCTTCCCGTCTTACAGAGGGCTGTGTTTGCATACAAAGAAATTAAGAAATAGTTGTACAGGTTTACAGTGAATAAATAATATAGAATCAAGTGTAAATAATAACAGGTTTATATGTTGTGTACTATATTTTCAAATTACATACAATAATTGTAGTTTATCATCTAGATTTTCTGTTTTCATTTGTCCCTTTACAATCTTCAACTGTCTCTATATCAACATCATTTGCTTCACCACACACAACATTCAAAACAATGTAATGGCGATGTTTGAAACTATCGACTCATACATTGGAAGCTCCGAAATTGTCTTTGACTAATTTACTTGCTGTCTGTTAAGTTTGAGTGTGAAGTAATGTTCAAGATACAGAAATTCTTTTAGATCAGGCACTAACAAACTACTCGAACACAATACGATTTAGCTCTGTAGATTTTCTGCTGTTTCCTTTAACGAATGATCTTTAGTTTTAACTTTTTCAGAATCTCATATATCTGAGTTTTGCCCACTTTAAACAACAGTTAATTCTTTAGCAGGTAGTCTGTTCTATTCGTGTTCAATAACCTTAAATTTTGTTCAGAAATAATTTCACAGAATTTGTGAAAACACAAAATAACTTTTTAAAAATCACCACAGTTCACAACTTCCTTCCACTCGTACTTTTTCACTTATAACAACGAAATTGACAATGAACACACTACAGAACAGTTGTACTCTTGACATGTGTGGTCAAGGAGAGATGAGAAGTATTACAGTTTTACTTTATGGTTAATGAAAGTTTAGTAAACGTACAGCTCCCTTCAAAATCATTGCACTTTTTTAAAATGCATACATTGTAACGCATTTCACTTAAAGTAATCCGTTTTAATCAGGTTATTGATCTAAACTGTTACCGAAAAGTATTTCTGTTTCAGCGTTACGTAGTTTTTCAGCACAGAGTATAATTTTATATGGGGAAAAACTTCGCTCCGAAATTTATTTTCCCATTTTCTCGGTTTCCGGTCGGGCAGGTAAGGTATATGAGGTTTTTGGAAAGTTTTACTGTATCACATTTTAATCAAAATCTTGGCGCAGTTTTAATTTACGTCCTACAACGTTGTCATATAGGATGATGAATGGAATTGGTGAAATGATACTCTAATGAGTCCCAGGTCCATAGAGCTTAGAGTTACCCGACATTCGTCTTTCAGGATAAGGGAAAACCTCCAACGTTAAGTCATATCGGACGATGAATGGAATGGATAATACGATGCACAAAGGAGCCCCGGGTTCATAGATCTTAGTTACCCAACAGTTATGTGCGCAGGATCTACTCCCATTAGTCCTGGACCCGGAGGACCAAGGAACCGGGCTTACCGCCTCGGTAGCGTAGATGGTAGCCTGTCTGCTTCACGTTCAAGAGGTCCCCAGTTGGAATCTCGGTCAGGGCGAGTTACCTGGATAAGCTTTTTCCAGGGTTTTCCCTTATCCTGAAGGACGAATGTCGAGTACCTCAAGGCTCTATGGACCCTGGTCTCATTTAAGCATAAATTCACACATTCCATTCATCGTCCGATATGACTTAACGTTGGAGGACGTAAATTACAAGGAAAAATAAAGAATCCGGGCCTCCATTTACCCGGGAGCGATGGATACTCCGGGGCTCTTACCGTAGGGCAATACCTGATTTCTTAAAAAGCCCCGCCCCCAGCTGAGCACAACATCAAGACGGTATGGAAGTGGATACGCCACTTACGCGCGTCAACCCCGCAGGGAAGACTACTTAAAACCTCGGTGGGGCCACCTGGTGATCTAGCACAACTTCTCCTAGCTCTGCAGTCTAGTACCTGGGACATTTTAGGCAACCCTCTACCACCTCCGGGCAGCCGTAGCCTGGCCGGAGGTACACAATTCCCCATGAGTATCGGCAACACACTGCCCCCTCGAGTCCAACCCACTCTGCACAGCTCCCCGACGGGAGGGGCTCGGCAGTTCGGCTCGAGGTTCCTATAGTAACGTCAGAGGTACCACGAGTGCTAGGGGTCCGTAGCGCGCGCTTCAGGATACGGGAAAACCTCCTACGTTGTCATACAGGACGATGAATGGAATGGATAAAATGAGGCTCAAATGAGCCCCGGGTCCATAGAGATTACAATTACCCGATATTCATCTTTCAGGATAAGGGAAAACCTACAACGTTAAGTCATACCGGACGATGAATGAAATGATGTTCAAATGAGTACAGGGTACATAGAGCTTAGAGTTACCAGACATTCATCTTTTAGGATAAGGGAAAACCTCCAACGTTAAGTCATATCGGACAATGAATGAAATGATGTTCAAATAAGTACAGGGTACATAGAGCTTAGAGTTACCAGACATTCATCTTTCAGGATAAGAGAAAACCTACAACGTTAAGTCATACCGGACGATGAATGAAATGATGTTCAAATGAGTACAGGGTACATAGAGCTTAGAGTTATCAGACATTCATCTTTCAGGATAAGGGAAAACCTACAACGTTAAGTCATATCGGACGATGAATGAAATGATGTTCAAATAAGTGCAGGGTACATAGAGCTTAGAGTTACCAGACATTCATCTTTTAGGATAAGGGAAAACCTACAACGTTAAGTCATACCGGACGATGAATTAAATGATGTTCAAATAAGTGTAGGGTACACAGAGCTTAGAGTTACCAGACATTCATCTTTCAGGATAAGGGAAAACCTACAACGTTAAGTCATATCGGACGATGAATGAAATGATGTTCAAATAAGTGCGGGGTACATAGAGCTTAGAGCTACCAGACATTTGTCTTTCAGTATAAGGGAAAACCTCCAACGTTAACTCATACCGGACGATGAATGAAATGATGTTCAAATAAGTGCAGGGTACATAGAGCTTAGAGTTACCAGACATTCATCTTTTAGGATAAGAGAAAACCTCCAACGTTAAGTCACATCGGATGATGCATGAAATGATGTTCTAATAAGTACAGGGTACATAGAGCTTAGAGCTACCAGACATTTGTCTTTCAGTATAAGGGAAAACCTCCAACGTTAACTCATACCGGACGATGAATGAAATGATGTTCAAATAAGTGCAGGGTACATAGAGCTTAGAGTTACCAGACATTCATCTTTCAGGATAAGGGAAAACCTACAACGTTAACTCATACCGGACGATGAATGAAATGATATTCAAATAAGTGCAGGGTACATAGAGCTTAGAGTTACCAGACATTCATCTTTCAGGATAAGGGAAAACCTACAACGTTAAGTCATACCGGACGATGAATGAAATGATGTTCAAATAAGTGCAGGGTACATAGAGCTTAGAGTTACCAGACATTCATCTTTTAGGATAAGGGAAAACCTACAACGTTAAGTCATATCGGACGATGAATGAAATGATGTTCAAATAAGTGCAGGGTACATAGAGCTTAGAGTTACCAGACATTCATCTTTTAGGATAAGGGAAAACCTACAACGTTAAGTCATACCGGACGATGAATTAAATGATGTTCAAATAAGTGTAGGGTACACAGAGCTTAGAGTTACCAGACATTCATCTTTCAGGATAAGGGAAAACCTACAACGTTAAGTCATATCGGACGATGAATGAAATGATGTTCAAATAAGTGCGGGGTACATAGAGCTTAGAGCTACCAGACATTTGTCTTTCAGTATAAGGGAAAACCTCCAACGTTAACTCATACCGGACGATGAATGAAATGATGTTCAAATAAGTGCAGGGTACATAGAGCTTAGAGTTACCAGACATTCATCTTTTAGGATAAGAGAAAACCTCCAACGTTAAGTCACATCGGATGATGCATGAAATGATGTTCTAATAAGTACAGGGTACATAGAGCTTAGAGCTACCAGACATTTGTCTTTCAGTATAAGGGAAAACCTCCAACGTTAACTCATACCGGACGATGAATGAAATGATGTTCAAATAAGTGCAGGGTACATAGAGCTTAGAGTTACCAGACATTCATCTTTCAGGATAAGAGAAAACCTCCAACGTTAAGTCATACCGGACGATGAATTAAATGATGTTCAAATAAGTACAGGGTACACAGAGCTTAGAGTTACCAGACATTCATCTTTCAGGATAAGGAAAACCTACAACGTTAAGTCATACCGGACGATGAATTAAATGATGTTCAAATAAGTACAGGGTACATAGAGCTTAGAGTTACCAGACATTCATCTTTTAGGATAAGAGAAAACCTCCAACGTTAAGTCATATCGGACGATGAATGAAATGATGTTCAAATAAGTGCAGGGTACATAGAGCTTAGAGTTACCAGACATTCATCTTTCAGGATAAGGAAAACCTACAACGTTAAGTCATATCGGGCGATATGATGGGGCCTTATCCAGTTATCTCACCCTGGCCGAGATTCGAACTCGTGACTTCTTGAACCTGAGGCACACACGCTACCACCACATTACCGAGGCGGGCAAGCTATGGGTTACTTTGGGTTGGTGGAATTTTCTTGGTAATTTTCCTGTCTCATCCTCGGCAGGAGCAGAAATGCTAAATGTGATATTTGACGTACTTTTGCTTTTGAGTAAGGCCCTGCGTGCATATTATGAGACTTTTCTAAAAAAAATTTTCAGTGTCTCTATGTTTTAATCAAATTTTATTATTACTGTATATTAGCTGGTATTTTAGAGCACATTACCAGAGTATACAACAAAGAAACAAGATAAGCAAAAGAACACATTTTTGGCCGGAAGTCTGGGCTCAGTTAGACACCTGAATGAAACTAATTTGTCGAACTGCTCGTGATAGATTAATGGCTCCATTTGTAAATGTGTAAACATTTTCTGGCGATTTGAAGAGCACAAAGCGTAGAGCGGCACAATTGCTTTGTATTCACAAAATATTTTTTCAGGATGCAACAACCGAGCCGCTATTCACAGAGCACCTCTGGGAAAGCGCGGTCCAACTCTCGAAACGTTGACAAGGGTCGTGGAATGTGGCGTTGGTTATTGCTTCACTGAGATGGGGGGAAATCCTGAAAGGACATCCTGTGCGTGACGTGCAGAAACACAACCTTCGCTACTTTTCGATATTTTCGCACTGCTATTGGAATAGTTTGAAAGGAACTGAAATCTTGAATAGCCTGCCTTCCATAGCCCTAGCACTGTAACACCACACCCAACTTTAACAAACTAAATGTAAGACTGAAAGACAGTGAAACTCTACCCACCAAAATAAAATTACGGTGCAGAAACCCAAAAATAACCACAATATACTACCAATCACACCCCTCCCACCAAATTATTTGTATTGAAGATGCTGGAAAGAATTCCTGCTAAGTATAAAAAAGGAAAACTTAAGATCTGTTACTGTCGATAGACTGCTCCTTGATATATACGTTTCAGCCTTCAGGTGCACTCATTGTTGGTCTTCATAAATCTCTTTGTCCTATTGATTTAGTTTTAAAACAAGGTTAGTTGTATTGATAGAGTCGACATGAAATATTCAATGCCATGGCCGGAATCTGAACAACGGTTCTACTGGTTTCCGTCCAGTCGCTCTTACCCATTGAGCTAAAATGGCAAATTTGCCTTCATGACTTTAAATTCTCCATTTGACTCATATATTTTCCTGGTAAACCACTAGGGGCTCTCGCATGGCTTGTGGTGACCTACAGTTCCAGGCTTCTTTATTTAACTCTTATCAAAGAGGGCTGTTCAATAAAGAATGATCAGTTCTTCTTTTTTTTTTTTTTTTTTTACAACGTACCTTTACTCATCCTCATAATTTAAATAATCTTTCTCAAAATGGTCTCCCCTGAATGCGATGCACTTTCCCAGCGTTTCTGGCGGCCTTCAAAGACATGCTGGAAACCATTTTTGAAAGATCCTTCAGAGTCGCCTCCGCAGCCTTCACCACTGCTTCTGATTATGGATAATGCCTCCCACGAAGGGTAGTTCAGGAATAGAAAAGTCACATGGCTCTAAATCCGGACTATATGGAGGGTGAGGGACGCACTTCACTTTGATTTTTGCAAGATATTCATCAACAACATTGGCAATATGCGGCTGCGCATTATCGTGGTGCAGCATTCGGCCTGCTTCACGAAAATGTGGTCTTTTGCGCCTGATATGGACTTGCAATGTTTTCAGTACATCTCTGTAGTAATGTACAGTTACTAATGTGTATGCAGGTACAACATGCTGATAAACCATTCCATGAATGTCAAAGAATGAGATGACCAAAACTTTCCAAGCAGAAGCAACCACTTTTGCTTTTTGGGGGTTGGTAATGAAGGAGACTTCCAACTGAGATTTGCTGTTTGCTCTCACGATGAAAATGATGTAGCCAAGTTTGATCAGTTTGAAAGAAACTCCGGATCTTCCTCTACCATCAACTTTAACTTCATGCAGACTTGCATGCGAATGTCCTTTTGTTCGGGAGGCAAGTCTTGGAAGCCATCGCGCACAAACACGTCTCATGTGTAATGTTTCTGTCACCAAAGTATGGGTGGCACCCAATGAAACGTTTAGTATTTCAGAAAGAGATCTTGAGGTAATTCGTCGATCCTCTCTCACAATGGCAGCAGCAGTGTTGATGTTTTCTTCCGTAAGAACAGTAACTGGAGCTCCAGGTCCACGTCCATATCAAATTGATTGTCTCCCGCCTTTAAAAATTTGAAACTACTTTCGAACTGGGCTGTAGCTAAGAACAGAATCTCCATGGACCTGTAACATTGTATAGGCCTATGTATTGCTCCTATGCCCCAAATTGGGGGCACCCCCGGGAGGAAGGATGAGGCGGAGGAGACAGAGAGTGGTGGACCCAAGGAGCCACGACATTACAGAGGGCAGGGTCCCTACAGTTTACTTGGATAGGGGCTTCTCCCGATAAGGCCAGGACAACGAACTCGCTCCCCTACAGCGGGACGACAACGAGCCCAGCAGCCGAGTCCTAATGGTACCAAGGAGCCACGGCAGTAATGAGGGCAGGGTCCCTACAGTTTACTTGGATAGAGACTTCTCCCGACAGGCCAGGACAACGAACACGCTCCCCTAGAGCGGGACGACAACGAGCCCAACAGCCGAGCCTTAATGGTATCAAGGAACCACGACAGTACAGAGGGCAGAGTTCCTACAGTTTACTTGGATAGAGACTTCCCCCGACAGGCCAGGACAACGAACTCGCTCCCCTACAGCGGGAGGACAACGAGCCCAGCAGGCGAGTCCTAATGGTACCAAGGAGTCACGGCAGTACAGAGAGCAGGGTCCCTACAGTATACTTGGATAGAGACTTCCCCGACAGGCCACGACAACGAACTCGCTCCCCTACAGTGCGACGACAAAGAGCCCAGCAGCCGAGCCCTAATGGTATCAAGGAGCCACGACAGTACAGAGAACAGGTTCTCTACAGTTTACTTGGATAGAGACTTCCCCTGACAGGCCAGGACAACCTACTTGCTCCCCTAGAGCGGGACGACAACGAGCTGAGCAGCCGAGCCCTAATGGTACCAAGGAGCCACGACAGTACAGAGAACAGGTTCTCTACAGTTTACTTGGATAGAGACTTCCCCTGACAGGCCAGGACAACCTACTTGCTCCCCTAGAGCGGGACGACAACGAGCTGAGCAGCCGAGCCCTAATAGTACCAAGGAGACACGACAGTACGGAGAGCAGGATCCCTACAGTTTACTTGGATAGAGACTTCACCCGACATGCCAGGACAACGAACTGGCTCCCCTACAACGGGACGTCAAGGAGCCCAGCAGCCGAGCCCAAATGGTACCAAGGAGACACGACAGTACAGAGGGCAGGGTCCCTACAGTTTACTTGGATAGAGACTTCCCCCGACATGCCACGACAACGAACTCGCTCCCCTACAGTGCGACGACAAAGAGCCCAGCAGCCGAGCCCTAATGGTATCAAGGAGCCACGACAGTACAGAGAACAGGTTCTCTACAGTTTACTTGGATAGAGACTTCCCCTGACAGGCCAGGACAACCTACTTGCTCCCCTAGAGCGGGACGACAACGAGCTGAGCAGCCGAGCCCTAATGGTACCAAGGAGCCACGACAGTACAGAGAACAGGTTCTCTACAGTTTACTTGGATAGAGACTTCCCCTGACAGGCCAGGACAACCTACTTGCTCCCCTAGAGCGGGACGACAACGAGCTGAGCAGCCGAGCCCTAATAGTACCAAGGAGACACGACAGTACGGAGAGCAGGATCCCTACAGTTTACTTGGATAGAGACTTCACCCGACATGCCAGGACAACGAACTGGCTCCCCTACAACGGGACGTCAAGGAGCCCAGCAGCCGAGCCCAAATGGTACCAAGGAGACACGACAGTACAGAGGGCAGGGTCCCTACAGTTTACTTGGATAGAGACTTCCCCCGACATGCCATGACAACGAACTCGCTCCCCTACAGCGGGACGACAACGAGCCTAGCAGCCAAGCGCTAATGGTACCAAGGAGACACGACAGTACAGAGGGCAGGGTCCCTACAGTTTACTTGGATAGAGACTTCCCCCGACATGCCATGACAACGAACTCGCTCCCCTACTGCGGGATGGCAACAGCCCAGCAGTCGAGCCCCAAAAGTCCCTGGCTGGCGGTCCCGAAATAGTCCCGGCAGAGGAGCTGATGAGGGTGACCAACCCACCGGAGGAGGAAGTAGTTTACCTCAGAGCATATCATCTTGTCATGCACCGCCGGGACTCCCGCCAACACTTCTACCCTGAAAGAGACCACCAGATGAGAGATGATATGATATGAAATGATAATGGAGATGAAATGGAGGGACAGGATGGAGGGGGATTTAATTAGCCTGCCCAGCATTCGTGTAGCGACTCGGGAAAAACCCCGATAAGATCCTTGGGTCAGGTAGGTCGGCCACGGGAATCGAACCCAAGCCCCCCGAATGAGGGCCACAGACGAAACCGCCTCAGCCTTCCTGCTCGATCAACATTCGTGTGGCAACCCGGGAAAACGTATGGGTCACGACCCCTAATGTGGGCCACAGACGAAACCACCTGCGCTAGCCTACTTGGTATGTCATGTCCTTACTTTACTTTTGAATTTCGAAATTATCATGGTACATTTTTTACATATATTGTCCAATTGATAAGCTTCTATTTGTATCCTTCCCTCTCTGTCAGCGATTAATACATTATCGTCTGTAAATGAAGTACTTAAAGTCTGTTTAGTTAACGCATGTGCAGTTCGGAGTCAAAGGAACCTGAGCCGACCGCCCATTAATGACCGTCATAAATCTATCTCCACACTTCAGAAATGGAACACTGTCCTCGAGGACCAATAGCAACCCTGATTTTCTCGAAATTACAGTTGCATGTCTACTCCACGTGGAGTCTCAGTTGCCAAAGTTCCAACTTCCAGTTGATCTGTTTCATTACGTGCAGAAATTCGTTGTGTGTCACCATGTGGAGACCATGGGAGGGAAATGCAGTGATAAATGCAAATGAAGTAGTAGATAACTTTCAGTCAAGTAAAAATAATCAAAATGAAGACAGTGTGAATAACTGGGCCGAATTATATTATTGGAAAAGCCTCAAAAACAAAGTTATAACGGGAACTCTTTCTAAGCAAATTTAAGCGCTTGTTTTGAACACATATAAATATGTGCTGAAAAATAATCTTGGTAAGAGGTCATGCAATGAACCTGATAAATTCTGGGTATTGTAACCGCAGTATCAGACAGCGATTAGGAGGCGGCGAATTAATTGAAATCACGAGAATTAAAAAAGAAGATAAATTAATGAAAATGCTTTGCTAAACTAATATAAAATATTGTTATATTAATATGAAATTAGAATGAAATTAGAGTAATGATTAAAATAGCGGTTTAATTAAGAATAAGATGGCAAGAATATAATTTAAGACAACTAACATGCTAGAATCCATGTAAGGGAGAGAAAATATTTCTGTAAAATCTGAACACAAGTCGGGGAGACAGGAAGAGGTGACCGTTAGCCTCTTTGTTTAAGGAAAGGTTCAATGTCTGAGAACTATAAGCAAAAATGTGTAGGAACAATAAGGTTTTCTAGATGCGGTCAAGCGTAAGACCTAAAAGGATTTACTTTGCTAAGGTGATAACGATGTATACCGTTACAAAGAGCCCAGGGTAGGCGTGACCCAACTCACGGTGGGATGTAACGACAATGAGTTCGATGAGTTTTGCTAACCAATAAAGAAAAATTGAAATAAAATGAGAAACCAATAATAATGTAAGATTTGAGAAATAGGAAGAAGGGTGAGTTATTTTGGTCATGTGATAAGGGTTAGAGTAGGGATCAGAATAAAGTACGAACGGAATCGCAGAGTAGACGAAACATCACTTCTACAGTTATACTACGAGGGAAAAGACGTGTTATTGCGCACGAAGAAAGGTAGTAAAGATTTCTAAGTCCGAAATGTAGGGAAGTCAAGAATAACGCAACCAGCGTAAGAGAAGCAGCAGAAGAATTTTATAATAGCAAAGTATTCGCCGTATCAAGAATTAAGAGAATTCTGTTAGGAAGTTTAGTAACAGGTGGTCACCGCTACAAATCAATCTGAATCAACGAACTTAGTGAGAATTAAATTAAATCATTTTTTGCAACGAACCAGTGTATTATTGAGACAACTGAGCAGCCAACAAACAACAAATCCATTTCCTACAACCATTCACCTGAAGAACAAGAGATCTCATAGCTCCAATTAGAACCCAAATCAAAAGTAAACACCGACCAATTTGAAATCTGACATGCGGGTATGCCGCATAATGGCGCCGACACGTTGGGGCTTCGAATTGTAGGAAATGGGTGAAATGTAACGACGAAGGACGACTACAAGGAGAAGGGAGAAGAACGACGACGAAGGACGACTACGAGGAGAAGTGAGAAGAACGACGACGAAGGACGACTACGAGGAGAAGTGAGAAGACCGACGACGACAACTACGATGAGGACAGCAGAGACTACGAAGAAGACGGCAAAAACAACTACATAGAATTTTCCCCCAACCAAGAGAGAAGTTCAAGTTCTTTCGACATCAACTGAGCCTACTAGACGACGAGCAGCACGACAAAAATTGGTAAAGACATCACATAAACACCACAGCCGTACAACAGAACTGTGAGTTACACATACTCAATTTATATTTCTTGTAAATGTAATATCATTCAGTGAAATCAATATCTATGTAATGTCTTAGTAATAAGTATTTTGGAAGGGAAATTAGAAAATTTAAAGGGGAAATTCAATGCTTTTGAGAAATAAGAAGATCGTACAGAATAAATTTAAAATGGAAAATTCTGGGGAACAAATAGTTATGGAGACAGAGAAAGAGTTAGAAGTTGTTAATGAAGAGATAATGGAAAGCAATGTTATAGGATCAGTAGATGAGGGTGTAAATGGTGTAAATAGCTTAAATGTAAATAGGAGAAGTGACAATCCTGGGGTTATGGAAAATCTACAAGAGATGTTCCAGAAACTCATGGCGCAAATTACTATTCAGAGTCAATCACTAGAGACTAAATTAGTAGAACAGAATCAATCACTAGAGGCTAAATTAGTAGAACAGAACCAATCACTAGAGGCTAAATTCGTAGAACAGAACCAAACACTAGAAGCTAAATTAGTAGGACAGAACCAAACACTAGAAGCTAAATTAGTAAGTCAAATTACAAGCCAAGGGAAAGAAACAGAAACTAGAATCACTGTCAGAATTCAAGGAATAACAGGGGAAATCCAGTCTGTAAAAGAGGCCCTGCAGCGAGAAGTAGGTACTATAAGAAGTGACCTAGAAGCTACCAAATCTCTCGTTGCAGGAGTAGAAAATAGAATAGGGGAGGAAATTAATAAGGAAAGAATAAGATTAGATGAACTGACCACGACACAGGTAACTTTTGTACAAGAGATAAATGACCGGTTTGACACTGTAAACAATAGTATAGCAGCTGACATGGAGACGTTAAAAGAAAAGGTAGCACGTGTAACAAATATTCAATCAGAGAATACACAAATGTTGAGGGAAACAGTAAGCGAGATATCTCAAATCAGAGATACTGTAACTGGCTTACAGCTGGGACAGCAAGGGCCGGTACCTGAGAGTTCCAATTGTTCTATACATACACACAATGGAGAGAGGCAGAACGAACAGGTTAGCGCCCCTTCTGTCTCTCCTCAAAACAGCAATAATAGCGAAGTAAATATGCAAAACGTAAATATGTACCCACCAGTGCACATGAATTTTCTAAGCGAATTGCCCCTCCCGAAATTTAATTGTCGCAATGACAACGCAGTACAATTTTTGGCCGACTTAGAAAAGTATTTTGTCATCAGAGGTGTACCCGAGCAATATAAGATGATAATAGTTCAAAGAGCGTTAGAATCTGCCGAACTTAATTGGCTACGAGTAACTGTGGGAGAAGGATGCAGCTACGAGTTGTTCAAAACAGCTTTCCTAGAAAAGTATTGGAACGCCAATGTCCAATACCAAGTAAGGAATCAAATAACAAATGGCCGATACCAAGGTAATAATGGAGAGTCTATTACTGATTATTTCCTGAGATATTCGCAAATGAGTAAATATCTACAACCTCCATTACAGGAAGCCGAACTGATTTCTCTTCTCACTCCCCACCTTCCTGAGAACATTAGAAATCACATGGTGGTAGCAAGACCTCAGACATTGAGAGAGGCAATTACATTGTTAACAGCTTTACAAAGCGTTGGGACGCAAAACTCACAAAATAGACATGAGAATCGAATGCCAGTGAGAAATCCACACAGACCGTGGAATAATAATAATCATGACGGGGAAAGGGCACACAATCCCCGAAATTTTAACACGAACCATATGGCTACTCGTCAAAGATACGATGCCCACGTCCCGAGGGAATTCCCTAACAACAATAGAGGGAGACAGGGACCACCAAATTCAAATTCATATAATTTCCCTGAGATATGTGCATGTAACTAGGAATGGAAATAGGGGTCACCCCCCATTTCTTCGAAGAGGGAATGCAAGACCGACGTTCCGACTACCAGAAGCTAATAGACAGTATCAACCACATGACGCTGGTAGAGAGAACAATACGGACAGACCTGAAGTAAGACAGAGGAATCAACTTCTCTCAAGAGAATGGGTGCGTTCTCCTCCACCCACACCGAGGGACGTGGCACCCGGGGTGGATGAAAGGCCAGGTACGACACAGCAGACGGGAAACGACTCCAGGGTGCGATAGAAGACGTCCCGCATCGGACCCGGATGAACACGCTAGTTCTTAATTTGAACAGGGACACAGCTCTGAGTAGGGTGGTACAGAATAAAACAGAAACAGAAATAGTAAACGGTACTCAAATAACCAATCACTTAACAGAATTGCAAGAAGTGAGAGATGCTCCACGTATTGCTGCAATAATAAACAAAGAAAAATGGCACATTACCATAGATTCAGGATCCTCAGTTTCAGCTATAAGTCAAGCATTCTTTTATCACTTAAAAAACAATGGAATGAAATTGCAAACATTGCCCGTGAAAAGTGCATATTGTACTCTGGCGGTAGGTCGCGCCAAACAAAAGATTAATACACAAATGCTTTTGAAAGTCACCATTGGGGAGGATACAATAGAATTTGTATGTTTTGTTATTAATAGGCTATCTGTAGACATTATTATGGGTAATGACGTGTTGTATGCGCTTCAAGCTAAGTTGAATTATCCAATAGAAGCCTTGGAAATCAAAATTAAAGACGTCATAGTTAAAGTTCCGTTTAGCTCAAGGGAAGCAGAAAATGAGATAAGATTGACAGATGAAGAAAAAGAAATAGATGGAGAAACATTTTTTGTAGAATTTATACGAATAGGAGGGATGGAGCTAGTTAAGATGAATCCATTAGAAGCAGAAGAGATGGGAAACTATGATAAAGAAGTGTACGTAGCGGCAGAAGAAGGGCTTTTAGAGATGACGTCATACGGACTTGGGCAGACAGAAGCATGTGAACAGGAGATAATTACCCTACCAGATGATTTCCAGGTAGTCGAAAATAATGTAAACATGACCTATAGAATAAGAGAAACAGTAGCAAACTCGAACCTACTTAACGACCACAAAAAAGAGATTTTTTATAACATTTTATGTAAACACAGAAATGTATTTTCGGAACACACTGGGACCTATAGTGATTTTGAGTATGAATTCGAGATACATGATGTTCCCCCATTCAAATATAAGTGCAGACCTATTCCATTGGATTTACAGGAGGCAGTGAACCTTAAAATACAGGAAATGTTGGAAGATGGAATTCTGGAGATATCTACATCAAAATTTATAAGTCCCCTATGTATAGTCAGAAAAGCAAATGGAACAGTACGACTGACGATAGATGGACGCCATATAAACCAATATATTGTTCCGGATAATTTTCGAACCCCAGCAATAGAGCAAATTTTGGCCGGTATTGGGGCACAAAGGTATTTTACTTCACTAGATGTGACCAACTCATTTTTGCAAATTAAGTTGAAACCTGAGTTAAGGCAATATACCTCATTTTTGCACGGAGGATATCAGTACCAGTTTACAAGAAATTGCTTTGGACTAATTAATTCTGGAAGCGCATTCCTACGGGCGATGCAGAAAATACTCAACACGCAAAGGGAAACATATGTGTCACAGTATGTAGATGATTTATTGATATACAGTAGAACAGTGGAAGATCACCTTACCTATTTGGATTTAGTGCTCGGAAGGCTAGCAAATGCTGGATTAACACTGAATTGGGCCAAATGTAAATTTTTCCAGGAATCAGTTAAATATTTAGGATATATCATAACAGGCGAAAATATAGCTCCTGATCCAGAAAGAGTGGAAGCCATTTTGAAAATACCACGACCTAAGACACCAAAACAAGTAAAACGTTATCTGGGTGTACTTGGGTACCAATCAAGGTTCCTGATAAACTATGCAAAGGAAGCCGCACCGTTGCGAGCACTACTGGAAAAAAATCGAAAATGGCGATGGACTATGGTAGAAGAAAATGCTTTTAAAAGATTACAAGAACTCTTCAGTGAATCCGTATTATTGACATGGCCTGATCCAGATTTACCTTATCTCATATACACGGATGCCTCCATGGTGGCGTTAGGAACTATTTTAGCCCAAGAGACACCGACTGGAGAATTAAAGGTCATAGCCACAGCCTCCCGAGGGTTAACGAAAACCGAAAAAATTGCTTGCATAACAGAACAGGAAATTACGGCTATTTACTACGCCATTTGTAAATTTAGACAATATATATATAATAAAAGGATTGTGATATTCACCGATCATATCAGCCTATCATTTATACGAAATTGCAAATTGACCAGTACAAAAATTGCGAGATATATCCACGAGATCATGGCTTACAACCCAGAGATTAAACATATACAGGGAAGTCTTAACATCTTTAGTGACATGCTTTCACGTATAAAGCCACAGGGGAATCTTCCAGAAAATATCAGTAGTCATGGTACAGAATTACCAGTGTTAAAGATGGATGTAACCTTCAGTATAAAATTAACAAAGGAGATGAGAAGATTGTCGGAATTACAACGCCAGGATTGGAAATTAAAACAAATTATGGAAAAGGCATTGCCCATAGAACAAGCAAATTCACAGAAATACGGAGTGCTAAATAACGTATTGTATAAGTTACAGGGTGTTTCCAAACCTGCTTGGAAAGCATATATACCCGCAGCGCTGGAAGAGTTAGTGATTTCTGCTTACCACACAGCTCTTATACATGCTGGCGTTGAGAAGACAATGATTTCCATAAGCAACCATTTATACATATTTAGGTTAGGCAAGAAAGTTAGGACCTTTATATCTACATGTGACATCTGCCAGAGGGCAAAATCATTAAATTATAAGATAGATCGACCCCCTGTATCCATCACCAGGAAGGAACCATTAGAACTAGTTGCAGCGGATGCATATGGTCCACTCCCTGCAGGAAGAGGAGGATTAAAATATTTATTTGTACTTATCGACGTGATGTCGAAATTTGTGAAAATATACCCTCTCAAGAAATTAACAAGTGCAGCATGCGCGAATAAAATAGTGAAAGACTATATAGTCAAATACGGGAAGATGAAAGCACTATTAGTAGATAACGCGTCCATACACCATGGAAGACGATTCGTGCACACCATTCAGGATGCCGGAATTCGCATCTATAATACAACGTCGTACCATCCGTGCTCTAATCCAAGCGAGCGCGTAATGAAAGACCTAGGTGTTCATCTCCGAGTCCTTTGCTCATTGAAACAGACTACCTGGCCAGACCACATCAACTATATTGAGTTTATATTCAATAATTCAGTCAATTTAACCACAGGATATGCTCCTATCCAATTGCATAGGAATTTAACACCGGAACCAATAATAGAGGGTGTTCCGGAAAGTATACAAGTGACAACCGAAACAGATCGAGAACGGATCCAGAATGCTGTTAAAAGAATAATGGAAAAAGTAGAGAAAAGAAACGCAAAAAAAAATGCGGTATAAGAAGAATTGGGAACCAAAGGTCGGCGACTTAGTTCTAGTGAAATCGTTCGACAAGTCAGATTTGTTAGGAAAAAAGACTAGAAAGCTATATATGCTATGGAAAGGCCCATACCGGATTGAGAAAATATTTGGTGACAGAGCGTATGCTCTATCACACCCAAGAAATGGTAAACCGATAGGCAGATATAACATCTCCCTAATAAGGCCATATCGTCAGAAAAACGTTGTAAACAGTACAGAGCAGACCCAAGAATCACCTGTGTAAATGTGATTGAAATTATATATACGAAGATGTAAAGAATACCAAGTAAAAGTTATATAATTAGTACGGGTAACGTTTTCGTTTGAAATTCAAACACTGCGTGGGAGTTGCAAGTTCCAAAATTCCTGTGCACAAACAAAATGATAATGTAATAAGAATAACCACAGCTAATGAACATGTTAGAAAGATCTTTAAAAATAATTTGTGAAATGTAAATATAGTATAAGTACTGATGTATTCATGCGCCAAAAGGCTATATTGTTATTGTAAAGGTCACAGACTTAGGCGTGACAAAGTGAAAGAAAGTCGAGAGTGAAAAGTGAAGTGGAAAGACAGGACAATGAACTGCCAATGTTTACTGTCAGGTAAACGAAACACCTGATTACAGGTAGACAACTGAGTGCAGGTAGAGGTAACCATATTTGGACATCGTTACACAAAATATAATAATGTGAGGACGAATGTTCTTACGGTGAAGGACTGAAAGATAAAGAAACGTCCCAATAAGTTAATATAATAATATTAAAAAAAAAAAACATTGAATGTAAAAATGTAATATTGTAAACTGTAATATAGTAACATTAATGTAGTACTTAAGGAATGTAATAAGGTAAAATCAAGTTGATGTCAAGTGAGACAAGGATAATTCAGTGAAGTGTATATATAGTTGAGGTATCACGAATGTTATTTGTATATAGGGTAATAACCACATATACGACAGTGTACTTGTCTATGTACGTAATGTATCATATTTATAATTCTATGTATATGATGTACCATATTGACCATTCTATGTGTATAAAGTAACACACTGATGAAGATGAGAGAAACGGTGACCACCGGAAAATGTTTCGAGTAGGGAATGAGAAATTATAAGATATAAGGAGGAAATGTCATGACGGGAGTTTGACAAAATTTAAATAATGGGTATTTCATTTTTGTCAAACGGGCATTATGTAACCGCAGTATCAGACAGCGATTAGGAGGCGGCGAATTAATTGAAATCACGAGAATTAAAAAAGAAGATAAATTAATGAAAATGCTTTGCTAAACTAATATAAAATATTGTTATATTAATATGAAATTAGAATGAAATTAGAGTAATGATTAAAATAGCGGTTTAATTAAGAATAAGATGGCAAGAATATAATTTAAGACAACTAACATGCTAGAATCCATGTAAGGGAGAGAAAATATTTCTGTAAAATCTGAACACAAGTCGGGGAGACAGGAAGAGGTGACCGTTAGCCTCTTTGTTTAAGGAAAGGTTCAATGTCTGAGAACTATAAGCAAAAATGTGTAGGAACAATAAGGTTTTCTAGATGCGGTCAAGCGTAAGACCTAAAAGGATTTACTTTGCTAAGGTGATAACGATGTATACCGTTACAAAGAGCCCAGGGTAGGCGTGACCCAACTCACGGTGGGATGTAACGACAATGAGTTCGATGAGTTTTGCTAACCAATAAAGAAAAATTGAAATAAAATGAGAAACCAATAATAATGTAAGATTTGAGAAATAGGAAGAAGGGTGAGTTATTTTGGTCATGTGATAAGGGTTAGAGTAGGGATCAGAATAAAGTACGAACGGAATCGCAGAGTAGACGAAACATCACTTCTACAGTTATACTACGAGGGAAAAGACGTGTTATTGCGCACGAAGAAGAGGTAGTAAAGATTTCTAAGTCCGAAATGTAGGGAAGTCAAGAATAACGCAACCAGCGTAAGAGAAGCAGCAGAAGAATTTTATAATAGCAAAGTATTCGCCGTATCAAGAATTAAGAGAATTCTGTTAGGAAGTTTAGTAACAGGTGGTCACCGCTACAAATCAATCTGAATCAACGAACTTAGTGAGAATTAAATTAAATCATTTTTTGCAACGAACCAGTGTATTATTGAGACAACTGAGCAGCCAACAAACAACAAATCCATTTCCTACAACCATTCACCTGAAGAACAAGAGATCTCATAGCTCCAATTAGAACCCAAATCAAAAGTAAACACCGACCAATTTGAAATCTGACATGCGGGTATGCCGCAGTATTCACAGAAATACAGTAAGAAATATTGTGACGAAAGGAATACCAAAGACGCCGATCAAGTGTGAAAACAAAAAGAAATGTTTCTATAAAGTAGATAATTTCACATGTGATTTAATTCGTCGAGAAATTTATAGATTCTATGCAAAAGGGAGAGCGCCTACCTTAGACGAATTGGTTGCACATTTGCAAGAAATTTGTGATTTTCCTTATGGACGATTCACTTTGCGCCGTCTTTTGTTTACTGTGAACAATCTACATTCCAAGTGACAGTTGCATAACTGACATGCCATAAGATATACACATTTTAGCACACAAAAGTATAGATTTCGTTAATGCACACAGTTTGTATCAGACCTTCTTTTGTCGTTATCCACAAAGTATATTCTGTAGAAAGTCTATCGGTTTAGATGTAATTTGAGTAAGTGCCGGGTGTATGTAAGGAAGTGGGTTTGAAACCAAAGCCAAAAATGCACACTTCCGCATCTGTACGCTGTCACTTTGTAGTAGAAAGACGATTATGATGACACATAATAGGTGTTTACCACCCCCTCAGACCTATTTAACGACAACAAGGCGGAGGTTGGACATTTGAAAAGGGCACATTGGTGTTTAGTCAGTCACGAGGAAAGGTTTTATTTAAAACCAGTGCAGGTAGGGAAGGAAAGCAATTGGACAAACTTTTTTGTCCCTCCCTTTGGGCAGCTGGAAGATAGAACGTCCGTCAAAGTGCCAAAATGCGCCTGTCGCCAGGATCTGTGTGTGTACAGCCATGGCTATTGATTACTTAACCGTATGGAAGCGCAGCGAGAACACGATAGAGTAATGACGTAAATCGGAGAATTTTCCGCTAAATTTTTCATTCTTTCTCCGAAGCACCCCGCTAATTTAGTGAAGTTCTTTTATTCTATCTTCACCCACCTTCTTTTTGTATCCTCATTCTTATTAGAACTTAGTTAACTTGACTAAATCAACAGGATATTCCAAAACTTTCGTTTCCTTGTATCAAAATTGTTTGTAAAATAACTATGATGATGATGATGATGATGATGATGATGATGATGATGATGATGATGATGATGATGATGATGATGATGATGATGATGATGATGATGATGATGATGATGATGATGAAAAATTCAATGCCCAAGCCGGGATTTGAACCACGGATTTTCCGCTCTCCATGCGGTTGCTCTAAACCACTGAGATACTATGGCCAACATGCCGACATGACATTAAATTCTCCAACTGACTCGTATGTTTACCGGTAGACCACTAGGGGTTTTCATATGCACCTTTTGTGACGACTTACTATGCTGTAAGTACTTAAGTCCCAGACTTCACAGTTAAACCACTGAGCTACTATGACCAACATGCCGACATGACATTAAATTCTCCAACTGACTCGTATGTTTCCGGTAAACCACTAGGAGTTCTCATATGCTATGAGACACGCACCTTTTGTGACGACTTACTATGCTGTAAGTACTTCAGTCCCAGTTTTCATAGTTAAACCACTGAGCTATTATGCCCAGCATGCCGACATGACATTAAATTCTCCAAATGACTCGTATGTTTCCCGGTAGACCACTAGGTGTTCTCATATGCTATGAGACACGCAACTTTCGTGACAACTTACTATGCTGTAAGTACTTAAGTACCAGGCTTCATAGTTAAACCACCGAGCTACTATGGCCAACATGCCGACATGTCATTAAATTCTCCAACTGATTCGTATGTTTCCCGGTAGACCACTAGGAGTTATCATATGCCTTGAGACATGCACCTTTTGTGGCGACTTACTATGCTGTAAGTGCTTAAGTCCTAGGCTTCATAGTTAGACCACTGAGCTACTATGGCCAACATGCCGACATGACATTAAATTCTCCAACTGACTCGTATGTTTCCCGGTAAACCACTAGGAGTTCTCATATGCTATGAGACACGCACCTTTGTGACGACTCACTATGGTGTAAGTACTTCAGTCCCAGTTTTCATAGTTAAACGACTGAGCTATTATGTCCAACATGCCGACATGACATTAAATTCTCCAAATGACTCGTATGTTTCCCGGTAGACCACTAGGATTTCTCTTACGCTATGAGACACACACCTTTTGTGTCGACTTACTATGCTGTAAGTACTTAAGTCCCAGGCTACATAGTTAAACCACCGAGCTACTATGACCAACATGCCGAAATGACATTAAATTCTCCAACTGACTCGTATGTTTCCCGGTAGACCACTAGGAGTTCTCATATGCTATGAGACACGCAACTTTTGTGGCGACTTACTATGCTGTACGTGCTTAAGTCCCAGGCTTCATAGTTAAACCACTGAGCTACTATGACCAACATGTCGACATGGCATTAAATTCTCCCACTGACTCGTATGTTTCCCGGTAGACCACTAGGAGTTCTCATATGCTATGAGACACGCACCTTTTGTGTCGACTTACTATGCTGTAAGTACTTAAGTCCCTGACTTCATAGTTAAACCACTGAGCTACTATGTCCAACACGCCGACATGACATTAAATTCTCCAACTGACTCGTATGTTTCCCGGTAGACCACTAGGAGTTCTCATATGCTATGAGACACGCAACTTTTGTGGCGACTTACTATGCTATAAGTACTTAATTCCCAGGCTTCATAGTTAAACCACTGAGCTACTATGGCCAACATGCCGACATGACATTAAATTCTCCAACAGACTCGTATGTTTCCCGGTAGACCACTAGGAGTTCTCATATGCTATGAGACACGCAACTTATGTGGCGACTTACTATGCTGTAAGTACTTCAGTCCCAGTTTTCATAGTTAAACCACTGAGCTATTATGCCCAGCATGCCGACATGACATTAAATTCTCAACTGACTCGTATGTTTCCCGGTAGACCACTAGGTGTTCTCATATGCTATGAGACACGCAACTTTCGTGACAACTTACTATGCTGTAAGTACTTAAGTACCAGGCTTCATAGTTAAACCACCGAGCTACTATGGCCAACATGCCGACATGTCATTAAATTCTCCAACTGACTCGTATGTTTCCCGGTAGACCACTAGGAGTTATCATATGCCTTGAGACATGCACCTTTTGTGGCGACTTACTATGCTGTAAGTGCTTAAGACCTAGGCTTCATAGTTAGACCACTGAGCTACTATGGCCAACATGCCGACATGACATTAAATTCTCCAACTGACTCGTATGTTTCCCGGTAAACCACTAGGAGTTCTCATATGCTATGAGACACGCACCTTTGTGACGACTCACTATGGTGTAAGTACTTCAGTCCCAGTTTTCATAGTTAAACGACTGAGCTATTATGTCCAACATGCCGACATGACATTAAATTCTCCAAATGACTCGTATGTTTCCCGGTAGACCACTAGGATTTCTCTTGCGCTATGAGACACACACCTTTTGTGTCGACTTACTATGCTGTAAGTACTTAAGTCCCAGGCTACATAGTTAAACCACCGAGCTACTATGACCAACATGCCGAAATGACATTAAATTCTCCAACTGACTCGTATGTTTCCCGGTAGACCACTAGGAGTTCTTATATGCTATGAGACACGCAACTTTTGTGGCGACTTACTATGCTATAAGTACTTAATTCCCAGGCTTCATAGTTAAACCACTGAGCTACTATGGCCAACATGCCGACATGACATTAAATTCTCCAACAGACTCGTATGTTTCCCGGTAGACCACTAGGAGTTCTCATATGCTATGAGACACGCACTTTATGTGGCGACTTACTATGCTGTAAGTACTTAAGTCCCAGGCTTCAAGTTAAACCACTGAGCTACTATGACCAACATGCGGACATGACATTAAATTCTCCAACAGACTCGTATGTTTCCCGGTAGACCACTAGGAGTTCTCATGTGCTATGAGACACGCACCTTTTGTGACGAATTACTACGCTGTAAGTACTTAAGTCCCAGGCTTCATAGTTAAACCACTGAGCTACTATGGCCAACATGCCGACATGACATTAAATTCTCCAACTGACTTCCTTTAATAGAAAAGGAGGAAAAGAAGGTAAGAAGTATTGGCGAATTCTTGCAGAAAGTAAAAAGAAAAAGATCAAGAAATGCTAAGAGTAAAAGTAAAGAAGACAAGGGGAAAGAATAGGACTAATTAAGTAACAAGGAGGCATGGAGATTAAGAGCTACCTGACAGAACAGAACACCAGGGTGTCATGTAAAACAAGGTAGTAACAAGGTAAAGACAAATAAATGTAGCCTAGGGTTATAAACTGTAAACTTTTGGAATAGGCTCAATTAAAAATCATCTTTGCATAATATTTTCTTGAACATATATTTTAGTTAAATATACAATTTTTTTTTAAATTTTTTTGAAAATTTTCCACCTAAAAGTGAGTTTGGGATGAAGAAAGTCTTCCTCTCTCATCCTTAGAACGTGTTGAGTGTAAATTTTTTGGCTTTGAGTGACTGTATTTACAAATAAACAAGTCACGGATGTTTTTATAAAATGAAAACATCAAGGTGTGTATTTACATGAAAATACAGTATGGAATATTCGTTTGAATTACAACATATTTATACCTACGTACATACTAGAGAAACCAAACTATATTAGATAGAGAAGGTCATGACCTTTTTATGCTGCACATTAGTTTTCTACAGATGTTGTACCTGAATTAGGGGATTTTTAATTCTGTACAAATGTTATGAATGCAGCCTCTAGTGCTGTGTTATCAAAGGCAAGAAAAAGGCACGACGGAAGCCATAAAGGGGCAGCAGTGTAACAAGGGGCCCGGGGTAATGCGATAATAGTGTTGTCTGAGCAAACAGCAGCTGCCGAACATTTCCCGTTTTAATAGCATCCTCCCACCGCAGGCCGACACACTTATGCAAGCTGATTCTCGCTCAAGATAGCTCACCTTTTATATAGCCTCTTGATCACGTTTTAATTGCATTTCATCCACCATCTTTTCCCAAAGATTTTAGTGCTTTAGAACATTCATATATCGGTCTTCTAAACTCCGAGTGATTCGCTCAGATTTTACACAAAGACTTCGAAAAAGCTTACAGGAGGTCATTCTAGGGATGGCGGGTTCGTATCTCATTTACTCGCACTCTGATTGAAATATATGAAAGCTGAGTAGCTACTCTCATGCCACACCTACCTTCACTTCATTTTCGTATCATCTTTGTGGTGGCAGCGTTCAGACTTGTGGTATATGGACAAACAGTAGACAATAACATAAAATCTGCACATCTAATGGTCTGTTTCTGAAATCTACCTAACCATTCCTTATTATACACACTTTCTTTTGACCACTATTCTATTTTCAAAACAAATTACCTAACATATTTTTAAAATAGTACAAAAGTGAATCGAGAATATATTGACACATTGCTTCACTCACACTGTTTATTCACAGGACATGTTTCAAGAGCTCTTGCTCCTATCATCAGCTGATACTCGACTAGTGTAAGTTGTAGAGGTTTCCTCTTTCTCCGTGTTGTCAATAGATGGCGTGATGTACTTGTCAAAGGTGTCCGGTGGTGGAGTTTCAAAATTCATTACTCTGACGATTTTTGTTAATGAAGATTTTTTCCCATACGGAAAGGTCTATGGGGTGATTAACGTATTTTATTAGAGATGTTTCCAAGTTGATGTCATGTCTAGTATTCACAAAATGAAAAGCCACTGCTGATTTTTCTGTTTAACCATTTTTAATATTTCTTAGATGTTCTTTAGTTCTGATGTTAATATTTCTTTTTGTTTTTCCTATATAAATGTTAGGGCAAGTTTCACATTTGATCTCATAGATTCCTGGTTTTTCTTTGGTAGTGATTGAATTTTTGGGAGGGCCTTTTAACAAATTTCTGATATTAAACCTATTTTGAGGTGCAAGAGTTATGTTGTGTTTTGAGAAGATTTTTTGGAATTTGTTATAGGCTGATGGGTGGAAGGTGAATTTTTTAAAAAGTTTTTTCTCTTTTTCTCCTGTAGGTTCTAGGGTGGTGGTTTCTTTTATTTTCTTAGCTTTGTTGAGTCTGTTAACTGTTTTGTCTACTAAATTTGGGTTGAAACCGTTGGATATAGTTACTTTTTTATGTGTAGGTATTCTTCTTGATAATCTTCTCTGTTTAGTGGAAAGTTGATCTTCCGAAAGATTAAACTGTTGAAAATGGCATGTTGGTGTTGTTTTGGGTTGAAACTGTTGTTCTTAATGTAATTATCTGTGTGTGTCGGTTTCCTGTAAATACCAAAGGTGAGTTTGTTGTTCATTTTTTTCATCTTGATGTCCAAAAAGGGGAGCACACCATCCTCTTCTGTTTCCAATGTAAATTTTATAGCTGGATTTTGTATATTCAAAGGTCTAAGACCATCTTGTATGAGTTTTTTAGGTACTATTGCAAAAATGTCGTCAACATAGCGATACCACACTTTGAAATAATTTGGAAAGGTTTTTGTGATATGTGTTTCAAAAGCACTCATAAATAAATCTGCCAAGAAGGGAGACAATGGGTTTCCCATAGCTAGGTCTGTTTTTTGTTTATAGATCTCTCCATAAAAGCTGAAAAAATTTTAATTGATAGAAATTTCTGTAAGTTGTGAAAGTTTTTCTATTTCTTCAGATGTTATTTGTACTGATTCCAGCCATTATTTGAGAAGTGGAATAATCTCATTGGTAGGTATACTTGGATATAACGAAATGACGTCAAAGGAAACTAAAGCATCTGTAGAGTTGATCTTTGTGTCCTTCAGGAGATTTAACAATTCAAACGAGTTTTTGATACTTACATTTTCAAATTTTGTGAAGGATCTGAGGATTTGAACCAGCCATTTTGAAAGTTGGTAAGTGGGTACATCAATGTTATTAATTATTGGTCTGAGGGTAATTTCAGGTTTATGTATTTTGGGTAAACCATATATGTATGGTGTTTTTGGATTGTCTATTTTATGGTTCAATTTATCTCTTTTATGTTCATTTCCACCGAATTACAGTTGGAACACTTGCCGATTACACAGAATTACGTAATGCACAAAATTTCAATTCGTCAGGTCGTCTGTCACAGGTCCACTCTACACTCCAATTACGTACAACTCCTTTGATGCACGTTCACAGTCTTCCGGTCCGTTAACTCACTCGGCGCTCCTCACGCTGCTCGCCAAGAGCTCAATTGACTCGTCAACTGCAAGCCTTATATAGGGAAGATCGCCCTTTCAGAAAGGTTCGCGGCGCGCACAATTATCCCGAGGTTTTCAGACGTGTGGTGGGAGGGGAAAGAGACGGTACAGGGCTCGTGCCGCTCTCCTAATCATCCCTTCAGCTAGTGACACGAGACAAATGGGTAGGCGTGGTCTGAATACTTCCCGTCTAGCCCTACTGCCGGCAGTTCCAAAGTTCGGGTGATAATACTATTCGCGCTAAGAAAAATTCAGATTTTGCAAAAACTGATCCTTTTTTTTATAAAAAAATTTACGACCTCCAACGTTAAGGCACCGAACAATGAATAGGATGGGTGAAATGATGTACAAGTGAGCCCAGGGTCAATAGAGCTTAGTTACCCGACATTCATCATTCAGGATAAGGGAAAACCCCGGAAAAACCTCATCCAAATAACTCACCTTGACCGAGATTCGAACTCGGGACGTCTTGAACGTGAGGCAGACACCTACCACCACGCTACTGATTCATAAGGAAGGAGAGAGTAATGTATTTAACATAACCATAAAACCCCCCAACTTTTAGCTTAAATATTTTTCTTTATACAAATAAAGTAGATAAAGTCTGTCTACCCAACGCAAGTGCACGGCGGCCGCTTTCTTTGACAAACCCTCATAATCGTTTTACAACATGGACCCTCCTCCTGACGGTCCTTTCTACAATGATGCAACATTTTAACATCACCGTCTTGCACCTAATGAAACAGAACAAATGGAAGTTGGAAATTTGGCAACTGAGACTCCACGCGGAGTAGACATGCAACTGTCATTTTCAACAAATGGGGGCTGCTATTGGTCCCCAACGTCAATGTTCCATTTCTGAAGTGTGGAGATAGATTTATGACGGTCATTAGTGGGCGGTGAGGTCCCGTCCTTTGAGGTCCCTTTGACTGGGAACTGCACACACGTTCGCTAAACAGACTTTACCATCACATTACAACATTGCATTGCGACGTCAGAACTGTAATGAACATCATTATTGGTTGGCATGTATACGTGAACGTATATTTTAAAATTACTCAGAACTTAAACGTAAACATTTGACATGACGTCATTAAAGAAATATGTACTTTGAATAAGCCAAGTTGTTTGTTAAATTCAATGAGAGGAAACAATACACTTACTACTAGTCCGCCAGAACGTGCCTGGTCAAATTATATCTTTGTTTATGAATGATTTGTAATCTCTATTTACTCTAGAGAGTTCAAAGCAGCATTATTCAGTTACTCTTCTATGAAAAAGTGTATTACCTGGATCAATGAGGACACGATCTACCTTTCCCCCTTACTACTGCTAGAACAATCCAATTGAGTTCATGTGGGCTCAAATTATGTTGCAAACAGAAATAATATTTTTAAACTGACTGACGTTGAACGACTTTTTTTTACGAAGAAATTGACAAGGAGCACAACAAGACTGGGAAAATAATGTACAAATGCGTACAGGGTACATAGAGCTTAGAGTTATCAGACATTCAACTTTCAGGATAAAGAGAAAACCTCCAACGTTGAGTCATATCGGATGATGAATGAAATAATGTTCAAATGAGTCCAGGGTACATAGAGCTTAGAGTTGCCAGACATTCAACTTTCAGGATAAGAGAAAACCTCCAACGTTAAGTCATATCGGACGATGAATGAAATGATGTTCATGTGAGTACAGGGTACATAGAGCTTAGAGTTACCAGACATTCAACTTTCAGGATAAGAGAATACCTCCAACGTTAAGTCATATCGGATGATGAATGAAATAATGTTCAAATGCGTACAGGGTACATAGAGCTTAGAGTTATCAGACATTCATGTTTCAGGATAAGGTAATACCTCCAACATTAAGTCATATCGGACGATGAATGAAATGATGTTCAAATGAGTACAGGGTACATAGAGCTTAGAGTTAGCAGACATTCATGTTTCAGGATTAGAGAAAACCTCCAACGTTAAGTCATATCGGACGATGAATGAAATGATGTTCAAATGAGTACAGGGTACATAGAGCTTAGAGTTAGCAGACATTCAACTTTCAGGACAAGAGAGAACCTCCAGCGTTAAGTCATATCGGATGATGAATGAAATGATGTTCAAATAAGTACAGGGTACATAGAGCTTATAGTTATCAGACATTCAACTTTCAGGTTAAGAGAAAACCTCCAACGTTAGTCATATCGGACGATGAATGAAATGATGTTCAAATGCGTACAAGGTGCATAGAGCTTAGTTATCAGGTAGTCATCTTTCAGGATAAGAGGAAACCCTAGAGAAAACCTTATCCGTACAATGTATCCTATAAGGCAGACTCACTCTCACATCATATATTTGGAGCGAAAATTTCGTGGAGGGCTTTAAAATTTTGTAGTAAATTTATAACGGGAAACATTTTAATTAAATCGAAGGTCAAATTTTAATAATATGTATTCAGGAGAAAGTAAATGTCAAATATATGTGTTAAGTATATATTTGTTAACTATTTATTATCATTCATATAATCGTTCAGTAGATTATTGTGTAGGAGATTAACGGTAGGCTACTGCACGACTTACAAATATTGATCTTCCGTATATGAAAGGTAAAGCATAAAAGCATATATTATATTTAAAGCTTTGTTAACGAACTGTTTAGTGTGTAATATTCATAACAAACATTAATTGTTCTGTTAGTTTGTGCAGCTTCTGTTAATTACATTTGTTTATTTCACTGCAAGTTATTAGTGTACGTTTTGCAAATACAGTTTTGGAGCTCTTTACTGACAATTACAAAATACATTTATTTAGGGTTTCATAAAACGTTTGGTGGTTGCTGTGTTATTTGATCGCTATGATGAACCAAGGCGGGCCAGCTTCGATCCCAGGCGACCTCAAAATGAGATTTGTGGTGGACAACACGGCGCTGGGGCAGGTTTTCTCCGAGATCTCCGGTTTCCCCCGCCATCTCATTCTACCGGTGCTCCATCTTCATCTCATGTATCATCAGTGTTACCACCTGCGGTGCCGTATGTAGTAAAAGTGGGCGTTAAACACTACACATTTTATTTCGGTATGATGCACTCCCTGTCAGCTAGGAACACAAGCATGACATATAACTTGATATCAGAAAGATATTAACATAAACAAAGGAATAAATATAAATAAATGACATATACCAGAGCATATATAAATAAGCATATATTCCAGAGACGGGCTCAGTGACAAGGCCACTCCGTGAAGGTCAGTTAACTCGTTTTGCAAACCCTGTAAACCTACAACTCTAATCTATTTTCTGCCATGCCCTAAAGACAAACATGATGCCAGAAAGTCGCAGACCGACCCATTCTTACAAACCCATACGTGCCCCTCACAACAGGCTTTGAGATTTTGACTAACGCCCAGAACGCATGCTTATGCATACATTTTAGCAAGCGGGCCGTTAGAGAAAGCGACGCGTTCGGCACGTTTGCCTTGCACCAAATTTAAAGTAGTCTTAGAGTGAGAATAAGCTTGCACCATGAGGCGGTCCTTGCCCGTTAGGTACCTCGTTGAGCCCTCCCGGTACTCAACACCTCATATGAGAAGATAAGTGATGGGTGAGGATTACGAATGGGTGGTTTCCAACAGGTCGGGGATTTTCTCAGGGTAGATCTGCATGAATTATCTCTTTTTGGGTTTCAGGGGGTGGGTGCGTCCGGACAGGGTATGGGTATTATAATTTAGAAGACACCACGACCGTTGAATGTCAAGTTTACTTATATAAGTAGTCCTCTCCACTCGTCACCGTTATCTTGATGTTAATTATGTATCTGTGTACGCCTGGTTTGTGAAATTCGAGGGCATTGCTTCGTGCATTCGCGAACACGGACTTTGATGTATTTTCAGTACTTGTGGACCCCTTCACTAGCCGAAACAGAGTATTCCCGAACACGGACTTTGATGGATTTTCAGTACTTGTGGACCCCTTCACTCGCCGAAACAGAGTATTCGCGAACACGGACTTTGATGTATTTTCAGTATTTGTGGACCCCTTCACTCGCCGAAACAGAGTATTCGCGAACACGGACTTTGATGGATTTTCATTACTAGTCGCCCCCTTCACTCGCCGAAACAGAGTATTCGCGAACACGGACTTTGATGGATTTTCATTACTAGTCGCCCCCTTCACTCGCCGAAACAGAGTATTCGCGAACACGGACTTTGATGGATTTTCAGTACTTGTGGACCCCTTCACTCGCCGAAACAGAGTATTCGCGAACACGGACTTTGATGGATTTTCATTACTAGTCGCCCCCTTCACTCGCCGAAACAGAGTATTCGCGAACACGGACTTTGATGGATTTTCATTACTAGTCGCCCCCTTCACTCGCCGAAACAGAGTATTCGCGAACACGGACTTTGATGGATTTTCATTACTAGTCGCCCCCTTCACTCGCCGAAACAGAGTATTCGCGAACACGGACTTTGATGGATTTTCATTACAAGTCGCCCCCTTCACTCGCCGAAACAGAGTGTTCGCACACACGGACTTTGGTGAATTTTCATTTCTAGTCGCTCCCTTAACTCCCCGAAACAGAGTGTTTTCCTAGCGACGATCAA
This sequence comes from Mantis religiosa, assembly GCA_030765055.1. Taxonomy (NCBI): domain Eukaryota; kingdom Metazoa; phylum Arthropoda; class Insecta; order Mantodea; family Mantidae; genus Mantis; species Mantis religiosa. The sequence goes on from JAUKNK010000264.1 coordinate 325,402, forward strand.
ACGTCGCCCTTGCCCAAATTTCCCCTTCCTTTCGCCAAACTTTGGACACTTTAGAGGTCATGTGACCTGTTACTTGTTTCTGATAGGTCGTATTTTCACCCCTACTCTTAAATCTAAAAGCAATTTCTCGTGTCTGAAACGTGTATTCTATGCAATTTTCACTTTCCCACCGTCAAGCTAATTAATTCATAAACACGTCTAAAAATGTGTAACTTAAATCCCGGTGTCCATTCTATCACCACGTAGCATGTACCGGTCAAGACCTGGCTGGCGCCGAGGGTCTAGCCTGAACAATGCCACCTTTGTCGGCAGGAAGCTCAAAGAAAGTACCTGTGAGGAAAGGTGTTCATTCACCTCGCTGTTTGGGTTCTCGTGTTTTCGATAATATATATCGGGATTGTTATGACAATGTTATCCCTAACAGGGGCGGTATCAACCAATTAGGAATAAAATATTAGTCACGTGATTTATGAACATTCCCAAAATTCCGTACGCATGGGGGAAATTTGTTACGATTCTTTATACAATGTATCCATTAATTTTGGTATAAATGTATAGATTCAGCAGGAAATACTATACTGATAGTTAACTTTATATGCTCTCTGGATATTAGCTTTAATTAAAATAAATTAATTTTTTTACATTAAACTGGTGCATGGATATTTTTCTTCATGACTGTACATGTATAAGATTTTTCTTAATTTTCTGGATGACCCGTATTTTCGTTAAATGAGAAATGACGTGTAATTTACTAATAGAAAACATGGGGACGTCATTTTCATTGCAAAGGATACAGAAAAACCCTCGTAAAATGTCAACAGACCAGAAGGTTGCCGATGGAATCGAACCCACGGGCTACATCGTTACCGCCCGTATCATCCTATTCTTCTAAGTTTTTGTTGAGTTGCAGTGAGTTGCTGACCAAGAACGTCGGCTGACCATCAGCATTAAGTAAAAGATAATGGATTTGTGGGGCACAGCAGTTTTCACTTACACGGACGCATAAACACGGATATCGTATCATTTATTACACTAGACATACATTGTTATGGTGGGATGTCGTCGCATCAAGAACGGGGACATCTTTTCTCCCCCACCGATATTCAACGTGCAGACCATTAATCATAGTGTCTGCTGCGACCTTGGCAGCGATAACAAGGCTAGGACCCCAGTGTTTATAAACGAGAGTGATGAATATATCCCTGGGGATTTGAACAGGAAACCCATCTTTGATTAACTTGAGTGGCAGCCGGGCCGAGGTTCGCTAGGGAGCTCAAGAATTATAATAGCGAATCATTACGACACCTATCTATCCAAAATGTGGAACACAACATTCAAATGTTTAGTATCCCTGCTACGGACAGTAAGGAAGTATTGTATTTCACCCAAAAATTCAATATGAGCTTTCACCTAAATAAGGCTAGGTAGTGAGGGACCTATAAATTCTCTAAAAACGACCCTAAAATTGGAAAAAGTTTTGGCTTAACTTCTAGCATTTTTACTTACAAAATTTCTTTCACAAACTGATCACGATGCTGGTAAAATATTGCCATATTTAGAGAGAGTTTACTATTGTCTGCCCACCACAGAAAGGCAAGCGGGGCCTGAAGAGGGAGGGGATGATGATGAGGATGATGATGATGATGATGATGATGGATACAGGGGCGCTCAACTACAGCGGTTATCAGCGACCTTTTAAAAACTACTCATGGCAAAAGCCAGATATAAGAATTTCTAAAAAATATATAATTATAAATAAACCTATTAAAAACTACACACACACATATATTTAAAAATTACTAAAAATTTCCTTCACTAAATCCTAAAGTCTAATTTGGAGAAGAATTTAAAAACCTTCTCCACTACTGCGCTATCGTCCGCTAGCATTTCTGCGAGGCTGACCGGCAGCTGCAGAGAAGTCCTAAGGTCTGCTAGGTGAAAACACTCTAGCAGCACGTGTCGTACAGATAACGCTTCATCGCAAAACGGACACAGTGGAGAAGGCTCCTTTTTAAAAAGAAAACTATGAGTAAAAAAACTGCCCAATACGTAACCGAGCCAAACTTACCTCCTCGCGACGAGATGACCGACAGGAGGTACCCCAAGGTATCGGAAGTTCTTTCACAGATCTAAGTTTATTATTGCGGAGAGCGGACCACTCTTCCTGCCAGCAGGTTTGCACAGCTCTCCGCAATACGACCCTAAAGTCTTCCTATGTCACAGATGGTACTCGAACCCTGGGCTTCGTGGTAGCCGTCTTGGCTGCCGAATCCGCCATTTCATTCCCCCGCAAGCCTACGTGACCAGGGATCCATGCACACACCACGTTAACGCCAGAAGCGTGTAAAACATGGAGGGCATCCTGTATACGCTGCACAATAGGGTAGTAGTTGTACAGCTGCCGTAGGCTTTGAAGCGCACTGAGGGAATCACTCAGGATTATGCAGTTCCCCAACTTTCGTCGACGTACGTGTAAAATGGCCCAGTATATTGCATAAAGCTCTGCAGTAAAAATGGAAGTGCTAGTGTGGAATCCGAATGTATACGGTTCGGTTCCACACACGTAAGCACAACCAACACCATTTGAGTTCTTGGAGCCATCAGTATAAATTCCAAAATGGTCCTCATATCGCGATAAAAATTCTAAAAAAAACATGTGCGGATACCAGACATAGACATGGTAGATTTATCATAAGGAGCTTGAGCTGTTTATCTGTTCTGTATAATCTATCCAAGGCTAGTGCAATCCTTCTATAAACATCAGGGTGGGAAGAGGGTCAGAGGAAGAAAACGGTTAAGCTGTTGATTGGTTTAGCGAGGTTAATGGACGTTTTCTTTTATTTGCATACGTACGATAAACCTCTCCTTTAAGTACAGTACTGTAAGTAGTTTTCTGATCACTGCTCTGTGCGAGCTAATTTCGGAGAGAGAAAAGTATGCAAATGTTTCGATTATTATAAACGTAATAGCCCCACATTTTATCTTTTTGCTTCACATATCACATAGATGTGTTCTGTATGCCTTATACAGATTAGACAAAAGACAGGTGAAATAATACACACTATTAACTTATTATATTAAATTAAGCTGCATTTTATATAACAATTACTAAAGGACACTTGCATTCCTATACCAGGCAGGGCTCTCACAACGAGGTCTGACCGAGATTCGAACTCGGGACCTCTTGAACGTGAGGCAGACGTGCTAACACCGCGCTACCGAGGCGGCCAAGTACATATGTGTCACCCATGCTGCCAGATCTAATGGTTCTTTCAGTAAATGGTTCTTTCATTTTCATACTCATATGAGCATCATTTCATTCATCGATCGATGTGAGTTTGCTTTGCAGGAGGTAAATAAAAGCAGCTTTGCTTAAGCTGGTCTAACATTAGTTAGTCTAAATACTAATTTAGAATCGTAAAATATAATACAGAAATATTCTCGTTAAATTCATTTTAAGTAAACATAAAATTTTTAAATTATAATTAGTAACCCACTGCTAAGGCAAATCAAGTACCTGACAAACAGCTGGCAAAACATTAGAAATTAGCAAAATACAAACAAACTTCAATTGGTTTTGAAACATAGCATTCTAAGTATTTTCGCTGTATAACGTAACTTCCACAATGAACCGAAGTTTGCAGCCAAAAAACTGCTCTTCATTAAAACTCTATAACGTTACATGCACCTAAGAATTCTCTATGAATTTATCGGATGTCTAACCGCAAGGTAATAAAGAGTTTGCATTTTTACTAGACTATGTATTGGATTTTCGCTGGAAACCAGACGTACTAGTTGGAACATTTTTCTTTAGGCTATTGACTAGCAGCAGAATATAGGACATCACTAGTGGTTTACCGGGTTAGTTTCGTGAAATAACCGTATACTCAGCAGATTTCCAAAGCATAGCACAGCAATTTAATTTCAAAATAAGAAAAGGAGAGAAGTGTGGTGGAAATTATCCAGAAAGGGAACCGATATTACTGTCTCGTCCAATTAAATCCCTACATCTCGAATAGCTAAATATTAAAAACAGCCTCGAAAATAGAAGTCTTTAACTCATATTAATCGAGATAAACGTGTAAGGACGTCGTTTTATTGCACACGAGTTCCTATAGTAACAAGGCAATACAGTAGACTTAGCGATTGTCAAATGTTTTCAGAACTGCTCACTGAGAGATAGCGAACTTCGTTGTCTTTGCACGAATAGGAGAGCAAAAGAAAAACAAAACGATTTTCCATTTGAGGAAAGTATAGGCTTTGATTGATTCAAATCCATAGTGTCGCGAGCCATTTTTGCGACTGGCGCGGGCGGCGCGCACAAAGGGACAGCTAGCCAACGCGGAGATAAAAAGCTTGCCGAAACAGATAAAGATAGATGACTGGAAGGTTCGTCTTTCGAGTGCCGTCTTGATTGTTGGAGAACATTCTACAAATCTCTAGGACAATGAGTGAAGCTATAAAAGAAGCCGCGGTTCGCCAGTTGAGTGAGTCGTCTTTGGACTCGATTTGAAAGTGAAGACTGTGATTTGAAAAGCAACTCTTTTATTTATCTACGTGTGCAGAAGTTACGAGAGACTTTGTTGGTTTGTTACGTCATTCTGCTGCTAAGGGTGTACAAACTGTTTTTATAAGGAAATAAAGAGCATTTTTGAATTTCAGCAACCTGGTCCTTTAATCCCAATCCTGACATCATTTGTGACTTTGTTGGTTCGTGGAACTAAAAGTCAAAGTTGCTGAAATTCAGAAATGCTTTATTTCCGTTCATTTATGTTCATTTTTCATGTGTGCAGAAGCAACCAGAAATTATTTTATTGTGACTTTGTGGGTCCGTGAAATGAAAAGTCCAATTACACCACTCAAAAATGTTCTTTATTTCCACCGACTTACAGTTGAACACTTGCCAATTACACAGAATTACGTAATGCACACAGTTACGATTCACCAGTTCCTCCGTTACAGTTCCATTTACACTCGCAATTACGTTAACTCCTCCGACGCACGTACACAGTCCGTCCCCTCACTGGGCGCTCCTCACAGCTCGCCAAGAACTGACTCAATTCACCCACTGCAGCCCTTTTTATAGGAATATCGCCTATTCTCGAAGTCTCTCGTTTCAGTGAATCACCGCGAAGATTCAAGACGGCAGGGGAAGGGGGAAGAGGTGGCCAGCGACAAGTGACACTTCCCTAATCATCCCCTCAGTTAGTGACTGAGATAAATCAGTGGGTGTGGTCCGGATGCCTCTGGTCCCTTCTCAGTCGTTGGTCGGGCTTTACGATAATTGGGTGACGGTATGTAGGTCACGTCACTTTTGAAGCTGTAAGGTGTGTAAAAGTGTCTTTCTACTGAAATACAGAGCATTTTGAATTTATACAAACTAGACTTTTAACTCTAGGAACCCATAAACTCACCATAACATCCTGCCATGCAACGCCGAAACAACCTTCGACAGTTTTAACCTGAAATAGGCCACCAGATCAGAGCTATGAAATAATGGGCAAGACATTCGGTGGATATAATTAACCTACTCAGCATTCACCCGGTAAAACCACTCAGGAAATCCACGTGTCAGATAGGTCAGCCAAGAATCAAACCTAGACCCCCGAATGCGGACCACGATCGAAATTGCCTGAACCATCCCGCTGGGTGGGATAAGATACCTATAAAGAGTTAATAGGCTTATGCACTGTGTTCATGTTTATTCGTTATTTCCCGTCCTCCGATTGAGCAAGAATGACGTCATATTTGACTGGTGAGAGTATCTTGAAATCACAGTGCCCTCTACAGAGAAGAAGCCGTAATTTTTGCGGAACAGTAAGCAAATTACAGTGCTCATGATGTTTTCCTCTGGTAACTTATACAACCAGCACAGAGTATATGCACACAGAGCACCGCGTCTTCATGGTTGAATGTTGCTTTCGTACCGGCATTAAAATTGGTGTGACATATAAATATAATTTAAACCGCTGCATAGAGGAGTGTATGCAACGCTATCCAGCATTCGGACAAGTCTCTTGGAGATAATGTTGTCAAGTATCCAGGTAACGTCATATTGACACACTTTTGTTTGTAACATAAACGTCTTACGTTTTATATGATGTAAACTTTTGTCATTCTCACACTTAATTAAAATGTCTATCAATGTTGGTATCCTTATGTCTTTTAAAACCAATAGGTACATCAAACATTTCCAAGATACAAGATCTGTAACTCGCAAAAAGAGAGACACTGGACGCTATAAAGTGACTGGTCCAAATCTAGAAGTAATAAATAATGTTATGACAGAAAGACCTCAAGCATACCTTCTCGCAATACAGACAATGTTTAAGGGGAAAGAGAAAGGAAATATAAGAAAATGGACACATAAGACTATGTACTAGAGATATTTTCTTGTTTAGTCTTGGATAACAGCTTTGTAATATTATAAAACTAATTTATTTGTCATACCTTGAAGCAATAATGTTTATGAGTGTCACACAATTCCACGTTGGGACGCCAATTTGAAGCAACAATATATGTGGCGCACAATGTTCCACTTGACAATACAGTTTGAGGCACTTTTGTTTAGCTCAGGGTAAAACAATGAGGATTCTCACAGGGTATGTGTGGATGTGTGTGAGAAGGATATTTAATAACACTGGAATGCCCGTTTCCAAATTATTTATTTACTGCTTCTTCTTTTTAGAAAAACGAAATTGAAAGTTGCCGACCAAGGGTTACCAATCTCTGTTTAGAGTTACTGGCTGCAGAATGTTTATTACTCGATAAACTTTAGTCGTTCCTCATATATATATATGAACCGACAAATATTCAAGACAGAACAAAAGGACTGCCCTAAAAGGCTTCACGCCTCGGACCGCTCTGATCGGCCTCACGCCGAAGACTGTCTGATGGCTTGCAGGCCACGGAGTACTCTTCTCCACAGCTGCGCGTGGGTGTGTTACTTTCACTTTCTGAAGGCCCTCTTCATTCAACCAAAAATCTCTTTGTGGCTGTTTTGTCATGTCATTCTAAATGATCCACAGAATACCCTATTCGACGAGTCAAGTGAGCCCCTTGAAAACTGCTTTAGAAAACTGCTAAGGACACTGCTTCTTACATTGCTTTTGTTATAACAACTTTCCCCACAACTGAACTGGCCTTGCCCTTGTCGTAACAAAGAACCAACATTCCTTTGACATCCATCATGATTCTTTACTTCTGGTAAACCTTAATTTCGGTATCAACCTATAAAATGTTATGGTAATTTTCAGGTTTGTAATGAAGCTACATTGAGAGGAAACTGTGGCTGATAGAAAAGAATTGAGATCAAATTGAAATATTTCTATTTTATGTGACAGTTTTACAATATGCATATATGGCTACTACAACAGAGAAACAGATGTTCATTGTTGAATAAGTGTTCATTGACTTACCATTTTGTATATTCTTCATGGTATACTTTTATGGCTGCATAATTAGCTTTGCAGTGCATTGCTTTGCAGTACACCGTTTTCTTAAAAACGGTTATTGTATCTACCCACCAAGCGAAATTACGCACCTTTATATTACGCGGGCAGACCCAGCTGTCAAACAGTATTCGAGTATTTACTTGCCGGTAGAGAGAGGCCTAAAGCTGCTGTAAGCACATCTAATACGATCGCAAGCCGCTAGGGGAATCATATATAGACTCGCTCCATCAGCGATGCTATTAATGACGTTAACCTTTGCGTGATAAAATTACAGATAAAAATGAACGCCGTGTATAATGAAATATAAGCAGTGGAAGATGGACTTTTGTTTTTCATTGTTTAAATTTTGTAAAAGTCTTACGTTTCTAAACAGGGAAGTCGTTTATGTATTACGTAACTGGACAGTATTAAGTGTCCCGCATTGACTAATTGATATCGCTGCAGTAATGAAGGTGGACCTCGCTAAACGCTGGTGAAGGTACAGTGCTCATCTGAAGGGTGATCACACCAGCTCCAAAACAGTAATTTGATTCAAATGAACGTTGCAATCAGAATGGTCTGTCCATTCCAGGTAATCCCGTGGCATTGCACGTTGATTACTAAATCGAATTTCGCCACTGTCAGGGTTCGGGTGGTACATCTTCCCGCGTTTTTCTCACCTTGGCGCATTGCGTCACGGAAATTATGAGTTACCTGCTTCTCCTGTGGAATGTCAAATATATATTGATATTAATTTTTATTCCGTTTCTCGATGAATGATGGCAGCGGATTACAAAACTCCCCCTTAGGGCTTCACTCACCCGTATCGAAGCAAAACAAAATAATGCGTGGGAAATGGAAACAAAAGATAGAGGGGAGCTGTACTGGCTTAAGTAGAGGAATTCCTGCACTCCAGCCAGCCTCATTTTTAAACGACTTTGCAGAAAATACCACCATTTTTGGAACGGAAGTAAATGGCCGCCATATTAAATATTCAACCTAACGTAACCTTCAATGAATCACAAATGTAAGCTTGAATACTCAATAATAATATTGTAGGTGAAAAGTTATGCAGGAAGATATAAATTAAAATCAAAATACATCAGAACAGCTATGAATATTTAATTTTTATCGGAATGGAAGTTCAAGAGCCCACAGTTCGGCTCTTGGTCGGGCTGATTATCTGGAGCAAATTTTCTGTTTTTTTTTTTCCCCGGATAACAAACAACCCTCGGATATAGTGACTGCGCTTAAAGCATTCCCAGGCGCTTAGCTTTGTACGGAAGAACTGTTCTTACCCCTGACCACAATGTCATAAACATCTTGGGATACAACTTCCGGGGTCAGAGGTGAAAATTGTGAGGCACGTGTTTACAGCTGAGAACATCCAGGGCTGCCGTTGTTTAAAATGGCGTTTAGATGCTTCTTCTTTCTTCTTCTTCTTCTTCACTTCATGGCATAGGCAATCAAGTGCCTGTTCTGCCTTCGAAATCCTCCAGTCATCGTTTCCTGGGTCTGCCCACCGATCTCCTACCTTTAGGATGATACTGTAATATTTGTTTTGTAAGTCTATTATCTGGCATTCTTTCAACGTGTGCCTTCCATTTCTGTTTGTGATCTTTTAACCTATCATTCACACTAAAAATGTCCAGCTCTTCTCTTATATTTTCATTTCTTATTAAGTCCCTCTTCGTGCATCCTTTCACACTTCTCAAGAATTTCATTTCTGAAGCATGTATTTTACTCTGTTGCTTTTTAGTTAACGTCCAAGTCTCACTTCCGTATGTCAGTATAGGTACAGCCATAACTTTGTACAACTTTAATTTTGTTTCTTTACGTATTTTGTTTCTAAATGTTCTATTTATTTTTCCACACACTCTTTGAAATTTGCATATTTTATTGTAGACATCATATTCCTTGTCATAACTAACATCAGTTCCCAAGTAGTTAAAATCGCTTACTTGTTCAACGCAACGATTATTTATAACTATTTTTGTTCTAATTGGCTCTTTCCCAATGAATGCCATTACCTTTGATTTTATAAAAGAAATTTTCATATTATATTGCTTACAAAGTTCACTAAGTTTAAAAATAGATTTTTGCAGGGCGGACTCGCTATTTTGTATAATAACTAAGTCGTCAGCAAATAATAACATATTTAAAAAGTTTTATATGAAATTTTAAAACCTACATTCACTAGCTGCTTCAATTTGCACACTAGGTCGTCAATATAAATACTAAAAAGTGTAGGTGATAAAGTACACCCTTGTCTGACACCCTGATTAGTAATAATTTTTTGGAATTTTACCATTGTTCCTCACATTTATTTTTGTTTGGAAGTAGAAGCATTGTATCATTTTTACTAATTGTTGTGGGTATCCTCGTTCTTCCAATATTTGCCACATTTTGCATCGGTTTACCCTATCGAAGGCTTTTTCAAAGTCAATAAACGCCATGTGCGTTTCTGTATTAAACTCCCTATGTTTTTCAAATGTTTAACAATAAAAATGTTATCTACACAGGATCTGCCTCTTCTATATCCACTTTGTTCTTCCGAGAGGAGGCATTCAGCTATATTCTGCAACCTTTTGTTTATTATTTTAGCAAATATTTTATAGGCTTTATCCAGTAAGCATATTCCTCTGTAATTGCTACAGTCATTTCGTTTCCCTCTTTTAAAGACAGAGATGGTTTGGGCTATAAGTCAATCTTCTGGGATACATTGCTTCTTCCAGCACATATTATAGAAATGTAGCAGTCGGAGCTTTAGGAATAGCCCCCCATATTTAAATAACTCTGCGTTTAATCCATCTTGGACCGTTGCTCTCCTATTTTTAGTTTTGATCAGTGATTTTTCTAATTCTTCAATTAAAATTAAATCTCCGTCATATGTGACGTTGCCTTCTGCGTTTTTGTTATTTATCTCCGCATTTTCATCATAACATAAAGCTTTGTAATGTTCTAACAATGCTTTTAGATACAAAACATCAATCTGAACTCACTGTACGTAATAGTCTTTGATTTTTTCAAATAAATTTTAAATAATTAATGTATCCTATAATACATAATGTTACAAAGCTTTATAACAGCTGAAAAGAGATATATTACCCATTCTGCTACGGAATAGTACTTATATTACCTACAAGAGCTAAATGCGTATTATTAACATAATATCCAAGGAAAGTTTAGTAAAACATCATTACAATTTTAAAAGGGTTAAATTGCATCAGTGAGCATGAATTTGAGAGGGATATTTACTTGCAAATTAAAGAAGCACTTTGGATGTTTTGGTAGTTAAAAATTTATAAGCAAAGACTGAACGTTACACATTTCTTTATTGCAACTGTGAGCAGATTTATCCTAAAATATTTTCCTATATGCTATAGCAGCTACAGGTGGTGAATCAAATTTCAGTTGATTTAACAAAGCAGTAAATACCGCAAAAGTAAGATATCAAACTAAGAAATTAAAGATAAATTAGTAAGGAAAATCTATTACCTTTTCAATCCTGGAAACTTGTTACAAGGATGTCTGGTAATTTTACAAGTTTGAATAAAGTTAAGCAGTGTAATTTTTTTTTTCGGGGGAGGGGAGTTCTGTTAAACACAATTTAAATAAATCACGTACATTCCGCATAATTAAATGTCATAAACGCTTTAGAACTCGAGAAAGGTTAGAAATACTGTTAGGTATATATTACAAGTATGAATGGAAATCCATGTTAGCTTAGATTCCCACTCTCTCCACATCTTAATTAAATTATGTAAGTGCTAATAACTATTAAGGGAATTCAGCACCGAAATTGGCCTAAAATAATGGCTAATAATATACGTTGAACCTTATAGAATCATAATAGCCTTATAGAATCATTAGACATCATACACACTTCGCGGCAGTAGCCGAACCAGTCCGATACAGTACGTGAGTTCATACATGTATTTCCTGCCGAGCACTCCATTATCGTCATGTCGTACGATTGTTTATGTACAAAGCAGTTCATGAGTAACAAAATTTGACCGGGCGATAGTCTGCTAGATAGTGTAATTTCGGGACAAGTAAGACTGTTGGCAGCATTGCGTTCAGTGGAGAAACAAGCATAGTTTGGCTGCACTGAATTCTTCAATATGGCTATATTACGCAGTAAGTAAATACACAAACAACTGATGACGTTAAAGTAATGTCCTCCAACGTGAAACTGCAATAAAAAGTAAAGATATTATAAATAAAAATCATGGCTCTATATAAAACCATCAAAAGTGTGAAGGAATTTAAAAAAAATGGCCGCGTCGCATATTAGAAAGAATAGCCTTCGCATAAAAGAAAGAAAATTCAGATTTTGTTAAAACTGATCCATGAGGAAGGAGAGAGTAATGTATCTCACATAACCATGCCATCATTTGGTTGCTGGTTAATGTCATGTCGGCACGTTGGCCATAGTAGCTCAAGGGTTAGAGCGGCTGGACTGCAACCAGAAAATCCGTGCTTCAAATCCCGGCTATGGCATTGAAGTTTTCAGTCGAATTTCCATACTTTAGCCTACACACGGCTATTGTGAAAGAACAATTAATTTCCTATCAATTTATTGTTCATTTGTTTTGCTTTTATTAAAATAAAGGTACGTAATTGAATGACAATGAAAGAAACAATTAACATAATTATTTAACAATTATATCCTTCATATTACAATTCGACTATTATTGTTGCACAGACAATTGTGCATTTAAATTGCAAGATCGGCATTCCGCCACTGCTCTGAAGGCTACGGAGTGCACTGTAAACTTGCACGACCTACAGTGCATTGAGATGGTGGACACTGAGATAGAACGTGTGATCTGTGTTTCATTAACGCAATAAACTTCGAAGTATATCTTTCAAGAGGGAGGCAGTCAGTCACGTGCCAAGTCACTGATCCGGAACGGCGATCTACTTACGTAAAGCCAAATCGGAAACGATTTGATCAGAGATTATTTATAATAGTTTACGATTCAGTGATTCTTTTCACTCAAAATGGAAATGGTAGGCTCGGAATGAGTCATTACTTTTTGTATATATAGCATCAGCCGGAAGAGGGTCGACAGTGTATAGATCTGCTCAAGCGTGCCACAGCGGGCCGAGAAATCCCTCTGGTCCCGGTCAGCTGAAGAAAGCCTGGCCAAAACGGATGAAGGGGTGGAAAATAATGCTCCATTCATACGGAGCTGTCTGGTACCAAAACAGCCTCATAAAATGTGGCTGTAGACAGCGGAGACTGGGAGCGAAACTTCAACAAAGGCCATTCAAAAATGCCTTAAACCTTGCCTGCCTTTGGTGCGGCGGAACTTTTGATGAAAGCAAATCATAAATCAGTAAGTCGTGAGATTCTACCTCAAATTTGTAGTTTGTGCTTCTTAAGGCAGGAAGCAGAAATTACTTTTAACTTCTACTGCTTAGTTATGAGCACAAGAATTATTGTATTCCTCCCAAAGATTCTGGCCGAGCGGGAAACCCGGGTTCTATTCCAGGTGTTGCCGTGGAGATCTTCTCTCGCTAGCAGATTAGGTCCGGGGTTGTATTCAGCGTCGTTAAACTAATGCATGAGCTACTTTATTGAGAAATAGCTTCTTCTGGATGCGAAGAACGCACATGTACTCGCCCACATCGGTAGCAGCACGTCTCCTTTACTTGCAAAAGGTCTCGAGGTCGAATCTAGCTCAGATTGAGTGGGCTGTAATGTTTTTCCGGGGGTTTCCTATATCCTGAAAGATGAATACAGGTAACACTAAGCTCTATGGTCCGTGTACTCATTTGAGCATGGTTTCAGCCATTTCATTCATCATCCGATTTCATTTAACAAAATGAAAGCAGAAAAAGATAATGAGTCATGGCCATGAAGACCAAGTGGCATGGCTCAGGTGGTTTCATCTGTGGCGCTCATTCCACAGTCCCAGGTTCGATTCCCGTGGCCGATGTACCTGACCCATGGATTTTCGGGGATTTTCCCGGGTCGCTAGGCGAATGTTGTGTAGGCTATTTACATCCGGCAAATTTCCTGCCCCTCCTTTCATCTTCATTATAATTTCATATCATCTCTCATCTGGGGCTCTGCCCGCCTTGGTAGCGTGGATGGTAGCCTGTCTAACTCACGTTCAAGAGGTCCCGAGTTCGAATCTCGGTCAGGGTTAGTTACCTGGATAAGGTTTTTTCCGGGGTTTTCCCTTATCCTGTAAAGACGAATGTCGGGTAACTCTACGCTCCATTGACACCGGACTCATCTGAGCATCATTTCATCCATTCCATTCATCGTCCGTTGTGACTTAACGTTGGAAGACGTAAATTACAGAAGAAAAAAAAATCTGCAGTTCTTTTAGGGTAGAAGTGTCGGTAGGCGTCTCGGCGGGGCATGGCAGTTTTTTTGTTGTTTTTGTAATTTTCGTCCTCCAACGTTAAGTCATATCAGACGATGAATGAAATGGGTGAAATGATGCGCAGATGAGTCCAGGGTAGATAGATCTTAGTTATCTGACATTCGTCTACCAGGATAAGGGAAAACCCCTGAAAAATCCTTAGCCACATAACTCACCCTAACCGAGATTCGAACGATATGTTCTGAGGTAAACTACTCGAGGAAAACTACTTCGTCCTGCGGTACGTCGGTTTTCGGTCTCTGCTACCGTGCTGGGACAATTTCGGGACTGCCAGCCAGGGAGCTTTGGGGCTCGGATCACTTACCTTGGTACCATTAGGGCTCGGCTGCTTGGCTCGTTGTAGTCCCGCTGTAGGGGAGCGAGTTCGTTGTCCTGGCCTGTCGGGGGAAGTCTCTATCCAAGTAAACTGTAGGGACCCTGCTCTCTGTAATGTCGTAGCTCCTTGGTAACATTAGGGCTCGGCTGCTGGGCTTGTTGTCCTCCCGCTGTAGGGGAGCGAGTTCGTTGTCCTTGCCTGTCGGGGGAAGTCTCTATCCAAGTAAACTGTAGGTACCCTGCTCTCTGTACTGTCGTGTCTCCTTGGTACCATTAAGGCTCGGCTGCTAGGCTCTTTGTCGTCCCGCTGTAGGGGAGCGAGTTCGTTGTCCTGGTCTATCGGGGGAAGCCTCTATCCAAGTAAACTGTAGGGACCCTGCTCTCTGTACTGTGGTAGCTCCTTGGTACCATTAGGGCTCAGCTCCTGGGCTCGTTGTCGTCCCGCTGTAGGGGAGCGAGTTGGCTGTCCTGGCCTGTCGGGGAAGTCTCTATCCAAGTAAACTATAGGGACCCTGCCCTCTGTACTGTCATGTCTCCTTGGTACCATTAGGGCTCGGCTGCTGGGCTCGTTGTCGTCCCGCTGTAGGGGAGCGAGTTCGTTGTCCTGGTCTGTCGGGGGAAGTCTCTATCCAAGTAAACGGTAGGGACCCTGCTCTCTGTACTGTCGTGGATCCTTGGGTCGGCCTCTCTGTCTCCTTCACCTCACCCTTCCTACCGGAGGTGCCCACTTGGGGGCATAGGAACAATTGCCCCAGCAGGGTGGCCTACGTAGCAAATCCCCTTCATCATGAAATCCCTGTCCCAATCCCACGGTCAAGAAAAAAACATTTTAGCTAGCAATGTAGCACTGACAGGCAGTACATTTTCCAATACTGCAACCTGCCTCAGAAGCCTACAAAACGCGTACACACTATTTGTACACACCAATCGCTCTGATGCATTGTACAGTTATTGCCAGAGGTTCTACTCCCATTAGTCCTGGACCCGTAGGACCAAGCAACCGGGCGTCCTTCAACCAGGGAGTTACCGAGCTGTCCCAAAAGGGCACTCAGCGCCTCCGTGGAGCTTTCCATAGGGCAAGACCTAGAGACTAACAAGCCCACCCCCATCTGGTCCTGTGGACTCAAGCCGGGATGGAAGTGGATACGCCACGCGCGCCAACCCCAAAGCGGACGGCTACGGATCAACTTGGGTGGGGCTGCCTGGTGAACTAGCACACCTTCTACTAGCTATGCTAGCTAGTACGCGGGAATATTAATGGCTTCCCTCAACCGCGTCCGGAGACGCACCCGATCAACCACGGGTATCGGGAAGCACTGCCCCCTCGAGTCCAACCCAATCCGAACAACTCCCTGAGGGAGGCGCTCGAATGTACGACCCGAGGTTCCTCTAGTAACGTCAGAGGTACCACGAGTGCTAGGGGTCCGCAGCGCCCGCAACATGGCAGTTGAAGGGGACGAATCACCTCCCCTACGGGACACACTCTTTGTACACACTAATCGCTCTGAAGAAAAACAAAAGTTTAAAAAATTGGACAGACTACTGACAAACCTTCCCTGCACAAAAATTTACGCCTCGTTAAAACACAATTTATATTGCATGCATCATTCCGGAAATGTCTTCAGAAGTCACCTTCATTCTAGATTATCTTTCCCGTAAGAGTTAGACAAAACCGTCTCTGCAGATAAGGTTTTTCTTTTATTATTTATTTGAACTGTACCATAAGCTCCGTAGTTCGTAATTAACACGCTAGACTTAGTTCAAGAAGTCACGTATTCAAACGCTGGGGAGGACGATGGATTTGAGTGTCAACTTCGTTACTATGGTTTCATTTAAAAGGATAGTAAAGTCAGTGGTCACAGGTTTATGGAACGTAAGACAATCACAAGTCTGATTAGGTATCTGTTAGTAAAATTAAGCGGTCTTTCAGGTCCAGTACTTATAGGGACCTCAAAGTCCACAGCAGATGATGATGATGATGATGGTGATGATATATATATATATATATATATATATATATATATATATATATATATATATATATATAAGGGCACTCAACTACGGCGGTCATCAGCGCCCTTTAAAAAACCAGTCATGGCAAAAGCCAGATATAAAACTTTCTAAAAACTATACAAGTGTAACAAAACCTATTAAAAATACACGTACATAAAAACATCAAACAAAACGTACTAAAAACTTCGTTCACTAAATCCTAAACTCTAAACTAGACAAGAATCTAAAAACCTCCACGGGTATCCACGCACGGCCTACACGTAGGTGGGCCTGTTGACCCTCAAACACGAAGAGGAGCCCACACGAGGGAGACTGTGTGCTCGGGACCCTGGGGGCGCCAAACCCGTACCTACCGAAGTAGGCCCCTGGGGGGAAGTCCACAGCAGTTAAAGGGCGTCTATGAATATGTAAATGGATAAATAAGTGCAAAGTATTTATTTTCTTTTTATCTCTTAGTCATGTACCAGGTAGTGTCATAAAGTTTTAATTATCACCATTTAAAAATGTCGTAGAGAGTATGTGTTGATATGTGCTTGTTAGCTTTTTTGTAATATACGTCCAACGTCGTCATATAGGACGATGAATGGAATGGGTGAAGTGATGCTCAAATGAGCTTGGGGTCCATAGAGCTTAGAGTTACCCGATATTCGTCTTTCAGGATGAGGGAAAACCTCGGATAAAACCTTATCCAGGGAGCTTACCGTAACCGAGATTCACACTCGGGACCTGTCGAACGTGAGGCAGTCATGCTTTCACCACGCTACCGAGGCGGGCGAAAATTGTCAATTCCTCTCTACGTAGTCACCATTTAGATTTACGCATTTTTCCAAGCGTTTCTTGCCCTTCCGAATACCTTCATTGTGGAAGTCTGCAGAATTCTCTTTAAACCACTCTACCACTTCACTAATGACGTCATTTGTGCTGTCAAATCGGCAACCACACAATGGATTATTCATTTCCAGGAACAACAGAAAGTCACTTGGTGGGATCGGGCCAATAAGGCGGATGCTATAAGATCTTAAAGCTACATTCACTTGTTTTGTCAACTGCAACTTGAGATGAATGAGCTGGTACATTGTCAGACAGAAGACCAACAACTTTGGAGAGCATACCCTGTCGTCTCTTAATCAGAGCTACTCCTAACTTGTCCAGAAGATTGTAGCAGTATCTGCCAGTGATGGTTTGACTCTCGGCAAGAAAATCTGTAAGGATGACTCCACGACAGTCCCAGAAAACTGAAAGCATGACCTTCACACCTGACTTTTGCACCTTTTCCTTTTTAGCTGGGAGGGGGGCATATCCATTAATCCATTCCATGCTCCGGGTTTTTGTTTCTGTAACATACTAATAGATCCAGGTTTCATCCATGGTTACCAGACGACCAAAAAAGTCATCTTCACCCTGTTCCAACAGCATCAACATCTGTCTTGAAAGCTTTTGATGTGTTTGCTTTGGAAAGGAGTTAGCAAACGTGGAACCCACCATGCAGACACCTTAGACATGTGCAGTTCGTCATGAATAATTTTCCACACACTACCGTAACTAAGATGTGTCTCATTCATGATCATTTGGATCGTTGCTCGTCTGTCTTCCAGTATTAAACACTCCACTTTCTTCACTGTGAGAACTGACGGTCTAACAGATCTTGGCGCATCTGTCAGGGACATGTGACCAGTTTGAAAATTCCTTTTCCACCTCACAATTGGGCCATACGATGGGCGATCATTTATATAAACAGCCGTCATCTCATAGATTTCCCTGGCAGTTTTACCCTTCAAATGCAGGAACTTTATCACACTTCGAGCCTCAGTTGTTTCCATCTTACACCTCAGTCACCTATGGCACCCACAGTAAAAAACAAAAGGACTCCAGCCACTGAAACTACCAATATTATGTCACGAGGGATGAATGATGACACTGAAAAAGTTCTCATCACTGTAGCGTAAAAACTACTTGGTGATAATTAAAATTTTATGACACCCCTTCGGAAATAGATCGAAATATCAAAGACATTAGAATGGCGAGTTTAAAAACATTTGACTATCATTGAAAGTCCACTGTAATACCTCCAGATCATTTTTGATGTGGGGTACTTTACTCTTTGATCGACACACTGAGGGGAAAATGCTTCTTTATCTGTCCTTCTCACATATTGGCTGCTCTCTTCACGTACTTCAAACATGGATTCCTCTGAGCAAATTACCTGAAACAATAAAAACCATTATTACTATTAAACGGTTTTAAGATTGCTCAAAGATAGTGTAACAAAACCAGCAATGAGAGAAACAAGGTTTATGCTGTTTATTTCATTTCCATAAAATTTACATGTACATATTTTAATTTTATGCTATATACAATTTTCATACTATTTACCTTTCTCCAAAATTCCACTGGATGTTTCTGCATCTCTTTGGCCCATTCTAAACGCTTTTTTTTTTTTTTTTTTTTTTTTTTTTTTTTTGTCAATTTCAGGTGTCAGTTTAGCCTTTTTACGAGGCTACGTGCTGGTTAACCTGCTTCACATAATCTTCTGCGAACTACTGAGGCTGATATTTCTGTACCGTACTGCTTTAGAAGATTACTGAGGTCAATGCTGGTTGCTCTTCTATTTTTGTTTGCCATCCGTACAAGTTTTCTTTGCATCCTTGGTGATAGCTTTCTTTTCCTCCCGCATTTTCCATCCCTTTGTGAGGTCAACGTCTCACCGAATGTTAAAGCTTGATTAAAGTGACCAACAGATTTTTGTGAAATACACAATGTCTTAGCTATTTCACGTTGTGAATAAAGTGTTTCCTTCAAAGGACTCTCAGTTACAGCTACTTTCCTTGGGGATAAGTCAGCAGTTTTACCCATAACCTCACTTTTGAATCAATGTGAATGCTAAGGATAAGATAAACGATGTTATCTGGCTTGAGATCAATTAATAATAAATACTGAGGATATATTAGCCATGAAACACAATAAGGGCATATATTAACAATTTTCAGTTACTACATTCACCAAATGAAAGCAGTATCACAAGACAGTTGGATAAACAGTCATGAAGAAAATGGCTGCTCTTAATTCATAGCTACCACCATATTACTATAAGTAAAAGAAAAATCCCCCAGCTAGTATTAACAGAGAAATTTCATTGAATATGCTTCATATTATATCAAGGAGAAGAATTACGACAAATTGAATTAGGTTACGGCGGTAAATAACTATTATTTTGAATGTTTAACTGTAGCAAAGTAGAAATACATGAATGAGCTTAATAATTTGCAAACGTCTGTACAATAAGATGTTTATCTTGAAGTAGTTAGAGCAATAAGGTTTTGTACAAGAGTAGAGAAAGTCATGTGAGTGCTACAGTTGTAATTTTGGAAGGGTGAACATGTCTATCATTATTTGCTCTGCAATAATATGTAGTAAAGAATGAGAAACACGAGAGC